>JAJHZJ010000147.1:9202181-9676728 GCA_023548195.1 Bettongia penicillata ogilbyi
CCTCAATTAGTTTCTGTCTCAAGTCTCTCCCTACTCAATCTAAAATTATTCTCTTTTCTCCATTCTGTAATAAAGTTAAACTGGTTTTCTTGTTATTCTTTAGGTTTCATCTCATATATCTACATCTTTGCATTGACTATTTATCATGACTCCAGTTGTATATGCCTATATTACATTTTATTATTTTTTAAATATTTTCTATTGACATATATGTACATATCGTCTCTTCTTTCAGAATATTAACCTCCTTGAATACAGAGATATTTTTGTCTTTTTAGATCTAAAAAGTCACATGTTGACAGGCACATAGTAGGCAAATGTTAGCTAATTAATTGATTTCAAAGAGTGTTTGCATTTTGGCATTACAGGGTTTTATTTGCAATCCAATTTTGGAAAACACTACTGGCAAGTGATCATACTTCCCCATACCTCAAATTCCTTATCTGTCTAGTGAGGGGGTTAGTCTGATAATACTGAAAAGTTCTTCCAGCTCTCAAAATAGGTTCCTATGACGTAAATCCAAAAGTAATTCCTTAGAGTGTATGATTTTTAAAAGCTTTGTTTAACATATAATTTTCTCTAAGCACTGAATTTTAGTCATTTGAGATTGTCTATTTTATTATGTCAGAGTTTGTATTGCAGCAAATTTAGAAAAATATGCGATTTTCTAATAATTGTAATCACTGATTTATTCTTCTAGTGAATATAACTGGGACATTTTTCACAACATTGTCATCATATTTTGTTTCCTCTTCTTTCCCCTTGCAATGTACTTTCTATATAGTATATAATAGAAACATGGCCTAAAGTCATTATATTCTATTTATACTCTACATTTATTTATATTTAACTTTTGCCACAAAATCTATGTGAAATGTTTCAAACTGAAGAAGATTCCTGGAGTAGATTTCAAATATACTTTGATATAAAGAAAATATTTTTCATTAAACAGAAGGATCATTAACATTTTCAAGAGAAAACTCTAAAATCCAATTTAAAATTCTAAAAAAAATCAATAATATCAAAATGTTAGGAAACAACATCTAGATATAATACGCATAAATTGTATGCTTTTGGTATTCTCTGACCTTAACTCATTTATTTCAGTTTAATTTATGAGTCTTTAAAGGTGGAACTTTGCTTTAAAATTTTGCAGACCTATTCTGTTTTGTGTTTATTTCATGTGTTCTTTTGGTTTCATTCTTAAATATTCTTATGATTATATAATTGAATTGATCTTCATAGAGAATTGTGCTATTAGATGTTTAATGCTTGGGCTCTGCAAAAAAAAGGCACATATTTTTCAGATCAGTCAGCAAAATTAAGTTTCTTCATTTCTCAAATCCAAAGACAATAAAAGAAACAAAATTTCAATTTCTTTGATTTGTGGCATTGCTATTTCCTGAGGTGTCAATAAATACTCACACTGAATATTTAACTATCAGATTTCAGAGAAGTTGGAGCTGGCTCTCAGCAACCTTTCTGTGAGAGTCTTCCTTTTACCACTTCCTATTGGTTCATTCTTTTCTTTTTTTTTTAAAAAAAAACTCTCACTTTTTAGTAAGTAAATATACTATTCCTTTATTAGAATGAGTACAATTTAATGCATTCTTGTTTTCCCTTATAAAAAACTTACAGTTTTTTCACACAAATCTACTAAGAATGAATTATCTTACTGTGGTTCCAATTTTCTATTCCAATTAACTTTTAAGATTTATTATTCACTCAACATCTGTTTTTTAAATACATTTTGTCTTTGACAAAAATAAAAATCCCAATAAATATTCAACTTTGTTTCTCCAATGCAGAATATTACTTAAAGATTATTTCACAGAAATCACATCATAGAGTGATTTCAATTATCTCTGCGATTGAGTTGTTTTAGTCATATCCAGAGCTCCCCAATCTGATTTTGGATTTTCTTGGCAAAGATATTGAAGTGGTTCACCATTTCCTTCTCCAATTCCTTTTACAGATAAGGAAACTGAGGCAAACAGGGTTAAGTGATTTGCCTGGGCAGGTTCACAGAGCCAGTAGATATCTGAGGAGAGAATTCAGCATCAGGTCTTCCTGATTTCAGGGCTGGTTCTCTATTCATTTTACTACTTTACTCCCTTGCTGCCCTTTCAACTCTTATCATTTCCCAATTTTGTAGTGTACTTGTACAGGGTTTGAGCCGAATATGGTCATAATTCCATTGAGAGCAGATTGGTATACTCAAAATGACCCTGAGGCAGCGGGCAAAGGAAGTAATTAATTACATGGGTTCAGGTAAACAGGATTCTAAAATAAGTTATTGAAGGAGAGTCAGAAAAAATGTAAAATTTGTAAAACAGAATTTCCAGAAATTATAAAGATTTTGTCTTTACAAATGCCCAATCAATTCATGATTATATCATTCAGAGTTTAGCAATAAAAGTAATTTCAGTTTCAAGGTTCTTTTCTTTAATATTGTGAGAAGCTTACATTATTCTGATTGCTGTAGTCTAATTCAATTCAATCAACATTTATTAAGCAACTTCTGTGTGCTGGACAGTTAACTGAATAGGTCTAAAGTCAGGAAGACTCCTCTTCATGAATTCAAATCTGGCCTTAGATACTAGCTGTTTGACCCTGTGCACGTCACTTAACCCTATTTGCCTCAGTTTTCTTATCTGCAAAATAGGTTACATAAGGAAAGAGCAAACCACTCTAATATATCTTTGCCAAGAAAACCCCAAATAAGGTTACAAAAAGTCAGACAAAACCAAAAACTGACAGAACAACAACATGTACCAGGCACTGTATGAGGTACTTAGGGATACAAAAAGAAGCTAAAGACAATCCCTGGCATTAAAGAGCTTACAACAGGCAAGACAACATGCAAACAGATATATACAAAGCAAGTTATATGCAGGATAAGTGGGAAATAATTAACTAAGGTAGGCACTGGAGCTAAAATATGTTGTTAAAACCTGTTTAAGGTGGAATTTTAGTTAAGATTTAAAGGAAGCCAGGAAGGTCAGGAGTAGGAGGGGAGGAGGAATGTTCTAGGCATGGAAACAGCTGGAGAAAATACCAGAAGCCAAGAAATGGAGTGTCTTGTTCATGGAACAGCCAGGATACCAGCATCACAGGATCAGAGTATGTACTGGACAGTAAGGTGCAAGAAGTGTGACAGTGTAGGAGAAGGTTAAGTTATGAAGGACTTTGAATGCCAAACAGAACATTTTGTATACGCTCCTGGAGGCAACAGGAAGCCATAGGAGTTTATTGAGTATAGGTGTGTCATTTTAGTTGCTGAATGGAGAATAAATTGGAGTGGGGAGAGACTTCAACAGGCAGATCCATCAGGAAGCTATTTCAGTAATCCAGTCTTGCACTGGAATAGTGGTAGTGTCAGAGAAAAGAAGGAAGCATATTCAAATGTTGTTAATGTGAAATCTGGAAACCTTGTCAGTAGCTTGGATATGGGAAGGGAGAAATAGTGAGTAATCTAGGATGATTCTTAGGTTGTGATCCTGATGTACTAGGATGATGGTGTTGCCTTCTACAGTAATAGGGAAAGTTAGAAGGGAGGAGAGGATTTAGAGGGAAAGAGAGTAAGTTCTATTTTAGACATATTGGGTTTAATATATCTACTGGACATCTAGTTCAAGATGACTGAAAAGCAGCTGGAGATGTGAGATTGGAGGTCAGTCAAGAGATTAATATAGAAAATGTAGATTTGAGGCTCGTCAATCTAAAGATAGTAATTAAATACATGTGATCACCATGTGAAATCATATAGGAAAATACAAGAGGACCAAGATGAGTTCATCAAGCAAAATAATATAGAAGATACAAGAGGACCCAGGACAGAACCCTCATGGATACCTATGATTATAAGCCATGAGTCAGAGAAAGATCTAACAAGGTAAAGAAGGAAGGGTCAGATAGGTAGGAGGAAAAGCAAGGGACAGTGGTGTTCTAAAAACCTAGAGAGAAGAGAGTATCAAAGAGATCTAGATCTTGAAAGAATTTCACTGTAGGAGAGGACAGAGTAGCGCAGGGAATCTATCCACTGACTGCCACTATTTAGTCAGATCTTTTATGATATATTCTTGCCCTACATTTGGCAACTTTATCTTTGTCAGCTAGGGAAACCCATCCATACTACACCACACATATAATATATGCATATAAAATATATACACACATGTTTTACATACATACATGTATCTGTTTAAAATACATGTGTATATTAATACAGGCATATATTTATGTACATGTATGATATATCAATATATTATAAATAATATATTTTAACATGTTTTATACTATATATGCATAATATAATTAATTATATATGATATATATAGAGAGATAATTATACATATATACACATATATAATATTATACATACATGTATATACATCTTTCCTTATATTGGGTTAATCATTTTCATCATTTTGATACAATTTCATCATTGCGAATGGATGTTTTCATGGACCAAACATGTTTTGTATTGTTACTCTATTGTCCTTTCCAACTCTGAATTATCTGAAATTTCATAAGTATATGCCTTTATCCAAGTGTTTGGTAACAACACATGATCAATCATGGATTCCTGACGTATTCTCCTGGAAACCTCCAAAGTTGACAAAGATACCTTATTGACTACTCTTTTTGTCCCTCTCACCAATTCCAAATCTACCTAATTTTAGTATTACCTAGACCATACTTCTATATTTTTCACATGTATGATGGGAGGTTTTATTGAATGTTTCTCTAAAATCTTATTCAACCACTTGTATGATATCCTCCCATCCCATCAACTAATTTATTAATCCGATCAATGAATGAGGTTTTGGCACATTATTCCCCTCCATTGACTCTGAAATTCAGCTCATAGCCCTGTTTGCTGTCCTTCACATAGAATATTCCACCCTCTCCCCCATCTCCATGTCTTTGTATTCACTATCTCTCATCCCTGCAAGTCTGTCCTTCCTAAACATTACTTTATTGTATTCAGTGCAAATCCAACTACTGCAAGAAAATCTTTTTTAATTCTCCCAGCTATTAATGTGTCCCCCTCTGAGACTACCTTCCATCTACTTTATATTTATCTTGCATATGCTTTTTTTTTGTCATTCAGTCAAATGGCATTCATTTTGTAAATATATTTTATTTATTTCATCAAATACTTCCCAACTACATGTAAACATTTTAAACATAATTTTTAAAAATCTTGAGTACCAAATTCTTTCCCTTTCCTCTCTTCTCTCTTTAAGAAGGCAAGCAATTTTATAACAGTTGTACTTGTGAACTCATGCAAGACGTATTTCCATATTAGTCATGTTGCAAAAGAAAACACAGCCCAAAAGTAAAACAAGAAAAAAGAGAATAAAAAACGTAGGCTTCAATTGTAACTCGGAGTTTGTCAGTTTTCTTTCTAGAGGTAGATAGTGTTTTTCATGATTGATTTTTTTTGGATTTGTCTTGAATTATGGTCTAGATCAGAGTAGCTAAGTCTGTCACAGTTGATCATCTTTATAATATTGCTTTACTATACACAATCTCTTCATCCTGTTCACTTCATTTTGCATGAATTCATATATGTCTTGCTCATCATTTCTTATGCTACAATAGTATTCTATCATAAAATCATATATCACCACTTGTTCAGCTATTCCCCAAATGATGGGCATCTCCTTGATTTCCAATTGTTTGCCCCTACAAAGAGTTGTTATAAATATTTTTGTACAAATAGGTCCTTTTTCCTTTTTTTTTAATATTTATTTATTTATTCAACTTTTTACATTTGTTTTCACAAAATTTTGGGTTCCAAATTTTCTCCCCTTTTATCCCCTCCCCCCACCCCAATACCCCAAGCAATCTAATTTTCCCTATCACCAATCTGCCCTCTCTTCTGTCATCCCTCCCTTCTCTTGTCCCCATCTTCTCTTTTCTCCTGTAGGGCCAGATGACTTTCTATTCCTCATTAACTGTATGTCTTCTTTCCTAGTAGCAACAACAATACTAAACAGTTGTTCCTAAAACTTTGAGTTCCAAATTCTCCCCATCCCTCCCTCCCCACCCATTCCCTTTGGGAAGGCAGGCAATTCAATATAGGCCATATCTGTGTAGTTTTGCAAATGACTTCCCTGATAGTCGTGTTGTGTAAGACTAACTGAATTACCCTCCATCCTATCCTGCCCCTCATTGTTTCTCTTCTGTCTTTTGATCCTGTCCCTCCCCAAGTGTTGACTGCAAATTGCTCCCTCCTCCCATTGCCCTCCCCTCCATCATCCCCCCCTTGCTTATCTCCTTCTCCCCCACTTTCCTATACTTTAAGATATATTTCATACCAAACTGAGTGTGCATTTTATTCCTTCCTTTAGTCAAATGTGATGAGGATAAACTTCTTTTTTTTTTCTCAGCTCTCCTCTTTTTTCCTCCACTAAAAAGTCTCCCACTTGCCTCTTAAATGACATATAATTACCCCATTCCATTTCACCCTTTTTCCTCCCCCTACATTTCTCTCTCACCATTTACCTTAATTTCTTTTAAGATATGGTCCCATCCTATTCAATTCAATCTGTGCTCTCTGTCTCTGTATGTGCGTGCATGTGTGTATGTGTCTGTGCATGCATGCGTGTACGTGTGTGTGTGGTCCCACCAACTACCCAGATACTGAAAAGTTTTAAGAGTTACAAATATTGTCTTTCCATGTAGGAATGTAAACAGTTCACTTATGGTAAGTCCCTTAAGACTTCTCTTTCCTGTTTACTTTTTCATGCTTCTTCTCATTCTTGTGTTTGAAAGTCAAATTTTCTTTTCAGCTCTGGTCTTTTCATCAAGAATGATTGAAAGTCCTCTGTTTCATTGAAAGACCATATTTTCCCCTGAAGTATTATGCTCAGTTTTGCTGGGTTGGTGATTCTTGGTTTGAGTCCTAGTTCCTTTGACTTCTGGAATATCCTATTCCACGCCCTTTGATCCCTTAATGTAGAAGCTGCTAGATCTTGAGTTATTCTGATATTGTATTTCCACAGTACTGGAATTGTTACTTTCTAGCTGCTTGCAAGATTTTCTCCTTGAGCTGGGAGTTCTGGAATTTGGCCACAATGTTCCTAGGAATTTCTCTTTTTGGATCTCTTTCAGGTGGTGATCGATGGATTCTTTCAATACTTATTTTGCCCTCTGGTTCTAGAATGTCAGGGAAGTTTTCCTTGATAATTTCATGGAAGATGTTGTCTAGGCTCTTTTTTTGATCGTGACTTTCAGGTAGTCCCATGATTTTTAAATTGTCTCTCCTGGATCTATTTTCCAGGTCTGTTGTTTTTCCAATGAGATATTTCACATTCTCTTCCATTTTTTCATTCTTTTGGTTTTGTTTTGTGATTTCTTGGTTTCTCAGAAAGTCATTAGCCTCCATCTATTCCATTCTAATTTTGAGAGAACTATTATCTTCAGTGAGCTTTTGAACCTCTTTTTCCATTTGGCTCATTCTGCTTTTGAAAGCATTCTTCTCCTCATTGGCTTTTTGAACCTCTTTTGCCAATTGAGTGAGCCTATTTTTCATGGTATTATTTTCTTCAGCATTTTTTTGGGTCTCCTTTACCAAGGTATTGACCCATTTTTCATACTTTTCTTGCATCTCTCTCATTTCTCTTCCCAGTTTTTCCTCCACCTGTCTAACTTGCTTTTCAAAATCCTTTTTGAGCTCTTCCAAGGCCTGAGCCCACCCGACATACCCTTGGGATGTCTGGGGTACCGAGGCCCCACCCTCCACATCTTTCCCTGATGGCAAGAATATGTCCTCATCCTCCTCAGATCCGAAAGTCGGGATCATTTGCATTTGTTGGAAAAAACTCTCTATAGTCTTATTTTTCTTCCCATTTCTAGGCATTTTCCCAGCCAGTTACTTGACTTCTGAGATTCCTGTCCACCCCCGCCTAGATCCTCCCAGCTAGTGCTTGGGGTCTGAGATTCAAATGGGCTTTCCGCAGCAGGTGTGGCTGCTATTCAATGTGAGCTTTAGTTCTGGTGCTGGGGTGGGGGCAGGGCAGCCTCCCAGGCTCAGTTCCCTCAGGGGCTTTATGCAGAGACCTTCAGGAATGGGGTGGGTGTGGGCAGGGCCACCTCCCAGGCTCAGCGCCTTCAGGTGGTTTATGCAGAGACTTTCAGTAATGAAGATCCTGCCTGCTGCTGGGGGAGTCCCGGGCCGCCGCTGCTGCCTCCGCCACCACCCCCGCCTCTGCCTCCGCCGCTTCCTGCCCCCGCCTCTGCCTCCACCGCTTCCTCCCGAGGGGGCCTGAGTCACAGAGACACTCCGCTCCCCCTCTCGGCCAGCCCAGCCGTCTCTTTCACCGACCTGTAGCTTTTGTGGGCGGAGGGACCTTACCAGCCACCAGAGGTTCTGTCCACTGGGGTGGGGTCCGCTTTCTGGAGTGTGACGGACTGTGGGGATGGCTCTCTAGGGCTCTCTGGAACGGAAATCTCTTCCACTATGTTTCTGCACACCCTGCAGTAATCCAGAACTTCTGGGGAGCTCTTCTTACATTAAATCTATGGGCTGTGGGTTGGGAGCTCGTATACATGCGTCTTTCTACTCCGCCATCTTGACTCCGCCCCCCTGCATATGCTTTTAAGATACTGTCTTCTTGTATTCCAGGCTTGTAGTCAGGAAGATGAATGTTCCTGAGTTCAAATCTGGCTTCAGCCTCTTATTAGTGGGATAATCCTGGTAAAGAGACATAACCCTGTTTGCCTCAGTTTTCTCATCTGTCAAATAAATTGAGGAAGGAAATGACAAACAATTCTAGCATTTTTGCCAAGAAAAGTCAAATGGGGTCACCAGGTCAAAATGAGTGAGTAACTGAATAGCAGACATATTGAGTTTAGGACTGAAAAGAAGAAAAAAAGTAAAATTTTTTTTTAAAAAAAGAACAGTTTAAATCAAATAAGATATCGTTCCTGTTAGAGGTGAATATGCCTAGGAAAATAACTTTGTCTTAATGCAAACTGCTAAAATATGCATATAAGTACAGATTTCATATAAATTTTTGGTAGTTTTAGACAGCAAATGAACTGTGATATAAAAAAAGACAAATTATCTTATGGAAGTTAGACAATGATGGTTCAAATAACAGTTTAATGGTTCAAAGGAGCAAACAAAAAAAACCTTTTTATTTCAGTTTCTATGTCCTTTTAGTCTGTTCCTAATTCTGTCCTCTAATTGAAACACTGTACCCTTATTTATTCCTTCCATGTCCCTCATGAATGTAATGTTAGTGTGCTGAATTTGCACTCCCTCTTGTACCCCATTGCTATGAGATAATGTGTAAACTCTTTTCAAACCTGGAAAAGTAACGAAAGTGCTAGCATCAAACTCAACTCCCTCTATGAACTTCTCTCCCTCATTCCTCACAGCCTTCTGACTTTGGAGATGTCTCTTACCTGACACCGATTCTCTTGATTGGTGAGGTTTTATCCTGGTTCACAATTTCGCGAGGGACCCTAGTCAAATTCACTTTGGTCTTGACTCTACTTCTCCGTGTCCCTGCCAGTCCAGCAACCACAGCCTTGCCCTTTACTTTCTCATCATTCCCCTTGCCTCCATTTTCTAGTTCCTGTGTAACAGTTGACTTCCTATATTTGAATGAAAGCTGAAGGGCATGACTGTTTTTACTTGTATTCCCAGCACTTAGTTGGGGATACAGTATGTGGTATAAAGTAAGTGGTTAATAAATGTTCTTCTTCTACTACCTGCTCCATCCATCTATTACAGTGATGTTGCTGTTTTTACTTTTGCATTTGCTGATCTTAATCCTACCTCTTTTTCACTTCTGTGGCTTACTCTAAGAAATATCAATCTTTGCCTGAAGCAATGTTTAATGGAAGAAGTGTCTTGTGTTTCCTAATCAGTTACTGTGTCTAAAGACAAGAGTATCTGGTCTCTGCCTATTTTAATCCCATTTTACCACTGTCAGTACTCAGTAGCTTTGAGGGCTCATATAGTTCCTCTTCTTTTTTTTTTTGTTAATAATTACTTTATTTGTTTTCAGCTTTCAACAATCACTTCTGTAAGTTTTAAATTTTTCTCCCCATCCTTTCCCCCCTTGCTTCCCACATGTCATGCAATCTTATATGGGTTTTACATATACATTCTAAATTAACACATTTTCACATTAGTCATGTTGCATAGAAGAAATAAAATGAATGGGAGATACCATGAGAAAAACCAAAACAAGACATAACCCAAGAGAAAATAATCTGCTTCACTCTGAGTTCTAACTCTATAGTTCTTTCTCTGGATGTGGATAGCATTTTGCATTGAGTCCTTTGAAAATGTTTTAGGTCCTTGCATTGCTGTGAAGGGCCAAATCTATTATAACCAGTCCTCACACACTATGGCTGTTACTGTGTAGATATATTTCCTCTTCTGTGATAGGATATAGCCAAGGGCTGAAAAGTCCTTTCATGGAGAAGGTGATTCCATACTATGGAAATATGAACATTTCCTCTGTGTGTGTGTGCGCACACGCATGTACAGTCAATGGAACCTGACGCACATTGTCACAATTAAGCATCTATTCCCATGGAAACATTTTTTAAAGAAAAATTATATATTTATTTTGGATTTTCATCATTCACTTTTATAAGATTTTGCATTCCAAATTTTTCTCCCTCCTTCCTTCCTGGCCCCTCCCAAAGGTAGCATGGAATATGTACAGGTTAACAATGTATAATTATATTAAAGATATTTCCACATTAGTCATGTTGTAAAAGAGGAATCAGAACAAAAGAGAAAAGACCATGAGAAATAAAAAAAAAAGAGAGAGAAAACAGTATGCTTTGATCTGCATTCATACTCCATAGTTCTTTCTTTGGTTGTAGATAACATTTTCCATGATGAATCTTTTGGAATTATCTTAGATCATTGTACTGCTGAGAAGAGCTAAGTCTATCAAAGTTGCTTATTTCACAATGTCGCTATTAACTGTGTACAATATGCTCCTGGTTCTGCTCACTTCACTCAACATCAGTGCATGTAAGTCTTTCCAGGTTTTTCTGAAATACTCTAGTTCATCATTTCTTATATAACAATAGTATTCCATTACATTCATATACCATGTTCAGCCATTCCTCAGTTGATGGGCATCCCCTCAATTTCCAGTTCTTGGTTACTATAGAAAGAGCTGCTATAAATGTTTTAATATATGTGGCTCCTTTTCCCTTTTTTTGTGATATCTTTCAGATACAGACTTAGTAGTGGTATTGCTGGATCAAAGGGTATGCACAGTTTTATAGCCCTTTGGGCATAGTTCCAAATTATTCTCTAGAATGGTTGGATCAATTCACAACTCTACCAAAAACATATTAGTGTTCCAATTTCCCCATATCTCCAACATTTATCATTTTCCTTTTTTTGTTGTATTGACCAATCTGATAGGTGTGAGGTGGTACCTCAGAGTTGTTTTAATTTGTGTTTCTCTAATAAAGAGTGTTTTAGAACATTTTTTCATTTGACTATAGATAACTTTAATTTCTTCATCTGAAAACTGCCTTTTCATGTCCTTTGACCATTTATCAATTGGGGAATGATTTATATAAATTTTGCTCAGCTCTCTATATATTTAAGAAATAAAACCTTTTCCAGAGACTCTGGCTGTAAACTGTTTCTCAACTTTCTGGTTCCCTTCTAATCTTGGTTTCATAGGTTTTGTTTGTACAAAACCTTTTAAATTAAATATAATCAAAATTATCCATTTTGCCTTTCATAATGTTCTCTATCTATCATTTGGTCATAAATTCATCTCTTCTCCATAGATCTGACAGATAAACTATTCTTTGCTCTCTCATCTTGCTTAGATTATCACTTTTTTATGCCTAAATTGTGTCCTCATTTTGACCTTATCTTGGTATACCATATAAAATGTTGGTCTCTGCCTACTTTCTGCCATAATGTTTTCTAGTTTTCCCAGCCAGGAAACATTCTTTAGTGATAGTTTTTCCTTTTCCCGTCAAGGATAAGACCCTTCCACCTCAACTACTTTCCACATTTTCAACTCTTCTCCATTGCTTTTATTTTTTTTTCTCTATAGCCATAGACTTAATGAGAAAAGAGAAATTACTATGCCTTCTGTATGTACTTTTAACCTGGTAGGTAGAGATGATGGTGAGGGGAGGGGAAGATCATTTTCACTTCCCTTTTGTGTTGTTTTCTTTCCCCCCATTCATGTATGTGCACACTACGCAATTGCTCTGACAAAATGTAATGGTTCTCTTACATATCATCATGGATTTCAGTCTAAGTAGTGTTAAATCAACTCTTCCTACTTCTTTTCCCCTCTTAAAGAACTTTTAAATATTTAACTCCTTAGGTCTTTTTTTTTAATCCTTTGTTTATCTTTGTTTCATTCTTTTACCCATCAATGCAATTTCTGATTATTTTTTCTTTAGGCAATAGCATATGAACACAATAACACTGATTTCATGACTCAGTATTTTTTTCAGTAAATGTATTTATGTTTCTTCTGTTTGGTGTGTTTTCAAGCAAACATTCCTCAGCTTTGTTTTACTTTGTTATGTTGAGGCCTCATATTTCATGCTTTGCTGAAGTTCTAATACCTCTGTAATTGATTAGGGTCAGCCTGGTAGAATATGATATTTGTGCTGGATCTTGAGTTTCTTAGTTGTTTTGAAACAAACTGTTTCATTCTCATGTCTGATTTCTCATGACTGTGAGGTAATGCTGGATTTTTTTGAATTGGTATTCCTTTATACCTGAAGACCCTTTCTTAGCTACTAATTAGGAATGTGTTGTTTGTTATTGAAATTGTGAATTTTAAAAAATATGTCTTATAATTTCAAGTGTTGGTTTCCCCCTTCCCTCTGGTGGTGATGTGTGAATACCATTTATTAATACTTTGTGGTCCATATTCAAAAGTTTTAGACAACCTAAAATATTACTTGTGAGGTGATATTCATTTTTGATGTACTATGTCCTTTAGAAATCCTATAATCCCTAAGGTATCTCCAATTGAGTATGTTCAACTTCTAGTATTATTTTAAGATTATTTCACTTTGCTTCTCCAATTCCAAATTTTCTTCTATTTCTATCTTATTTGTTGTATCATATCTGTCCTTCTATCTTTCATAACCTTTACACTTTTTTTGAAAGATTAACCCTCAAGTATTCTAATTTCTTTAGACTTTTTTTCTTTTTAAACTTTTTCACTTATAGCTCTGATTTTTAGCATATTTTTATCTCTAAAAAGTTTTGTCTTTTAAATGATACCAGCTTTTCTTCTTATTGTTCAAAGATCTGGGTGAATTTTGCAAGATTCTCTTTTTCAATGCATAATTGTGGTTCATGTTCCTAAATAGTAAAATACCTTTTTGCTCACTGTGATCTAGTCTCCGTTTGTATTTTACTATTTATTATTCCTTCTAGTCCTCAGCCTTTTTAATTGGGTTATATACTGGTGAGCACTCTGTTCAAGCTGTCTCTCTTGGACTTTTAATCCTTTAGCCTTTCTCATATTTTAGTAGTCTGATGAACCTAGTTGACTCCTCATTTCTGTTCCCTTCATCCTTCCACTGTTGCACAAATAATCCTGAAGCTAAGTATTATCAGAATTCTAACACTGAGGGTAAGGCAATCTAGAATAAGTCCCTGCTCAAAGTAAAGTCCTGGGGTACAAGATTGACCTAAGAGCATTTCTAGTCCTTACCCCCTTACGTGCAAATATTCTGGCCTGTCAGCATTTTCTATACCCATCCTTTGCTCTAATTGCTTCCTTTTCCTTTATGTGGATGGGGGAAAATCAGAGTTTTCTGTCTTTTGTGGAATTCTGGGATGGTTTCTCCTAATAGATCCTGAAGTAAAGTTTTAAAGTTGCTTGCTTTGCATATGCATCTGGTGTGATATGCAGTTAGGGAGTGGGGACATGGATTAGGAACTCTAACTCTCTAACTACCACAGTTATTCATTTATTTATTTATTGAGAGAGAGAGAGAGAGAGAGAGAGAGAGAGAGAGAGAGAGAGAGAGAGAGAGAGAGAGAGAGAGAGAACATATATTAAGGTATTACTTTGCAAGCCATAGTGCTAAGCACTAGGGAAATAAAGACATGAGAGTACCTGCTTCTAAGAACCTTAGATTCTAATGGGAGGGAGACCACAGATAAAGTAGAGCTGGAAATAGATGGGACCAACATGAAGATAAGACAAAGGTGATAAGGCTGGGGATGTCCACAAAGTACTGTAGAGTTCTGGAAATGAACAAGATATGATAAAAACTGGACTATTAAATCCTTAAGGGTGTAATACATGTTTTTGGTGCTCAGAGAGTAAAAAAAAAAATGATGAGAAATAGCTTGGCCAAAGATGTCCAGGAAAAATAATGTCACCTTCAGGAAAAATTGAGAGGCACAGAAATAGAGTGGAATTTTTGGGAAAGATTATGAGTCCTGTTTTAGATATGTTGAATTTGAGATGTCTGTGGAATATCTAATACAGAACACAGAAGGACAAGCAAGGACATGAAATATTGAAGTGAAATAGTTGAGCACAGGAAGTATCTAGGAGCAAGGGATAATATTAACATTCCAAAGGTTATACAACATATTCCCTTGATATTTTATCAGAAATAGTTTGATGTGGTTACAAAATTCTTTGTGTAAAGTTTTCTCATTGGATTCTTATTGTTTTGTATGATGCAAGTATTGCTATCCACATTTTGCTGATGATCAAAATGAATATTAGAGAGACTTGTTGAAAACACAAGGAAATGGCAGAGCTAAGCCTTCCCCCTCAAATTGTGTTTGTCCTTTGAAGCTTAAAGCTCTTTTCGTTGTCCTATACCATTAGCACAACTTATAATTAGTTCTAAGAAAATTTGGAGGTTTTCTAATTCAATCTTCTGAATTTAAAGATGAGGAAACTAAGTCCCTAAAAGGTGGAGTAATTTACTCAAGGTTACAAGTGCATTTACTTGCAGAACTAAGAAATAAACCCAGGTCCTTTGATCCAAACCCAGATTCTTTTAATTGTTCTTAAATAAATAAGCAATCAGAGAATTAAATGAATGTATAAAAATAAGAAATAAAGTATTACTGATATTCAGGTGTTAGAGGTAAGTAAGAATTTTCATGTGGAAAACCTATGTCGGAACTTTCCTTAGTGAACACACTATAGGATTAAAGTTGGAACTCAAATTTTCCTGGCTTTTCTTTGTGGTCTCTTTCAACAGTATCTCTCATCAGTTATATTTATTATGTAAGAAGAGGCCTAGTTTCTAAATAATGAGAAAGAAAGAACCTGATCCTGAAGTATTCTGAATATTGTAGTAATTTCTTGTTGTAGTGAAGTTGATGATTTTGGTTTTTTTTTAATTAATCCTGTGAATGATTTAAAATTCAACTCTTACTGGTGAAATGCCTTCAAAAAAAGGATAGTTGTCTTTAGTATGGGGACCCAGACCAAGACTGTAATGACAGAGATAATTGTTTCTTTCAGCCTCTATATTTTGGTGGTATGTGAGATTTTTGATTGCCAGATCCAGCCTGATTCTGATTGGGATGGCTATTTGTGTTTCTGAACAATATTAAAAATGATTTATGCTTCACAGAGGAGACCAGAAAATTTATAACTCACATAAAACACCCAAAACAAAGAAAAAACAAACAAAATACCAAACAAAAAAACATCCAGATGTTTTTCTTCTTCCTTTCTAGTTTTGTCACTTTGAAGAGGAAACTTCTGCTTAATAGATAAATACATAGAAGTGAACGATTTCTTAGTCCTCCCCTCTCCTGCTGTTCCATAGCTATGTTTCTGTCTGACTCACCCTCTGTTCACAGAGCCACTTTTAACACCTCGGTGCTAAGCAGTATCATCTCTCTGGGGTAGCCAGCCTGATTTTCCTCCTCCCTTCGCCATTAAAAAAAAAAAAAAGGAAGAAATGCAGAGCTGAAAGGGTGGGAAGAATTCTTGTTTGGCTCCACACGAGGTCTATTTAATGTTGTCTGGCTGCATGTAAGTAGCCGATTCATGGCTTGGGGTGGAAGCTTTACGAGTGACCCCATGTCTCTAGGAGCAATCTTATTTCTATACAGTTGTAATGTCCTGTTCAGAAGGAACAGAATAGACACAATTCTATTGAAAATGTGAAGTATCAGTGGTTCCACTTTTTGATATACTCAGTATTGGAAACTTGAGACCTTTCAACTGTAGAGTAAGCTCAAGCCAAATCTCCAATGAAAGCCTAGGGCAGACAAAGGCGCTAAGACTGGGGGCTCCAATTTGCCCAGGATGTTTAATTTCAGGTCACAATGAACAACACCTGGACACCAAAGGAGGAACAGTTATCTGCCTCTAGGGTCCCAGAAAGCAATTAAGTCTGCTATTTAGTCAGCCAGGTGTCAAACCAGGAACCAGAGTTAGGCTACTCCAAATCGGTACACATTTGGCACCATCAATTAGGGAACCAGAAGAGTTACATTTTCCTAAGGAATTATTTTTGGGTAGTTTAAAACACTAGAATTAATGATAATATCACTGAGGGAGAAAAGTCACAAAATACTAAAGTTTTAGTCCTACTTCTCTATATAATCATGGATAATTCTCTTAATTTCTTTAAGCCTGTTTCTTCACCTAGAAAATGTGGACTGGAATATTTGCATTGCCTGCCTCATTTAGTTGTTGCTGAAGCCCTTTGTAAAGTATTCAATAAAACTGAGCAATTATTCTTATTAATAATGTTCTGCATCTGAAGTAGTGTGCTCATTTTTAGGTGCTACATTATGTAGGATATTGCTACACTGGAGAACCCACTGAAGAGAGTGACTGTTGTGGTGTGGGGACTACAAAACCTTCCCAGAACCAAAAGAAGAAAGGGAGGGGGGAGTTTTTAGCATATGAAAGGGATTTAGAGCAATATGATGAGTTTCTTCAAGTATTTAATAGGATATTCATGGAAGAAAGATTGTACTTGTTGTGCTTGCCCCTGAGGTCAGGATTAGGAACTATGTGTAGAGGTTGCAGAGAGGTAGATTTTGCCATCTACACTAACGAAAATTCTCATAACACTTAAACTTAAAGTGGAATTGGCTGCTTCAGTAGATAGAGTGCCAGGCCTTGGGTCAGGAAGACACAACTTCCTGAGTTTGAATCTGATCCCAGACACTTACTAGCTGTGTGACCCTCAGCAAGTCATTTACTCCCTGTTTGTCTAAGTTTCCTCATCTGTGAAATGGGGATAATAATATCATCTACTTCACAGGGTTGTTATGCAGATCAAATGAGATAATAGCTTAACACAGAGTAAGTGATATAGTATTATCATTTCTATTAATGCCAAACAGTGAGATTTATATTTGATTTTTGAGGAGTTTAAGTGGCCAGAGAAGTAACTTTGGTAGGTCTATACTTTAGGAAAATCACTTTACTTTATGAAGGATTGATTAGGGAAGAAGAGAGAACTGAGTGAAGAAAATTAATTAGGAGTCTCTTGTGAAGGTTCAGATGAGAGGTGATAAGAACTTGAACCAGAGTAGTCAGCATGTGAAAGGAATGAAGTGGACAAATACGAAAGGTATTGTGAAAGGCAAATCAATAATACTTCATGTTCAGTTGGCTATATGAAGTGCTAGGGATTATAAAGGGGTTATACACA
Source organism: Bettongia penicillata ogilbyi (assembly GCA_023548195.1). NCBI lineage: Eukaryota > Metazoa > Chordata > Mammalia > Diprotodontia > Potoroidae > Bettongia > Bettongia penicillata. Next base: position 9,219,828 of record JAJHZJ010000147.1, read on the forward strand.
TCTGAATAGTGAAGAGGAGAGGCTACTGGAATTTTCTAATTGGAGTCTGGTTGATTTCTTGTTAGGGATGCTGTTTGAGAGTGATTTTTAATCTGGTAGGTTTTCAGTAGATGGCCGCTGTGGTCTCTTCCAACTCCAAAATTCTGTTATTCTGTTTTTTATTAATAATAATACATCTGTCGAATTCAAGAAATTAAAAAAAAGAAATACCTCCTAAGTGCTAGGAACTGTGCTTCTTGGTAGTATGTGAACACAGTGCATAAAACAGTCTCTGCCCTCAAAGAGCTGACCTTCTATATGAAGGAAACAATGAGTATGTAGATAAATAGGTGAAAGAGGTAAATAATTGAATGAATGAGTAGGACTTTTAAAAACTCTAGATAGGCAATATAAATAGCTTATTACCAACTGGAATGCACTGTGAGCTCTGCAGGTGAGTCCTGTAGAAACAAGACTTAAAAAAAACAAAAACAAACTACCTGGAAAAGTATTATAAGAGGAAAACGCTTAGTAAACTATAGAGCCATATAAACATTGTTACTAAACGGGAAAGTTAAAATGGAATAACAGCTTCCACAATCCTTGACCCAACTCTAAATATTTGGGTTTTAAAATACCCTCTCCCTCTCTCTTTATTTATCCTAGAATACTGATAGAAAACCATTATACCCGCTTGGTTGTGTGTGTCTGTGTGTTCATGTCTGTTAATTATGTGTATATGGTATATATTTATTTGTATATGTGTATGCCACATCTGGACAAAATATCCTGTTATTTTTACAGGAACAATCTTTCCCTCATATATATGTGGAGAAAGACTGTCTATAGTAACAATAGAATATGTGGTCCAGATGTGATTCATATAGCCTACTCTCAGCACACTCAGTAAATGTTAACTGACTCATTAATGGCATTCAAACTTTCATGGCCTGCTATTGCCATTTCCTGACATCCTTGGGTCATTCCTGCGCAACCAAAACAAATCAGCCAACCAATCAAAGGCTAAACAGTCGTGATTCTAGATTTCAAGCTGGTTTTCATAAACTACTTACAGTAGAAAGCTGTATTCAGCTAGTCTGGATTGGAGACCACATATTCCTCTATTGGACTGGAATCTGAATTCCCAATAATATATTCACTTAAGAGGCAACCACCCTCGATCACAAATGGCAGCAAGGGGGTCTTGACAGAATTTGGAGTGAAATATCTGCATGCCATTTACGAAGGGACATGCAGGTATTTTGCTAATATATGCATGTTTATTTTTAATAATGATAGCATAGATTAATTTCAGGTCAGAAAATACACTTCCTCTCTAGACAGTCTGCATCTTGGCTTTTACCAAAAGGGTGCACATGCAAGAAACTGGCCGCCTTTCCTAGATCAGTTCAGTTTTCAGCTGTTGTCAATTTGGCCTCAGAGAGGTTCAGGAAGATGAATGAATCCCTGACTTTCAGTTCTCCATACTTCCCCTGGTTTCAGGGTTATGTAAATCTCTCTATATAAATAACTTGTTTCTAATCTCCTTGTGTGGTCAGGCGAAGTGGCTAATAGATACTTAATTCACCCCCATCCCCAGGAGGCTTTGACTACCCCTCTTATAAATTCTTTCCTTTAGCTTTCTGAGACCCCGCTGTTTACTTCCTTCTTTCCTATTGCATGGTTTAAAATTCAGTTATAAGGCTTTTTGAATCAACCACCTGTTCCCTATGACTTTGATAGTAATTTGTCCAGAGAGCATTCCATCTCACAGGGTCTGTGTGTGTGTGTGTGTGTGTGTGTGTATGTGTGTGTTTAAGACCAAATAAATCTATTAAAAAAAACCTCTTCACTATGAAAGTGCTACAAAAAGCAGAATGTGTAACAAGTTGGTCATTTGGTTGTTGCTTTAAAACATAAAGTCTCCACATGCTGACTTTTGCATCATACGAAAACAAACTCAGCTTTTAAAATTAAAATTTGTTTCTAGAGAACACTGGCAGGCTAGTCCTTTCAGTCAGCAACAAATTAACCACTGATTACATTTTACAATTATATTTGTATTATAGGGATTAAAAAAAATGCCACATTATTTTTATTTAAATACCTGTATTTACATAAGCACTCTGGGAAGGAGTGGAATTCACTTTTGCCAAAAGTGATGTTTCAAAAATTCAATAATTTCTACATAGAACCCAGCTTCATTGATATTGCAAACTCCTTGAGGCTATTGACCATGAATTTTTGTACTTTTAATATTTACTATGAGGTCTAGTTCATCTTGGGCATTCATTAAATATTGATGGATTATGATCTAAGAACCAATTCCAAAGTTCGACATCTCATTCCCCTCTCTGTCAGTTCTTTTCCTATTGTTCTTTTTCTTTTTTTTTTTTTTTGTAAGCCACCTAAGAACCATTTCAGAGTCTTTACTGCATAAGTGGTTGGTCTCTGCACTCTCTGTCTAGTAAGAACAAAGTGGTAGTAAAGATCAATAGGAATATTGCCCCAGGACTGCAGACTGGAGACTTTGGCTGCTTCATTTGACTGTGCTTCAAAATAGGAAAGTCACAACAATGTTGTTGGGTTTAGAGGGAAAACTAATTAGTTAATATTTATAAAGACTTTTTTTTAAATAGAAAGGGTTATTCATCAGCTGATCTTTTTTCATAGCAACTACCCACATTGTTTAAAAAAAGAAATAAAAAGAGAAAGTTATAAATCAGAATTTGGAAATGAATTAAATATATGAAATTTAGTCATTTTCACAGTTTTCTGGCCCAGAATCTGTTTTCTTTAATTCATTAATGGTCATTTAGTCTAGGAATACATTACTTGGTTCTTCATTCTAAATATAGCCTTAGGTATGATTTTGGTTCCTTCTACAATGTACTTCCTTAAGCCAGGCAGTAGATTTCTATGGAAATCTTACTCATTCCTGGAATGAGTTTCCCATTTCTGGAAACCATAGAAATAACAAGATATTAGTAATGAATAATTTTATTAACTGATCCCAGATAGAATGTGTAAGTGTACTTCATTGACTGTGGAATCACAAACAGCATTTGTAATGAACTAGGCATACTAAGGAACTGAGGACAAGCAAACAAACAGAAACAAATACCAGATCTAAGGTAAATAGAACGTTGCTATTTTAGTTAGGCATAGGGATTTAAATCTTAACAAGTTAACAGATTGTATTCACCAGAAGGCCATATTGATTACAATGGCTCTATTGTTTTCCGATAGCTTGAATCTAGGCGTCTAACAAATTTAAAAGTCCGCTCCATTGACACCATCTTGATCTGAGTTATAGTTATTAAAAAAAACAAAAAGCAATGAAAAGTTATTGGTATCTGACCTGTCCAGTTCCTATATACCACTGTGCTAATTTACATACTTTTGCAAATAGCTATCTGGTGTAGAAGAATTTTAACATATACTTTAGTTCGTTTCATAGATTACAAGTAGGAAAAAAGGCACAGTTCAAAACTGCTACAATAGCATTCTGTTTATAACTGGCTAACCTTGAAGGTGAGAGGCAGCATGGAGTAGGAGGTAGAGAGTTGACCTTAGAGTCAGGAAGATATAGCTTCAAGTCTTGTCTTTGGTCTATCTGGACTTTGTGATCCTAGAGACATTACTTAGTCTTTTAGTGCTCCCACACAACTTTCTAAGACTTTAAGTTGCCCAGTGTCAGTGGAGGGAGTTTCCATACCAAGAGTTCCCTGAACCACATATCTAGATCAAACAATAACAGCAACAAAAGATGAATTAGATGAATATTTCTAGTCGAGCAATTTAACTGTCAAGTGAGAAACAAAATACTCTTCCCACAGTTGTTCCTGTTTGACTTTGGATGGTTTGGAAAAACCAAGAGAATGATGTAAGTGGTATTTGTCTCTTCCTTAAACTCAGATTATAGTGATTGGATATTTAAAAATATCACCAAACATCCTGCTTTCTTCAACATTAAATGTGACTTGACTTTTTCTACAGAATGAACTTTCAGTGAATTTTTTTTCTTTCTGGATTCAGCTCACGAGTTACTGTATTTATTCATTTGAATTATGAACTATAATACTGCATGTATTATACATTTATGTCTTACTATATTTAAAGCCATTTAAGACATTTTAGAATAATCACTGAAAATATTTCCTTCATACAAGTTTTATGTCATGAACAAAGAACACTTGAACTCTATATAATGTGGTTCATTCAAATAGCCTCAGGATTTTATATATTCTCCTGGCCAAAGATGGATATGCAGAACATAGCTCTGGCTGTCATCTATTACAGATGGTAGCTTGATGCACCTGTTCACCTTTGACCTTCCCCCTTCAACCTAATCCTGAATCTCATTGCTTACATGACATGTCAAATTGGACATCTCAACATCTCACGCTCATTACGGCTTAAACAAAGCTCCCCTTTTTTCCCCCATCAAAACTCCAAAAAAGGAACTTCACAGTCTTTTTAGAATTCTAAAATGTTCTTTATGTTCTATTTGTAAGCCATATCCTAATATTGCCCCTTCATGTAAAATGTTAATTGTAATGATTGGTGCCATTCGTTTCTCCTTCACAACTATTTTCTAAGCCATGCTTAGGTTGTCTTATGGAATAACTGCTGAGGTGTTCATATGCTTTGACCCAAAGAAAAAGCTTTTTTTCCCCGAGGAGATCCAATACTTACCAAAATATTCATAGAAGCACATTTAACTGAAAACAAATTAGGTGTTCATTTTTTTTTTTGAGAAATGGATGAACAAATTATCAAATATATGGATAATGGAATGTTATTGTACCATGCCAACAAATCAATGTAAGGAAATCAGAGAAACATGAGATGACTTGCATGAGCTGATGAAGAGCAATTTACAGAGAATATAATGACGATAACAATGTATCAAACACTAAAAGAAACTTGAATGCTAACGAATTGTAATGACTAAACTTGACTTGGTAGAAAAGATGAAGGACCATCTCCCTTTTCTCAGTGGAGCCCTGGGGAACTGTGTGAGATGATTTGTAAGCATTAACAGAAATATTCACAGTGTAAGTTGCTTTTACTTAATAGTTTTTCTTTGCTACAATAGAGGTTCTACTTTTTCCAAAGGGAGGAAAGATATACATAGAAGAAATGAAGATGTAAAAACAAAACAAGAAAAAATTTAAAACAATGTAACACAAAAACCAAGTGCAAAGTTAGTATAACTAACTTTCCAAGAACACTTCTTTGTAATAAGTTTCATATGCTGCACAGAAAATGTTATCCTTGTTTCCATGTTAGAGATGCCATCCTTGTCCATCAAAATAGAATCCTGGACTGTGAATCAGAAAACTTGGCCTGAGTCCAGATTCTTCCACTAACTCACAGTGTGACCTGGGGCAAAACACTATGTAGTCTGGGGTTCAGATTTCTAATTTGCAAAATCAAAATATTAGACTAGGTAATTTTCTCTCTGTCCTTTCCTTCTAGCTTGCAAAGTCCATTTTCCTATGATTTTTAAGTTCACAACTCTCTAATTATTTTGGCATAAAAAAGAACACATTTTGCACATATTCCCATACTAGGTTACATTGGTATACTTCTTTCTCTTTCTGTGAGCTCTGACCTTGAAATGATTCTGTTCCTTCCTTATTTGATTTTCTCCCAGGAATTTCAACAACTTTATTATTCCTGGAGCAGACATAGAACTCATAACAGAGAAAGACCTAATATCTTAAGTAATCAAAGAAGCATTTCCTGAATTAAGCAAAAGAGAGTGAACATTTTCTTTACTCATCTTTCATTCAGAAAAAATTTCATGCTATAAAAACCATAAATAAAAAAGACTGCTCATAATATTCATATTTTGATTCACTTATTCTATGGCCATTATCAGTTCCTAAAGAGAGCCACTGGAAAGAGGGGAAGGGAACAAACACTTTTACAGCACTGTTTCAGGTATTCTTTATTTATAATTCACTAATTTTTAGTTTTCAACATTCACTTCCACAAGATTTTGAGTTCCAAATTTTCTCCTCATTTCTCCCCTACCCCAAGACAACATACATTCTGATTACCCCTCCCCCAATCTGTCCTCTCTTCCATCACACACCTCCTTTCTCCCATCCCCTCCCCTCTTCTTTTTTTTACGCAAGATAGATTTCTATACCTCATTGAAAACAATTTTTTACATTCATTTTTAAAACTCTAATTTCCAGCTTCTCCCCCTTCCTCTCTCCCCACCCACCTCCATTGAGAAAGCAAGTGATTCAATATAGATTACACATGTGTAGTCATGCAAAACATTCCGTAACAGTCATGTTATGAAAGACTATATTTAACTTTATCCTACCCTGCCACCCATTTATTCTAGTTTCTCTTTTGACCCTGTCCCTCCCCAGAAGTGTTTACTTCTAATTACTCATTTTTCCCATTTGACCTCAATTCTATCATCACCTCCACTACCTTTTCCCCCAATCCCTGCTTATCCTCTTCCTTCCTACTTTCTAGTAGTGTAAGATAGAATTTCATATCAAATTGAATGTTCATGTTATTCCCTCCTTATGCTAAATCCAATGACACTAAGGGTCACTCTTTCTCTCTCATCTCCCCACTCTTCCCCTATACTGAAATAGTTTTTTCCTTGCATCTTTTATGTGAAAAATAATTTACCCCATTCTATTTCTCCCTTTCTCCTTCTTTCAATATATTCCTCTCTCACTCCTTAATTTTATCTTTTTAGATATCACCCCTTCATATTCAACTCACCCTGGACACTGTGTCTAACACACACACACACATATACGTACATACATACATACATACCCACATACATATATGTATGTATGTACATATATATGTGTGTGTATATGTTTATATGTATATATATATTCCTTTTTGGAATCTCTTTCAGGAAATGATCAGTAGATGCTTTCAATTTCTATTTTATCCTCTGGTTCTAGAATATCAGGGCAGTTTTCCTTGATAATTTCTTGAAACGTGATGTCTAGGTTCTTTGGTCATGGCTTTCAAGCAGTCCAACAAATTTTAAATTATCTCTCCTGGATCTATTTTCCAAGTTAGTTGTTTTTTGAATGAAATACTTCACATTATCTTCTACTTTTTTTTCATTCTTTTGGTTTTGTTTTATAATTTCTTGATTTCTCATAAAGTCTTTAGCTTCCATTTGCTCCATTCTAATTTTAAAGGAATTATTTTCTCCATGAGCTTTTGTGCCTCTTTTTTCTATTTGGTTCAATCTGCTTTTTAAGGTATTCTTCTCCTTATTGGCCTTTCAGAACTCTTTTGCTATTTGGGTTAGTATATTTCTTAAGGCGTTATTTTCTTAATATTTGGGGGGGGTCTCCTTTCACAAGCTATTGACTTATTTTTTATGATTTTCTCACATTACTCTCATTTTTCTTTCCATTTGTCCCTCTACTTCTTTTACTTGATTTTTCAGAATCCTTTTTTAGCCCTACCATGCCTTAAGACCAATTAATATCTTTCTTGGAGGCTTTGAACGCAGGAGCTTTGACTTGGTTGTCTTCTTCTGGTTGTATGTTTTGATCTTCCTTGTCACCAGTGATGTAAGAAAATATCTTTTCACAGAGGAAGTAAGAATCTATATTCTGTTCCTCCTCCTCTCTGCTGTTTGCTCATTTTCCCAGATAATGTCTCAACTTTTGAGCTCTTTGTTACGTAGAGAGCTCCAGAAGCAGTCACCCAGCCAAGTACTTGACTTTTGAGCTCTTTGTGGAAGGTTAAGTGGAAGGTTCCAGGAGGCAGCTGCAGATTCATCAGTTGCTACCATTACCTTGGGGCTGGGGCTGGACCACACTCCCCTCCCAGCCAGGTGAGAGACCCTTTCAACTGACCTACTGAACTATCTTTAGTGTTTGTAGGTTGAGTCTGGAAACTGACATAATCACCAGAGAGTCAGCCTCCTAAGGCCTGCTCCAGCTTCATCCACATCAACACAGCCCACAGCAAACTGGACTCATCATCTAGCATGATGCAATAGACCCATCCTGTCAACCTTTCAAGTTGTCTTGGGCTGGAAATTTGCTTCAGTCTATCATTTTGTGGCTTTTACTATTCTAGAATTTGTGTAGAATCATATTTTACAGGTTTTTTGAGGGGTTTAGGGGGAGAGTTCAAGCAGGTCCCTGATTCTACCCCACCATCTTGGCTCTACCCTCCAAAGTACCAACTGCTTATGACAGTACTGATCAGTGAGATTCCTTCCAGCTACAGGCTGGCTTTGTAGAGCTATGTGATGCTATTGATACTCTTGTGATTTGGGTATTTGCCAAAACTAATGCCCACTCAAGAAGTGTATCACTTAAGAGGTTATTCAGTGCAACCCTATGGTCAGAATTTACATTGTTAGAGATAGAATGAATTAAATATTCTTTGTAGTTCATCTCAGTTTGTTGAATGAAATCCTTAAAGTATTTTTCTTTAAAAAATGTAGTATTAGTGACAATATAAATGAATTTTCAGTCCTATTCCTGATCCAAGTTGTTAGAGCCCTTCCTTGTAAGGTTACTTTCCATCTACTCTCTTTTTATCTTGTATGTGCTTAGTTATTTACTTGTTGTCCCCATATTGGATGGTAAGCTCCTTGATGGCAGCCACTGTTTTTTTTACCTTTTATGTCTAGTATCTGACACAGTAAGATCAATAATGTTGTGTTGACTTTCTGTACTCAATTTGTGGCATGCTCAATGAAGGTAAATGAGGAAAACCTTATGATGATAATTGTACCTTATGTTTCAATGTCAAGTTCTATGAAGACTTGGAATAAGTCTGAAAAATTACACAGCATATTCTTGAATAGTCAGTTATTTAATGTCAAAGCTTTTTGCTGTTTAATGGAAAGAGTACTAGACTTGGAATCACAAGATATCAGAGTCTAAAGCCCATTCCTGAGATAATAGCTGTGCAAGTGGCCAAATTACATAAAGTCTCTGAATCTAAGTTTCTCCTTCCAGAAAAATGCAGATCATAATATACATCATAAATAGTTCAACAGGTTGCCATGAAGGTCAATAAGATTAAAAGATTTTTCAAACATTAAAAAACTATAAGAATGACAGCTATTTACATTAGATGATAACAAAAATCACATTGGAAAATATCATTTAGGATCAAGAAATGAAAGAGACCAGAGGCTGGTAGGCTGAGTAATTTCAGATCCATATTTCATGAATATTTTCTTCTTGAGTAAAGGTGCTGTAAATGACAAGTGCCTAATAAAATGAAAATGATTGTCTTAGACAGCAAAATGGGAACTTATAAGTGGAGCAGTTATTTCAGAGTTAGCAATCTCTGAGTCATCAGATCATAGACTACTTACAACAAAGGTAAAAGAAAATGTCAAATTAGAAGAAAGGATAAAGATGAGAAGTTATTGCATGTGATTATATCAGCTCTTACCTGACTTGTTTAAGTAAGTTGTCAGCTCCAAGAAAATGGGAAATAGGTAAAAGTAAAGACATTGGCACTATCATCATTTCTTATGAAAATTTAAATAATGCAAACATTTGCCACAAATAACTCCAAAACCCTCTCAATTGATACTGTTGCCAAGTAGAGAGATATGGCAATGAAGGGCAAATTTTTGGAGTGTCCTAGGTTGTAAGTCATTTGGACCTAAATAGTTGATTTCAATAAAAAATGTTAAGTGCTCCCTTACTAACTTCTTCGCTCTAATTTCTTGTTGGCCATTTTGTTCTACCTTTTCTGGTCAAAACAAAAGAACTGACAGTGAAATCCAACCAAGCCCATGCATCCCAATGACGTGACTACATGAAACTGAAAGAAAACATATGATAATAGAATGGAACATATAGTGCTCCTAAAGTGTTTTATTCTCATTGGTGATACCAGTAGAATCCCTTTTATATCCCCTTCCAACTGGCACCAAAAATAAAAAAGCTGATGTAGTAATAGTTAGCACATTAGACATTTCAAGGAGTGCTTAGACCTCATCAATAATAAAGAAGAAACCTGTGTTAGACATTACATCATTTTAAGTTACTCTGTAATCAATTTACTAGATGTCTTAAAGAAGGGAAGGTTCCAAAAGAATGAATATCAATATAATATTTGGAGAAAAGTCAACAGAGGATATTCTAGTAATTATTAACCTATCTACTTATTTTCTGATATTTACAAATTTATTATAACAAAAGCCTGCACACGCATCAAGAATATTCTCCATCTATAAAACAAACAAAAGCAAGAAAATAGGTTATTGTTGTTCCTCTCCAGCAAAAATATCAATCTCCCGGCTGCTCTGCTGTGAATTCCTCCAACCTTCTCTCTTTATACCTGGAAGGATTGCTCAAATGTCACCTGACAAGCACAAAGTAAAAAGGGACTGTCTTCTTCTTTGATTTAGAGTAGACAGTCTATCTACTAATGACCCTGGTTTCTCTACACAATTTGGGTAACTATTTCACAATATTAGATTTTCCTGAGCTTTCAAAATATTGAAAGTTTTATGCCCTTTTCTATTTCTTCAATGTCAAAAATTCCAAGATATTCTCTGAAATAAAAATTCATCTTTTTAACACTAATATTCTGCCAGATTTTTTATAGATGACATCATCCTGATTGCATTAAATCCTGCAACTTCTCAAAGTTTCCTGGAAGAACTTTAAAACAGTGCAAATAGTTTGACTTGACTATCCACATAGATAAGACCAAATGGATTAAGAACTATTGTCTAGGTTATAACACACAAGCTTGACATGAAAGTACATAACTTGTCCATCCCTATCCATATGTGATACAGATGGATGATAAGTCGAGCCCAAAGTTGAACAGAAAGTGGATAAGATTCCCTTTGTCTACGTCCAAACTTCTCATGAAAATAAATGCCATTTTTAAAAATATTACCATACTATTGATACTGCTATATGTCAATGGGATATGGATTACTTTAGGACCGCAACAATTTTAAATGAATTACAAGAAAAATGGAGAGATAAGCAGTATATATGTAAGTTGAAATATATAGCCAAAAAGATGAACAGGAAAAAGGCTGTTTACAAGGAAAACTATGATTGGAAGAAAAGATAGTTTGGCCATGAACACGACCTATAGCATATTAGACAAACCTCTTGTGATGAAGTTTTGGGAAGGCATAGCAAGTATATTTCAGTGTGTAGGCATGGAAACAATTTCCAAGTTGATGAGATCATTGATTCATTTTAGCAATCTACTGGTAATGTTATATGTTGCATGACTTCAAATGGCCCAAAAAGGAAGGAAGGAGATAAGCATTTATGAATCACTTACTATGGGCTAAGCACCATGCTAAGCACTTTATAAATATCTCACTTGATCTCCCCAACAACCATGGGAAACAGGTTATTATTATCATCTTCATTTTGTGATTAAAAAAACCAAGGCAGACAGAAGTTAAATGACTTGTCCAAGGTTACATGACTAGTGAATGTCAGATTTGATCTCGGTTTCTCCTGATGACAAGCTCAGTATTCAGTCCACTGAGTTATCTAGCTGCCCCTTGTTATAAAACTGTAGATCTTCATAGGTTGGAGCATATTTCAAAGGAATGAGTATAGTAAAAGATAACAGAAGTATTATTTGGAGGAAATATTTGGTTAATCATGCAGTAAGACTGAGATAAAAAAAGTTAAAAGTAAGTTTTATAGTAAAGAGGAACTCTAAGATATTAGGTAGATCTTTTAAACATGATTTATGGGAAGGCATGGACAGAATGAGGAAAAATCGAAGGATTGACATTTGTACCATTGGAGGCAACACACTCATCTATGAAACCAGAGATTCATGGACATCTTCTAGTATATCTTTTCTACATGAATATTCGCTTGATATACAAGCCCAATGACACTATCAAATATAGAATACAATCAACTTGATATGACTAGTTCCGTTGGCTTGTAGTGATTTCTATCTTCCTTTCTAAGTTTAATTCAAATTTAGCTTAGAAGTAACTGTAGTAATCTATGGAACAAACTAGCTTAATTGTCCCCTCTGAGACTGCTGTGAAGTAGTAAAGACTGGAGTTGGAATCTCTCACGTTTATCCTCTTCTCTTAGTACATATTTTACAACCCTAGAACAGGTCCTCCTCACCTTTCATATCTCTAAAAGCTTTGAAAATTAGTCTCCCTGAACCTCATCTCCTTCTTCATCTTCCACATAATTGCCACATTGGCATTTCTAAAGCACAGGTCTGAACATGTTACTCTCCTGCTGCAGTGGTTCCCCAATGTCTCCAGGATAAAATGCACACTCCCCTATTTGGCATTCAAAAGCCCTTCAAAATCTGCTTCAAGTCTATCTTTCTAGGCTGATTTACTACATTTTACTCCTCAAACACTCCAACCATATTGATCTACTGGTTATTTTCCACACACAATATTCAGTCTCCCATCTCTGTATCTATATTTCCCTCTTTCCACTTTTTGGAATCCCTAGCTCCCTTCAAGGTTCAGATCAATTGCAACCTCTTTCAAGATGCCTTCGCTAATTTTCCTTAGTTATTAGCACTCCTTTCGCTCTGAAAAACACTTTTTATGTATTTTATATATGATCTATATTTACTTATTTCAGAGTATGTTATGCCTATTCTGGTAAATTATAAGCCTCTTGAGGGTAAGTACTTTCTCACTTTTTCATTCCTCTGGCATGTAATTGGTACTTAACAAATGCTCTCTGAGCAATTAATTTCCCCTATTATAAAATTCATTTGATCTTAGGAAGTTTAACTCATGAAAAATGAGTAAATTCTCCCTTACTATATTTTCACATATCTTGGACTTCAAGTCCTACCTAACCATGGTTTGTTCCAGGTCTTCACAACCAGTGCCCCACCAAAGACTTTCTGGCAGGCCATGAAGAATGGAGAGGAAAACATCCTTTGTATGTAGAGGAAATCCTTTGGTGTGCCACAAGCAGCCTACGAGCTGTAAGAGGTCCACAAGCCACAGGTTGTGCAGGCTTGGTTCATTCTAAGTTCTCCTGTCTAAGGTCTTGAAAAGAAGACAGAAGAAAAGAAATAAGTTGAGTAATTTTGCTTTCTTTCTGTCATCTGTTGACATTACATCATCTGCCCTGCCCCAAGAAGTGGGCATATCTTTTCCTTGTTCTTCTGCATCTACATAGTTAAAAAAAGCCTTTTTTGTTATCTTTAGCTTAGTTTTTTTTCTTTTGCAAGCCTCAGCTCATTCTGGGCTTCTGCTATCCTGTAACTATTCTTATATGTTTCACAATTTCTCAGAAAATATCTTTGCTTTTGTAGGTTATGTAGAGCACTTAAAAAGAATGTTGCTATATTCTATGAAACTTTATATTGTCTATATACATGACAATGATATAGCAGTATTTAATGTACTAGTACTAATGTGTTAAAGAACTAATTTAAGAGCTGCTAGCCAAATATTTCAGTTTCAAGTTCTAATTAAGTAATAGCTTATGTATTCTGTTACTAGGCACATAACAATAGTCATTTATGAGAAAACTCAGAATATATGCTATACACATGGAGAGGTATCAATTTTTAATATTCCAGGTTAAATAGAGCCAAAAGGCATTGGTAAGTTTGTTATGTTGTCTTATTCTGATAGGTATTTGAGGTGCTTTGTTGGATGGGCTACATGTTCACCTTCATGTATCTGTTTAGTTAGGCTACAAATGCAATTCATATGAATGAATTTGAAGCAAGGGATTAGACATGTAAAGGAAAAATAAATACTCAAGGAGTTTATAACTTGACAAGTGAGGATAAGACATGTAGGTACCTAAATGTTATGAAAGGAAAAATGCAAGAAGGGCAAAGGAAGGGCTAGGATGAATTTCTTTAAGAAAATTTTGAGGATAAAGTACATTCATTTTGGGGAAATAATAGATGATGTCATGAAATCAGTGGTCCAAAAGTCAGGCTTTGAAGGAAGACAAGGATATAAATAGAGTTAAGAGGTTTAGTCAAAGACATAGAGAATATTTCAATATTAAATTAACATTTGGGAGGGACACAAGTACTTCTTTAATTTTTCTGTCAAGTATAGACTCTATGCTGGCCCTTTGACCTCTAGTTACCAAATGATCTGCTCTAAGTCAACACTGCCATTTTAAGATTCTATTATGATTACCATAGATTTGGAACAATTGTTCTTTTTCCAAAACAAAAATATACAAAAAGAAAGAAAACCATCTGTTGTTTCTCCCACATTAAAGATAAATTCCAGATTACTAACTCATTTAGGTCCTATGTTATTTAATATAAAACTAATAAAAAACTAGCTGGTTTCATCTCCAGGTATATATGTCTCACATTTTCCATCTCTATTGGACAAAAATGGCAAAACTTCCCCAAAAGACAAACTTCCAGAGGTCTCAGATTTACCCTATTGCATTATTCGCATTTCCCCATGAGGGCTTTTTCTTTTTTCTAGTCTGGTCATGGAGCACATTTTCAACTCATCTAAATGGTTTTAAAATGGTGTTCTGGTATGCTTTCCATTTATTTTTGGTACAGCTGAGCCTGATTACATGTTGATATTATAGACTAGGGTTAATACCTCAGGGGTTATATCATTTATATGTTACTATGTTTCAAATGACATGATTTAACCCATGATCAAACATGCAGTCATGCTGCATCTATGGGTCCCTGCCCAAGCGCCACTTAATGATTATTTTTTGGGTTCTTCTGGCTCAGAGAAAATGTAAATAGTAACTGTTTCTCATTTGGCCAGCAACCCTAGGAGTCTTCCCCTCCCAGTTTGATTTTGTTTAATTAAAGAGGCCATCCCTTGACTTGCTTCATAAAGAAGCCCATTTCCTGAATGGGTTTTGCCTCACTCAAAGTGAGAATTGAAAAGACCTTAACATAAAAGGGCCAATATCTCCCACTGCATCCCTGGCAATCTCCAGTCCTGATGGATATCTAGCCACTGGATTCAGATGGTTCTGAAGGAACCTGGTGACTTTGCACAGCCTTCCCTCACTCAAATCAGATTCAATTTCAAGTCACATCATCATCTTCTCCCTGATGTCATAGCTGTCTTTGACAATAAAGGGCAAATCACACATATAACAGAGCTCTAGTAGGCTTTAGAAATGATCTGAAGACTTGAGGGGTAAATATAGGACTACCTAGTTTGTTTCCTACAATTGGAAGGGGGCTGTTTCTACTGTTTTTTTAACTGAATTTACCATCTGTCAACCTAGAAATGCAGTGGCACTCCTCATGGGCCCAATCCCATTACTGATTAGAAAGGCAGCTTTGATCTACTCCATTTTTGACCTAGGCCAGTTTGCCTCTTCTTAGGCAGCCTAATGACCTCCTACTTCCAGGTGCTCATCATATCAGTGTCAATTAGTGAGAGAGCTGTTAAGTTTTAACAGTATTGCTGCTCAGAACTCCAGAATTCAAGTGCCAGCTTTAGTTTTCTCAGCAGCAGGAACTACAGGAATGCATCACAACTCTTGCTGCTCTAATTTTGTGACATCCAAAGATAGGTAGGTCAGATCAATCCAAGATAGGTGAGTAAACTGATCAGTTCTTCCTATCAGCCATGATGATGTTCCCCTTTAGTTGATGAACTCCAAGTCTGTCTATTAAAATGATGGACCTGTTAGTAGGTACAAAAGAATCAATGAAAAAAATCCTTTGGCTATATAATTTCGACAAGTGTTATTCAAGTGTCTTATTCAAGAGACTGAATAAGGAACTGGAATGAAATAATACTTGTCAAAATTACAGATGTAAAGGTTTCTGTTTGTTCTTTTCTCTTTTTACTTTTTTATCTCCTTTCCCTTTCCCTTCCCTTCTCCTTTCCTTTCTACCTTCCCTTCCCCTTCCTTTCTTCTTTCCTTTTCCCCTTCCCCTTCTCTTTTGCTTCCCCTTTCCCTTTCTCTTTCCCTTCTCCTTTCCCTTCTCTCCTTCCTTCCCTTCTTTCTTCAACAATTAAAACTTATTTTTAAAAACTTATTTTCTTAAGAACAATTTATACAGGGAACAAGATGTCCAGAAGAATAAATAGATCACCTTCTTTAAAATTTAGTTTCCAGGTTGTATATTCACAGAGCGATTGGTTTCAGAAAGGCCAATATAAATGTACATGTGATAAGAGGGGATACTTATTTTTCCCTGAAAGCACATTGTGCTATGTTTACCAATGTGTTACAATGGAGAAAGCATTGAACTGGAAATCGATAGAACCAGTGTTCTAGTTCTGCCAATAATTGCTCATACCCATTTGTCTCTGCTTTATTTGGTGACTTATTATCTCACATTGTTCCCTAGATCTGGGGTAGGCGGCACAGTGGAAAGAAAGCATGCTGAGCTCAGAGTCAGGAAGACCTGAGTTCAAATCTGGTCTCAGACACTAGCTAGTTATTTGACCACGAGCAAGTCACTTAACCTGTTTGCTTCACTTTCCTCACCTGTAAAAATGGTTATAATAATAGCCTACCTCCTAGCACTGTTATGAGGATCAAATGAAATAATTTTCAAGTGCTTAGCACAATGCTTGACCATAGTAAGTGCTATAGAAATGCTAGCTATAATTGTAATTATCATTATATCAGGCCAACCAAGTTCCCCAACTTTATTTCACTTACTCCTTGACAATGTCCTTGCCAGCTACCTTGCCACTGCCTTCCTGTCTTTCCATCCTATCCACCTTTCACTCTGTGACAGTCACAGCGAGGAAGGGAAGCAATTCAAGATTTGGGGAATTGTCAGTTAAAATGCCCAGGGTCTTATCTATGAAATTAGAAGGAGACTGAAATCCCTGAATAGAAGAGGGCATCAGAGAATGTAAAGTATAAAAGATAGGATAAGTTGGGGGCAGGATGCTAGGCTATGAAAAACTTTGAACACAAAACAGAAAATTTCATATTTAATCCTGGAGGGTTTATGGAAAACCATAAGAATTTATTGAGAAGAAGATGGGGGAAGTGACATAATTAGACCTTTATTTTAGGAAAACCACTTTGGTGTCTGAATTCATAATGGACTAGTGGACCTATTCTAATGAACCAAGCATAACATGATGATGGCCTGCCCTAGCAGGGTGCCAGGATCAAAGGAGAAAAGAGATTATATTTGAAAGATGTTACAAAGGTGAAATCCACAGGTCTAAGCAACAGATTGGCTATGGTAGGTGAGAGACAGGGAGGAGTGAAGGATGACATCTAGGTTGCAAAATTTGGGAGACTGGGAATGATGTGGTAGAAAATACCACTGTGTTTGGATTCATAACATAATTTTAGATTCCGAGTTCTGCCATTTGCAGACTGTGTATATCAATTTAACTTCTCTGTTTTTCAGTTTGTTCATCTGTAACATGAGCCAATAATGCTTATCTAATTCAATTTAACAAGCATAGATTAAATATTTCCTATACACAAGGTGTTATGCCAGGTCTTTTGGATATAAAGACAATAAATAATAAAACTGAAAGAAAATTCCTACTCAAAACAGCAAATATTGAGATAAATGAAGACTACACAGACAAAATAATTTCAGTTGGAATAGTATAGTTACACAATCAGGGAGATATCGCTTCAGGTTCTGTCTTTGACACATGCTTGTCAACTGACTCTAGCTGTTATTTGAGACTCTTCATGATACTATTTGGGGTTTTCTTGGTATTGAACTGGAGAGGTTTGCTATTTCTTTCTCTAGCTCATTTTGCAGTTGATGAAACTGAGGCAAACAAGGTTAAATGACTTGCCCAGGGTCACACACCTAGAAAGTATCTGAGGTTGAATTTGAATTCTGGAATGTGAGTCTTCCTGACTCAAGGCTTTGCACTTTATCTACTGTACCACCTAGCTTCCCCCGTGGCACTCTAAGCAAGTCATGTAACTTCTCCCTGCTCCAGGAAGCACTCCAATACTATAAATTGCAGTGCAAGTGAAAACTTGATAGAGGAAATTTCTTCCCTGGAATTTTTTTGTTATAATATAATCAAAGTTCTGACACCCCCTAAAAATGTTTGAGGGCCATAATGCCTAAGAGGATTAAGAAAAGCTTTGGTGCTAGGATGAAGCCTTAAAAGTAAATAGGAATTCCAAGAGGCAGAGCCCTTTCTAGGCATGACTTATATCTCACACAGTTGTTTGAAGAAAACTCTTTTCAAGTTAAATGATGTTATATAAATGTTAGCTGTTGTGATGAGCTCTCCTTAGGATAAAAGCAAGAACACCCTCCCTAACTCCCATTTCCACCCAGGTTTTTTATTAGTGGATGATGAGAAAACCAGAAGAGACATTTTCTAAGGTTGGGCTGCTCCTGGGAGTTATACTCATAGACTGTAGCATTCTATTCCCACTACCATTGCCAGTGCAATTCCTTTTTACTCTGAGTGTTTTATGTCCTCTGCTTATTGATGGCTTAGGGGAATAGCAATAACAATACCAACTGACACAGAGTTCTTTAAAATTTGAAAAGCAATTTACATACATTAACTCTTTTGAGTCTTACAGTGATCAAGTGAAGTAATTGCTCCAGATAATAGAGTAAACTGGATGGTAGATTACTTATCCTAACTTCACTAGCATCGTGCCACTCAAAGTCTCTCTAACTGGGGACTCTCTCATGTGTCTTTATTCCATTCTTCTCCCTCCCCCACCATGGTCTAAAGCTCATAGGATAATAAATCTAGAAACAGAAGGGAACCCAGAGGCCATCTAGTCCAAACTTTTTCATTTTACAGATAAGGAAACTACAGTCCAGGGAAATCATTACTTGCCCAGGCAATATTGGGCAAGTTGTTTATTGAAACTCTGCTATATCCTTTATTAGAAGCTATTCAATGATCATAAACTATAGAAAAACTCATAGTCCTGGTATTTCTGTTTTTGTGATTCAATTTACAAATGAATATGAAAATACCAAGGCCAATATGACACAGAAAAAAATGAGTCATTAAATATTACAGAAAAGAAATGCAAAGTAACAAGCAATAAATCCAACAATGTATGCAAATGGAAAATAGAAAAGTAATGAGAAGGAAATTAACTAAGATGTATATAAAAAGCAATACCTGTCATTGGAGGCAACCGAGTGGGAACTTTGGAGAGACCAAAGAAAGATATATTCATTTCCTGAAAATTGTGGAGAATGTTCTTGAGTCCACAGATGAATTGCCAAGTCTTCTTTTTGTTAGCTCTCATCCTATGTCATCCTCTAACATTTTATGTTGGTGGTAAAGGATTCTTGTTCTATATTGGTTCAATGGATGAAGGGATTCCTTGGTACTGTCTCCAAAGAGATAGATGAATTAGATGTCTATAATTCATCACAGTTGAGAAAATATTATATGGTGGAGCACTTGCTGAGGAGTTTGGAGACCTGAGTTCTAATCCTGTCTCTGTTATTTTGAATATCTATAAGTTAGGATAAACAACCTTATCTTTCTAGGTGTTAGTTTCCTCTTTTGTACAATAAAGGCTGACCAAAATAATGTCAAATGTCATTTTGAATTATAAAATATAATGAACACTAACATAATTTTTTGTGGATTTTTATTGATCTAACATTCTGGAAAAAATTTGTAATTGTGCCCCTCAAAAGTCACTAATCTATGCATTCTCTTAGACAAAGTGATTGCTAATAAAAAGTATAAACTCCCAAGGTTAAAAAGATAGAAAAGCTCTGAATTACCAACATATTAATAGCAACAATTGCAATAGATGCAAACAAGCAATATATATATATATGTACATACATATGTATGTGTGTTTTTATGTATGTATGTAGATATGTATGTTCATATATACATACGTACACATAAGTGTGTGTATGATCATTGATTAAATACTTAATGAACAAATTGTGCTGCATGAATTCAAGGGCATAGTGAAGGCAGAAAATTCAGAGAAATGGTGAAAGTTATGTGAAATGTAGAGGGAAGTAAAAGTGAGAGAATATACTGCGATAATATAATTCAAGAGAAACGGCTGTGATAATATAAAAGTAAGAATAACTAATAGAGACCTGAATTCTAAGTAATTCGAATAATTAGTCTTGGCCTTACAGAACTGATGATGAAATATACTTTTCTTTTTTCACTAGAGAGTTGGGAATATTATGAGATGGAATGTTTCATTGGAACATGGTTGATATTACTGTGTGTAGCGCCAATATGATATTCACAACACTTATGGTGGTCATGAATATCCTGGAGCTATTCTGAATGGTGAAATATCACAGCTTCTCCACATAGAAAGCAGAACCAAAACATTTATTCAGACACCAGAAAGCCAAATCCATCATAGTAACAAAGACATCTATACCCAATAGCAATGCGAAGGACAAAACCTCCACCAGCCTTCCCCCTGCTAAGCTTCCCACAAACCAGCTACATTAAACAAATCACAAGCAGGATCTTTCACTCATGCTAGCCAGTTATGTGCATCCTCCCTACCACTGAATGCTCTTAAGACTAACTTCCTCTGAGCTCTGCTCTAGCTCCACTTCTTCCTATTCTACCCATTCAGCAAACTCCTCCCACCACAGGCTCCACGTGACTCAGACTCATGTGACTCAAGTCACCTGAAAGATCTCCCTATTTAAATTACCATTACACTGTGTTTGTTTATGCTTAACTAGTTTTCCTTGTTATTCATATGGGTTTATTGTATTTGTAATGTCTTCAAGAACTTGGTTTGTCAAGGGGTTTCCATGTATAGTAGAAGGAAGCATATAACAAAAATAAAAGGCAATAATAAACATTATTTTAATAAATTAATTATACTAAATAATATTTAATGTGATCCCCATTAATAGGAAACTTTTAATACACCAGAACAGTAACTAATCTGCTGTTATGATCTTAAAAAAAATGTCTCTCTTTTGCTTTTTTCTTCTCCATCCTTTTTTTTTTTCAGCTGCCAGGTAACTAAAAGTCAGTCAAATTTACTGCTAACTATAGCAATACCTTATCATGGAAATTTGATAGTACCTGCTTCACCTGCACCTTTTATATTAGCACTTTTTAAATTTCTGTGTGTATATGTGCATGTTCATGTGTGTGTGTGTGTATATGTGTGTGTTGTGTACTCTTTGGGGCAATCGATATTGTTTATGTAGTTATATATATGTATATACATACACACATATGGCATTATATACACATACATATAATAACATGCACTGAATATAATACATAATTGAAGTGAATGTTATTTGTTAGCAGTTAGTGGAAATAAAACATTTTTTCCCATCTGATTTCATGGATTGCTTGAAATCTGTCAAAGGGATCTATGGATCCCAACTTTAAAATAATCGTCTTAAAATATTATCAATGTTATTTTAAAAATAATTATCTTATTTTTAAGAGTTTGACTTTTTCAATCTACCTTAAATTCTTTTGGAAGAAGGTAGGGCACAAATACTAAACATTTTGTTTTTGATTTTGTTCATCCTTCATCCTCAAAGAGAACCAATGACATCACCATGTTGGGGTGAGGTTACAATATATTTGGCCCTGGCTAAGCATTCCAATATGAGCTCTGAAGGCTCTATCACATGTTGGGCATAAATAGTCTATATTAACATTTGAGTAGGAGGTGTCTCTAAATTTCCACAGCTCACATTTTCTTTTGAGCTTCTGCAATTCTGCTTTTAACACAGTAGAGCACCTTCTTTGATGCTGCACTCCATGCTAGATGGTCCTGTTCTAGGATCTTCCATGTCTCACAATTGATATCAAAGTTCATCAGAAAAACTTTGAAAGTGTCTTTTTACCACTTTTTCTGATTACCATATGAGGGCTTTCCTTGTATGAGTTCTCCATAAAATAATCTTTTAGGTAAATTTACAGATAATGACTGAGAAGAATCAATGGTAGCTTTACAAAGATCCTAATTACAATCGAGAAGATGTGTATGTAGTCTGTGAAACTATATCTATAATAACAAAAATAAAAATAATAATTATGAACTAAGTTGCCATGCCAGTCAGTATAATGCTCCTAATAACCAAAATATAAGTAGGATGGAGTACAGATTGAGGCTGTCCCACTCAAAGCCATTCTAACACAGAAGATAATGGAGCAAGTGGTGTTTCTTTGTTTCTTGGTACTATAAGAAGGCAAGATATATCACAACTGTTCAAAAACACCATTACTTCTACTGGAAATGCTTCAATATAAATAGCCTAATCTATATATAAAAACAGGAAAACTTTAAATGTGATTGCTAGGAAATCTTAACTCCCAGGACTGCTTTGTGATTTTTGAACAAATGTATATTGCTTTATTATGATTTAGTGGGCAGAATTGAGGACTTTGTTAATCACCTAAAGCTATAAGTGGGATATTTACAAATGTGAACTGAGTAGGTGAGAAAGGAGATCTAACAAAAGACCTGAGAGGCAGGTAGAGAAAAGGCTTTATCTTTCCCTTCATTGCCATCTACTACTGGAACAGTTGATTGATGTAGCTGTATTACTGTACTGTGAATTGTTGACTAGGACATGGAAAATCCTCAGACCTTATCCAAAGGAGTTGAACTAGGAAAGCTATGCATATTCCAGGCTAAGGTTTTCTGCTTTTTCCTAAAGAGTAGAGATGTGCTTTAGCATCAAAGAGGAATGCTATAATTTTGCAGAAGAGTAGAACAGTCAAGAGAAAAGTGTCCCTGATAAGAAGAGTGACAAAAACCTCAAGAGTAGCCTGACAACAATGGAATGAATCAGCCATGAATCAGCTGAAATTATGAATGGAGGTAACTGTTCAAAACTGATATTATACACATCAACAAATTTTTTTGTGTAGACTGACCCTGAAGAAATTTTATCAAGGCCCTCAATTTAAAATTTTTGAGTTCCCTTGGATATATATGTTCTCCACACATGTGCCCCTCTGCTGTGCCACTTTAAGTGTTTGACTTTGTCCATCTTCCACACTCCCTATGGATACAATGTCTGTACCCAAATTAAATATTATGCTGTACTTATTCTTGCTGGGCCTTCTGTTTACTAAACATTTTAATTGAACTAATAAAATTATCTAGAAAATTTGCTCAAAAAGAAGTGCATTGGTGATGACTCAAAACTGGAAATGTACAGTATTAGATGTATCTTCATCCACAAGAGTATTTCCTCATAATTCTGGGAAAATTAATTATATTAGGTACCAACTTCTTGGAAATCCCTAACCCAATAGTTTGGATATAAGAATGAATGAAGAAGCCCTTCCATGGGAAAAAAGAGAGAAAAGAGAGGACAAGGGGGGCAGGCATCCATTATATATGATCTTTATTTTATGGTCTATGTGTGACTCATTACAGCATTGTGCTGTATTACAATACACAATACCATTGTGCCAGCATTACAATAACAAGTCCCAAATCATTAGATTATCCTAAGCTAAACTGGGTTCTCAAAACTGTTTAACATAATATTTCTCCGATATATAAAATTTCTCTAATTAAAATATCACCTGGGCTCTATAACATGTTTAATGAATACAAAGTTATGATGAAAATGAGGTGCAAGCTTGAAACAAATTCAGCCAATGCATTTAGACATACCTTAGTTTTATCTACAGAAAGAAACACTAATAAAGCATAAAATTATCAACCAGAAAGTTAGGGCAGTTTATTTGAGAAAACCCACTAGCACTCTGAAATCAAAACTCAAGAGAAGAATAAGTTTAAAGCAATTGAAATTTATTCAAGTCTTAATATACACCTTTAGAATTTCAAAATGAACCATAATAGATTTTCAAAGTGAGCTAACAGTAATTATACCACATTAATGAAAAACATGTTGCACTACTTAGTTCTCTGATAACAAAAGCTGAGAACAAATATGTCTTATTTTATTCTCTTACTGTAAGCTAAAGTGGTTTATCTCTAGAGTCTAAGAAATGGAAACAAGAGAAGAACTCAAAAAGTCCATTGGTCACATTGATACAAACTAAACCAACATTCTGTTGAAAGAAAATTGATAAACAAGGTATCAGTCATATTGCTGTGTTTATAGAAACAGTCAGTTCTCTGATGCTAATTCAGGAACAGGTAATTGATGCCAGAAATTGCAGAAAGGTATTTTATCCCTGAGAAGGCTGAACTTGTACATCAGAGTTGTCTTTTATATCTATCCTTTATAAACTAGCATGATAACCATCATAATACAAATATAATCCCCCAAATATTATTTGAATAGTCAAGAGATAAAACATACTGCATTTTGAACATCATTAAAGACAGAACAGTTGAGTATAGCTTTATAAAGGAAACATTGATTCATACACATTTAAGAAACTTCTCAATAGATGTTGCCATGCCAAATACTCAGTAGCAGCAAAGATTTTCTGAAAATATAAATTCTAACAGATGAAATCAAAATTATGTAATATCAAAATGAGGTACATTATATCACCATCATCCTGTTTGCTTTTGGAATTTTCTTGGAAATTCTTTCAGTCTATTTCTCAGATCAATTTTCCTATCAATGTGTATTTTATTTTATAAAAGCATTTACTGAAACCACCTTTGTAATAGTCCAAAGAACATTTATTATAAAAGATTAATGGTAAGACAGTAACTTTTCTCGGATGCTTTCTGTTCGAAGTTCATTAAAAAAAAATGAGAACAAGATTAAAATAATAATGATAATAAAATCATCATTATCATCTATGATGTGAACCACAATTTATCAGACATGGATTAGACTTATGATTTCATTACTGTTTCCTCCCAGAAGAACCTCCTTCTACCAATTCAGAATGGCAGCTTTTCTAAAACCTATATTCTTTGTCTGTTCCTAAAGCAATAAGAGATTAAGTGACTTATCCCAGGCCATACTAGTATGTGTCAGAGGGGATATTTGAACTACAGTCTTTCTAGGTCAAAAGTCAGCTAAGGATGAATGTGGGGGTAGTGATAGAGCCAAGATGGCAGAGAGAAGTCTGAAAGTTGTCTTAATTCTCCCTAGCTTCCCTCAGGAAAAAAAAATCTAAATCAAGTCTCTAAATGTATTCTGGAGTGACAGAACCTGTAAAAAGAGAGTGAAACATTTTCCCAGCTTAAAACAACTTAGAAGGAATTCAGTAAAGGTCTGCCTCACTTGGGTAAAAAGGGAGTGGAGCTCAGCATATAGAATGTCTGGGAAAACTAGTGGGAGACTCTTGGACACAGCACAGATCAGTACCTGAGGTCCCTCAGTCCTAGCTCAGCAGGCCAGTGATACAGATGCTGAGCTTTGAGGCCTTCTGGCTCTGGCACAGAAGGCAAATTGCCAGCTCTGGAACTAGGCAATAGCAGATGTGACTGGGTAAAGAAACCCCAAAACAGTTGGCAAATAGTCAGAATCTGAGGGCCATTTTCAAAAAGTCAGTTACCAAGATCCTGCTCCTTGCAGAAGAACCTTGAGAGAGGGATCCCTGTGCTCCAGAAGCAGAGCTCACCTTTAAAAAAATAAGCAAAAAACCCCCAAAGAACCTTGAATATAGAAATCTATTATGGTAACAGGTAAGATCAAAACATAAACTCCGAAGAGAACAACAGTTTCAAAATGCCTACATGTGAAGCCTTAAAGGGAATATGAATTGGTCTCAAATCCTAAAAGTCTTATTGGAAGAGTTCACAATGGATTTTAAAATCAAGTAGGAAAGATAGAAGAAAAATTGGGAAAAGAAATGAGAGATATGCATGTGAATTATAAAGAAAAAGTGTCAAGATTGGAAAAAGAAGCACAAAGATTAACTGAAGAAGATAACCCTCTAAAAAATAGAATTGGGAGAAACGGAAAAAAATTGGGAAAAACAACTCTGTTAAAAGTAGAATTGTCCAAATGGAAAAGGAGGTAAAAAAGCTAACTAAAAAAGTTTAAACCATTAGAATTGGGGAAGTGGAAGCTGATGACTCTATGAGACATCAAGAGTCAGCCAAATACAAATAAAAGAATAAAAAAATAGAAGACAATGTAAAAATATCTTTTGGAAAAGCAAATGACCTGGAAAATAGTTCTGGGAGAAATAATTTAAGAATTTCAGAACTACCTGAAAACCATCATCAGATCAAGAGCCTGGACAACATTTTTCAAGAAATTTTTGAGAAAAACTGCTCTGATATCCAGAGAGTAAAATAGTAATTGAAACAATTCACTGATCACCCCCTGAAAGAGATCCTGAAATGAAAACTTTGAGGAACATTGTAGCCAAATTCCAGAATTATCCAGTCAAGGAGAAAATATTCGTGGTTAGAAAGAAACAATTCAAATATCATGGAACTGCAGTCAGGATTATGCAGGACCTAACAGCTTCTACATTAAAGGATCAGAGGGTTTTCAATTCCAGAAGGCAAAGGGACTTGGATTACAACCAAGAATTAACTACGAGGAAAATTGAGAAATTATTTCAGGAGAAAAATGGACATTCAGTGAAATAGGAGACATTCCTGATGAAAAGACCAGAGGTGAACAGAAAATTCGACCTTCAAATATAAGACTCAAGAGAAGCATAAAATATGTAAACAGCAAAGAATAAAGAAGCATGTTATTCAATAAGATTAAATTGTTTTTATCCCTACACAGGAAGATGATGCTTATAACTCCTGAGAACTGTATCTCAACCAGGGAAATTAAGACTATACATAGAAAACAGGCATGGCTGTAAGTTGACCTTGATGTGATTATATTAAAAAAAATTAAGGAGCGAGAAAAAAGATTGTACTGAATGAAGTAGAAAGAGGGAGGCAGAATAGGGTAAACTGCATCACATGAAGTGAGAAAAAGGTAAAGAAGGGAGATAATAAGCATTATTTGAAACTCACTGTCATGGATTTGACTCAGAGAGGGAATAACATACACACTCAGTTAAGTAAAGAAATTTATATCACCCTACAGGGAAGCAGGAAGGGAAAGGAGAAACAAAGTGGGGGGGAGCCAAGACAGTGGAAGTGGGGTCAGATGGTAGAAGTAGAAGACAAAAGGGGAAAAAAGAGGGGAGCTGATAGTCAGAAGGAAAACACAGAAGGGACGGTGAAATGAGAAAGAAAAGTATAAATAGGAGAAAAAATAAGATGTAGGGAAGTAAACAGTAATCATACCTGTGAATGTGAATGGGATGAAATCTTCCATAAAATGGAAGTAGATAGAACAGTGGATTAAAAATCAGCAGAATCCTACATTATGCTGTTTATAAGAAGCACATTTGAAGCAGAGAGATACACAGGAAGTAAATGTAAGAGACTACAGCAGAATATATTATGCTTCAACTGAATGTACATACATACATACATACATATATGTGTGTACACATGCACACACACACATATATATTATATATATATATATATATATATATATATATATATATATATATATGGGGTGGCAATCCTGATCTTAAAGCAAAATTTAAAATAAATCTAATTAAAAGAGAAAAGGAAGGACACTACATCTGGCTAAAAGGACAATGATATAATATGAATACTAAACATATGTACCAAGTGGTATAGCACACAAATTCTTAGAGGAGAATTTAAGTGAGTTACAGGAAGAAATAATGAGCAAAATGATACTATTGTGGGACCTCAACCTCCCCCTCTCAAAACTAGCTTAATCTAAACACAAAATAAACAAGAAAGAAGTAAAAGAGATGAATAGAATTTAAGAAAAATTACTTATAATAGACCTCTGGAGAAAATGGAATGGAGATAGAAAGAAATATACCTTTTTCTCAGGGGTAGATGACACCAACACAAAAGTTGACTACGTATTGGGGCATAAAAACCCTTAAATGCAGAAAGACAGGAATACTAAATGCTTCCTTTTCAGATCATGATGCAATAAAAAATACTGTGCAATTGGCTAAAAACTAATTTGAAGCTAAATTATCTAGTTCTCAAGTGTAAGTGGGTCAAGCAATAAATCATAGCAATCAACAATAATTTTGTCACAGTAAATGACAATAATGAAATGACATACCAAAATTTATGGGATGCAGTCAAAGCAGTTTTAGGGAAAAATTACATCTCTCAATACTTACATGAATAAAACAGAGAAAGAAGAGATCAGTTAATGGGGAATATAACTAAAAAACACCAATAAAATAATAAGTTAAAAATCTACAATTAAATACCAAATTAGAAATTCTGAAAAATCAAAGGAGCCATTAATAAAATTGAAAGTAAAAATACTATTGAACTAATGAATAAAACTAGGGTGATTTAAAAAAAAATCATTAAAATAGATAAACCTTTTGTTAATTTGATTTTAAAAAGGAAGTAAACGAAAATGTCAGTATCAAAAATTAAAAGAGTAAATTCACTATCAATGAAGAGGAAATTAAAACAATACTTAATTGCTATTTTGCCCAACTCTGTGCCAATAAATCAGAAAATCCAAGTGATGAATATTTACCAAAATGTTTAAAAAATATAAATATGAATTACCCTGATTAAAAGAAGAAGAAATAAAATACTTAGCCCCATTTTATAAAAAAAAGAAATCGAACAAACAATCAATAAACTCCCTTAGAAAATATATTCAGGCCAGATGGATTTACAAGTGAATTATATTAAACATTTAAAAAACAATTAATTCCAATGCTACATAAACAATTTGGAAAAACAGGTGAAGGACTCCTACCAAGTTCCTTTTTGACACACATATAGGGTTGATACCTAAACCAGGAAGAGCCAAAACAGAGAAAGAAAATTAAAGACCAATTACCCTAAGGAATATCAATGCAAAGATTTTTAAATAAAATATTAGCAAAGATATTACAGCAATTTATCATGGAGATAATACACTATGACTTGTCAGGATTCATAACAGGAATGAGGGCCTGATTTAATACTAGAAAAACTTTCAACAAAATTGACCATATCAATAATAAAACTAACAGAAATTGAAGGAATAAAAACTGTGTTTTAGTTTTATAAAATCAAAACTATTACTCTTTGCCAATTATGGCATACTTAGGGAATTCTAGAAACCAATTGAAAAACTACTTGAAACAATTGAGAATTTTAGCAAGTTTGCAAGATATAAAATAAATTCACATAAATCATCAGTATTTTTAAATTCCAGCAGCAAAAGATAGAAAGGGAAATTCCATTAAAAAAAAAAAAACTGTAGACAATATAAAAAATTGGGCACCTACTTGCCAAGACAAACTCAGGAACTATATGAACACAAGTGCAAAACACCTCACATGAATAAAGTCAGATCTAAATAATTGGAAAAATATCACTTGCTTATGTGTAGGTTGAGCTAATATATTAAAAATGAAAATTCTACACAAATTAATATGCTTATTCCGTGCCATACCAATCAAATTACCAAAACTTTATTCCATAGAAGTAGAAAAAAATAACAGAATCCATGTGGAAGAAAAAGATCAGGAATATTAAGGGTATTAGAGAAAATAAATGCAAATAAAAGTGATATAGCTATATCGGATCTCAAAATTTATTATAAAACAGCAATCACCAAAACAATTTAGTACTGAATAAAAAATTTGGTGGTGGATCAATACAATAGCTTAGGTACAGAAGACAAAGTAATAAATTACTATAGCAATCTACTGTTTATAAATCCAAAGACTGATGCTTCTGGGATAAGAACTTAATATTTTACAAAATTGCTGGGAAATTTGGAAAATAATATGGCAGAAACTATACATAGACCAATATCTCATATTCTGTATCAAGATAACATTGAAATTGGTATGTAATATAGACATAAAAGGTGATTCCCTAAGCAAATTAGGAGAGCAAGGAATAGCTTACCTGTCACATCTATGGAGAAGGGAAGAATTTTTGACCAAGCAAGAGATAAGAACATTATGAAAAAATGGATAATTTTGATTATGTTAAAATAAAAATTTTTGTGAAGCAAAATCATTGCAACCATAACAAAAAACTGGGAAACAATTTTTACAGACATTGTTTCTCATAAAAGCCTCATTTCTCAAGTATATAGAGAACTGAGTCAAATTTGTAAGAATACAAGTCATTCCCCAATTGATAAATGATCAAAGAATATGAAAAGGCAATTTTCAGATGAAGAAATTAAAACTGCCTTTAGTCACATAAAAATACTCTAAATCACTAGTGATTAGGGAAATGCAAACTAAAACAACTCTGAGATACCACCTCTTACCTGTCAGATTGAATAATATGATACAAAAGGAAAATTCTAAATGTTGGAGAGAATATAGGAAAATTTGAACACATGAATGCATTGTTGGTGGAATTGTGAACTGATCCAGCCATTCTGGAGAACAATTTGGAGCTATGTCTAAAGGGCAACCAAACTGTACATATCCTTTGATCCAGCAACATTACTGCTAGGACTGTATGCTAAAGAGAACATAAAATATGGAAAATGACCCATATGTACAAAAATATTCATAGCTGTTCTTTCTGTAGTGCCCAAGAATTTAAAATTGAGGAGATGCCTATCAGTTGGGGAATGGTTGAACAAATTGTGGTCTATGAATGTAATGGAATCTATTGTGCTGTAAGAAATTATGACTAGGTAGATTTTGAAAAAACCTGGAAAGACTTACATGAACTGATGCTGAGTGAATTGTGCAAAGCTAGGAGACTACTGTACACAGTAATAGTAACATTGTGTGATGATCAGTTTTGGTAGATTTAGCTCTTCTCAGCAACAGAAGGATCAAAGACAATTCCAAAAGACTCACGAAGGAAAATGCTATCCATTTCCAGAGAAAGAACTATATAGTGTCTGAATGCAAATCAAAGGACATGATTTCTTTTGTTTTCTTAGGATTTTTTTTGCTCTTTCTTTCTCATATTTTTTTCCCTTTTGTTCTGGTTTCTCTTTTTATGTTTAACATATTTGCACATATCTAACCTATATCAGTTTGCTTGCTGTCTTGAGGAGGGGAAGGGAAAAATTTGGAACTCAAAATCTTACAAAAAAATGAATGTTGAAAACTATTTTTATGCGTAACTGAAAAAAACAACAGCAATACTATCAAGTACAAAAAAAAAAGAAGCCAGCTCAGTATTTCTTAATAATAATAATTGTGCAAGTGGATTAAATGTATACTTTTATAATTGAATCAGACTATTTAATTTGAGCTCATCGTCTGTAGAATCATGAAAATATGTCTAGGACAAAGGGCATAGCAGCCAGGATGGTGACGTGGGGGTAGGTAAGTCATGTAGTGCATAAAGCTCAGAACTTGAAGGCAGGAGAGACCTAACTCAAAGTTGGCCTCAGATTGACAATAACCCTGTGACATTGGGCAGTCCCAACTTCTGCCTTCCTGTATTCTCTTCTGTAAAGTCAGACTAATGATAACACATACCTGCCAGGTTTTCTGTACAAATAAGATGACAATTACATAATACATTACTATGTTTGTAACTATAGAACAGTTCCTGGTATATAATAAATACTTAACAAATGCTTGCTAAAGTTTAACTTAAGAAAAATGTATGCTTCATCCTCTTTCCACATGATTTTTCCAGATGAGATAAACTAAGTGGACATAACTAACAGTGCTTCAAATATTCAAACATTTACTATTTTGAATAATAGGCAACAAACTTCTATATTTAAAATATAAATCCCAATTTATACTGTAAGATTTCACAAATAAACTATATAGAAACTATATAGAAACTGGAACATTATTAGATACAAAAATTTTGTCTATGACTGACTGGACATACCAGTGATCCGTAAGAATATAAGAACAAAGATTTGAATAAATATTCCCATACCAAGTTCCTAATTGAATGGAATAATTTATTTCCATATATTGAGGCCTTGAGGAAGATGTTAAAACTAAAACTAGAAACAAGGTTAAAAATATATCGCCCTCACCATCCTGTCTGCTACTAGAATTATCCTAAAGTTATTCTCATTAAGGTCACAGAAGATAAGTTTATAAGCCAATACCTCTTCACTTTACATCTTCTCAATACTCTCCAAAATATTAAGTACAAATGAGGAATATCAAGATAGGAACCTGTTCTTGTAACATGTCTATCTGAACTCTGTCAAAAAAGAGAGTAATATAAATGTATTTACATTTAAATTGGCATGATAAATTTAGCATATTACAGAGAAGTCTTTGAAGGACTTTAGGAGACAGATTTCATACTCTGAAATCAATGAAGTAGGAGACTCTAGTGAAATAATGTGCCATAAACATTAATTGGTTTCTTATAGAGAAAAGAAGATTTTCATCACTCTCATCTGCTCAGAATGTGGCAAGTCCAGGTGCTTTTCACATTTAAGAAAATGGTAGAATGTATAGAAAATATAAACTCAGACTCTAATCAAGGATCTTTGTCTTGTACATTGACTACATCACTTATATTATAAATTGAGACCTGATTCCTTTTGCACTACACGCAAACATAAAAACACACAGGGTGACAAAAATAGCAGCAATAGGTCAAATGATTGCGCATTATGGCTGGAAAAATATAGCAATAATAACAAGGCTTCTTTCTGTCATATTATGGTTCCCTGAATGATTTTCTAGAGGGTAGGGGGAAAAGTAAAGTCTCATAAATAAGAGACCAAAAATGCCCTCCAGTTAGAAAAATAGGGATATCAGCTAGGCTTACACTGGAATTTAACTTTTCATGATCAGTCATTGCTATGAGTGATCAGTGTGCTGTTATCAAAACTACTTCCTATTGACCACAATTTAATTTTACTTGGCTTTCGTGATTACTGGTTTTCCACTTAAAGTGATCAGATTAGGTGTGGGCTGTTTCCATTTTGTAAGATATATCACATCTCCTGCTACTCTGTGTAATGTATATTTGAGTGGAATTTGATTATGCTAGACAATTTACTTGTGATTCATGCTTATTATGAGACAGATAAACAAGGAAGGCGCCAGTACAATTTTGAAGTATCAGTTGAACTCCTCATAGTGTTGATTTATACTCAACTATTTTACTAGTTTCAAGGACACACCAGACTCTTCCAATCATAGACAACAATGTCTATGAATTGATTTCCTATGGGCTGACCTCCCTTAGGAGGTTGAGCCATATAAAAATGAATTTGGAATACATTGGGCAATAATAAAACACAAAGGAAAAAAGAGATAGTAACATCCATAGTAATATAGCCATGTCAGTATCTGACAAAACATTAAGCACACTCACCTGATTGGGCAAATCAGATGAATGGTTTCTTGCACTCAGTCCAGAGAAGGTGTGGGATTCTGTACTAATCTGGAGATTAAGGTTCAGACAAGCAATTTTGAAAGAACTTGTGTGTGTGTGTGTGTGTGTGTGTGTGTGTGTGTGTGTGTAGAAGTTCACAGGACAGATTACATTATTTCTTTCCTTTTGGTTTATGTACCCAGAGAGGTCAATATTTATTTACATGAAGATCTTCTTAGGTATTTCTTAGATAATGATTTGAAGTCTTGGGTTGGTCTTACATTTCCACAATATCCATTTATCCTTATATCCAGATAAAACTTCATACTGCTCAAGATAACATGAGTCTGTTCAGTTACAGACCTACATTGTTAGATCTAGGGCAAGATGGGCTTGTTTTAAGGGAGTGAAGTAGAATGGGGCAGAATGGGAAAAAAAGATGAAAAGTTTACCTGATAATGTAAAATATACTAGAAGGACTGACTCTACACACCAAAAAATACTTCAAAAAAGATTAAAAGGACCCTAATAACCAGATGGGACAATCAAGAGTTTAGTGGTATTTCCCTTTTTGGTCTCCTTGATCATTCACCGTGTGCTAGAGAATCTTTTTTTAAATTCATAAATAAATACAGAAATGCAAAATTAAATATGTAA
The DNA here is from genome assembly GCA_023548195.1 of Bettongia penicillata ogilbyi. Classification (NCBI taxonomy): domain Eukaryota; kingdom Metazoa; phylum Chordata; class Mammalia; order Diprotodontia; family Potoroidae; genus Bettongia; species Bettongia penicillata. The sequence goes on from JAJHZJ010000147.1 coordinate 9,253,592, forward strand.
AAGTATTAAATATTACAGTAAATAAAGAAGTGAAGAAGGAATATAAATTAAAGTATTCCAATTTTAAAATGGATACTAAAATAGTCTAATATATGGCTAATTACATAAGATAATTCACCAAAGAATATGACAACAATAAGATTGCATCACAGCATTTAGCAGCCAAACAAAGCAGATTTTAGGGCAAATTTTATATATCTAATATTTTCAGATAAAAAGAAGAAAAAATAATAAGGCAATAAATTAGTTGTGCATTTTTTAAAAGTTAGAAAAACAATTAAAAACAAAATTCTATAAATTAAGGAAGAAACAAACAAAATTAAAACAAAAAATTATTATTAAAAAAACTGCCAGTTTTAAATGCAAAAGTTAATAAAATATATAAACCAGTAGTCAATTTCATTAGAAAAGGAGAAAAATCAGATTATCAGATTTAAAGCTAGAAAAAATTTCATAATAGATAAAGAAGAAATATAGAGTATTATTGAAAATTATTTAGCTTAATTATATGGGAAAAACCTTGATGAATAAAAAGAAATTGAAAAAGCCATAGATTAATTTATAAAGATGAAAGTACTCAAGATCTAGCTGGTTCATAAGTGAATGTCATTAAAATTCAAACCCAAATTAACTCCAATCTTACATAAACTTCTTGTAAAAATAGAGAAAGAAGGCACCTGACTAAACTTCTATGAGAAAAAGTTTCTTGAGACATAAAATAGGAAAGGATAAAACAAAAAGGAAATTACAGATTAATGTCTCTAATGAATATAAAAGCAAACAAACTAAAGAGAAATTTACTAAAGAGCCTATTCCCTCATTTTAAAAATTTGACCAGGTTGGACTTACACTAGAGAAGAGCTGGTTTAATATTAGGAAAATTATAATCATAATATATTATGTTAATCACATAATTGCATGGTTATATTCACAGATGCAGAAATAACTTTTGAAACAAAATCTAGAATGTTTTTAAATTCAACTTTAAATTCCAGATTTTCTCCTTCCTGCCTACTCCCCCACTCATTGAGAAATCAAAGGGAAAAAAAAATTACATATAAGTACAGCCAAATAAAAACCAAAAATTCGTACATTAACTATGTTAAAAAAAAAACCAAAACTGTTCCAATCAGTACTCTGAGTTAATCACTTCTCAGTCAACAAGTATTTATTAAATCACCTTTGTGCTAGGTGGATAAAGAAATGGCAAACCATTCTAGTATCGGCCAAGAAAACCCCAAATGGAGTCACAGTCACATAACATCAAACAAATGTATCAGGTACTGTGTTAAGTGTTGAAAATACAAAGAAAGGCTAGAGACTGTGACTGCCTTCCAGGAGTTCATAATCTAATAAGGAAACACACACAGACACACACACACAGACACACACACTTTCACACACACAAAGGTAACAAGCAAACTAAGCTTCTAGAATGATATTGAGAAAGTCTTCCTGAAAAGGTGGGCGAGAGAGAGAGAGAGAGAGAGAGAGAGAGAGAGAGAGAGAGAGAGAGAGAGAGAGACAGAGACAGAGACAGAGACAGAGACAGAGACAGACAGAGAGAGAGACAGAGAGAGACAGACAGAGAGACAGAGACAGAGAGACAGAGACAGACAGACAGAAAAAAGCAGAGACAGACACAGAGAGAGAGAGACAGAGACAGAGAGACAGAGAGAGAGAGACAGAGAGACAGAGACAGACAGAGACAGACAGACAGACAGAAAAAAGCAGAGAGAGACAGACACAGAGAGAGAGAGAGACAGAGAGAGAAACAGAAACACAGACACAGACAGATATATTCTAGGCAGGGGGAAAATGCTGGGAACAAAAAAATGAAGTGTCCTATTCAAAGAACAGTAAAGAGGCCAATGATGCTGGATCAAAGAGGGCATGGTTGTGGGGAGGGTGTATAAAGTGTGAGAACACTAGAAAGTTTTATGATTTTGTTTTGTTTTTCCTGGAGGAGTGGGTTATGAAGGGCTTTGAATGCCAAGCAGAGGAAATTGTATTTGATTCTATTGCTGATAGGGAGCCCCTGGGTTCGGGCTAAATAAAGAGATCTGAGATTCACCAGCATGGAGATGATAAAGGAATCTTGGGGATCTGATGAGGTCACCTAGTGAGGTGATAGAGAAGAAAAGAGAGCCCAAGAAAGAGACCTGTGAGACACAATTACAATACAACAGTTGGGCATGATCTGGATAAGGCTAACAACAGGGACTGAGATGGAGTAATCTGATAGGCAGGGGGAAACTAAGAGAGAGTGATCTGAAAAACCTAGAGAAAAGAAAGTATTAAGGAGAAACGGGTGATAGTTTCAAAAGTGCAGAGAAGTTGAGTAGAGTGAAGATTGAGAAAAGACTTCTGGATTTGGCAATAAGAAGTTTACTGGCAACTTTGGAGAGAGCAGTTTCAGTTGACTGATGAGGTCAGAAGCAAGATTGTAAGGATCTCTATGTGAAGCTAGATAGTCTGCTTCTTCATGAGTCCTCTGGAACTTCGATTCCTTTTATTGGGTTGACAATTCATTGTGAGTTCCTTAGAGTTTCAAAATTTCTTGTGTTTATAGTATTGTTGTTCTTACTTAAATTGCTCTCCTGGTTTTATTCATTTTGTATCAGTTCATATAAGTCTTTCCATTTTTTTTTTCTGAAAACATCCTTTTCATTATTTCTTTCATTAAAATAATATTATATCACACTCAGTACCATAACCTGTTCAGTTATTGCCCAATCAATGGTACCCTCTCAATTTTTAATTATTTGTCACCTCAGTAAGATCTACTGTATTTTCAGCATGTATTTACAATAAAAGACTAAAAATCATAGGTATAAATGAAACTTTGCTTAGTATGATAAAGTTTTCATCTAAAACCAACAGCTAGTATTATATATAATAAATAAAATTTTAATGACCTTTCCAATAATTTTGGGGCAAAGAAAACATGTCCACAGTCACAACTATCACATGATAGATGTAGTTTTAGTTTTAGAAATGCCATCTATAGAAATAAAGTGAGAAAAACACATATTTTAATAAAAGATGAATAAGAAGCAAAATTATCTTATTTTGCATATGTGTCTGAGAGAACTCTAAAGAGTCAACTAAAAGTTAATTGAAACAATCAATAGTCAAGAAATGTTAAATACCATCTAAAAATCATCAGGTTTTCTACATATTGCCAACACATAGCAGAAATTGAAGGAAAAGTAAATTTCACTCAAAATAGCTACAGAATACATAAAATATCCAAGAGTCCTCCTAGCAAGAAATATGTAGAAATCATGAATGTAACTATAAAATACTTTTTATAGGAATAACAGATTACCTAAATATGGGAAAGATATCAATTATGATGTCTGGTGGTTGGTCTGTAATATGATAAAAATGATATATTGACTTAATTCAATGCCATATCAAACTAACCTATGGTACTTTATAAAGTTATGCAAAATAATGATAAAGTCTCTCTGGAATAAGGCAAATAATCTCAAGAGAAATAGTGGAAACAAAGTAGGAAGGGGAAGTAGAAATCTCATCTCTTAAACAATACTACAAAATAGTAATCATCAATACTGCTCATTTAAAAAAATGATCAATGGAATATATTTAGTAGAAAGAAATGTCTTAGCAAGTTTATAGATAAATCAAAGAACACCAACAATTGGAGTAAGTACTACCTCTCTATTTGTAAAAGAAAAATGGGGGATCTGAAAAGCATTATGGCAGAAATTAGACATCTCATATCACAGAAACATCCAAATGGATATATTATTTAGTTACAAAAGGTCATTTCAGAAACATAGTTGAGGTGAATGGAAGGGCAAACTTTGACAACAATAAATACTGAACAAATTAAGATATGTGAATATAATTTAATGTTATTGTACCTATAAAAATGATGAAACAGAAAAACTCACAGGAATTTGTGTAATAGTAACTTCTATAGATCATACTTCCTGAAGACCAAATGTGTTACATTTCATCCCATCTCAGTTTTCTTCAGTACTCGCTTTGAGGGAGTTGGGAGATATCTAGTCTCTCTGTCATTGACTCAAGCCCCTATTCATAACTGGCCCCCATACCCCTAACCCCAACATAAACCACCTCAGTATCTGGGGAGGGAAGGGAAATTAAGCAACATTAAGATTACAATTTAGGTCAATTTCTATATAGCAGAGTTCCACCAAAATCCAAATCCAAAGACCTCCTTGACCCTGAGTTCCAGGGACTTTGGCTTATCAAGACTCTTGGCTAAGATGGCCGCAAAATCTAGCATGGAATTTGGCTTCTGTGGGCTCTATGGCTCAAGTCTAGATCTGATAACAGTAATGCCTGAGTTTAGTGAAACAAGATAAAATCTCAACTGTGTTACTTTTGGCCATAAAAATTTTAAAAAAAATTGGGGAAAACAATATTTCTCCCTACCTAGATCAGCTCACTGTACCTGTTAACAGAACATTCTCACTCCTGGTCACTGTCAGAGACAGAAAAAGATGTCTCAGACTGGTAGTTTTAAAACAGTATCCTGTTCTGACTGCTTCCAATTGAAAGTCACTATTCCTAGAACACCGAATGTCTTCTTCAAGGACCAGGCTCCTGGCATTTCCTACATGAGTGCCTTCCTGTTAAGTGATCTGCGCTGGGAATCTTCATATGGACTAAATACAGAGTGGAATGAGCAGAATCTAAACAGGAGAACAATTTATATGTTGACTACAATATTTTAAAGGGTGAAATGCAATGAATAATAATGACTCCAGAATTCTGATTGTGAAGCATGACTCCTGTTTCTTAATTAAGTATATCCAATGTGTGAATTTGTTCTTTATTACCATACAAATTTATTTCAAAGGAGGACATTTATTTAGCTGTTTATCTATTTATTTATTTGGAGTGTATTGGATAGAGGGATGTGAAGTAATGATATTGATGAAAAAGAAAAATAAGGAAAACATCAATGTAATATTTTAAAATGTACAGAATAAAAGTAAGCTTAGAATGAAACAAAAGGAACTCTGGTGGTATTATTTTATTAAATTTAATATATACTAAAAATAAGTTGTACATAACAGTTTCACAGTTTCATATATAACCTTTTTCTCTTTCTTTTTATATGTCAAAATGCTCATGCTCATTAACTTTTTAAAAGTTTATGATAAAACAAATTCATAATAAATAAAATGCATTTAACATAAAATAATTTTATGATGAGGAAAAAATTAAAAGAAAAACTGACAGGAAGAGACTTTAAGCCCAACTGGAAAATTAAACTATTGTTATTTTCTTGCTATGGAGATTTGCATAGAGGGAGTAGAACTGGGCACTGCATCAGGTACTGATATTTATTAACCATGCCTCTATCAGCAACAAACTATTTAACTTCTTTTATGCTAGTCTTCTCATCTCTAAAATTGTAACAGTAATGCCTGTAATGACAACCTTACAGTGTTATTATGGTAGGAAGTGCTTTGTAAGCCCAAAACACTATTTTTATTAACATTATTATTTTATTTGTTTAATTACTATTTTAATTAATATTTGAAAAAATGTTAATCGCCTTCCCCTTTCTCTTTCTAAGGACCTGTACATTGAAATCTGTTTTGATGGCTTCAGATAATGGTTTTTAACTATAACACATGATCATATTTGAGCATATTCAAGGTCAAGGTCTCAATTTGGATTATAGAGGGATATCTTGTATTTTGAGACCCCAATCAAATTTTCCTCTGAATTCTGAGATCATATATTGGCCATACTACGTATTTGGCTTTCATCATTTATTGCCTGGTCTCATTAGTCATTTTTTATGCCTGTCTTGTATCTCTAGCTAGGTTGTAAACCCTTTAGGAAAAGGGCACTGTCTTATATATTATCTGTTTTTAATTCAGAGATTGGCATGCAGCCTTGCACAAAACTTGTGTCTGATTATCTTCAAAGGCTATCTTAGGCAAAACTATGCCTCATTCATAACATATCTTTGGTATCTTCCAGTCTCCCTTTCTTCATCCTTCTTCCCACTCATGGCATGCCACACATACGCACACACACACACACACACACACACACTCGTACACACACACATGCATATATGTGTGTGTGTCTATATCTACCTATTGTTATAACTCTCTCTCTCTCTCTCTCTCTCTCTCTCTCTCTCTCTCTCTCTCTCTCTCTCTCTCTCTCTCTTTCTGTCCCTGTATTTAAAGGATGTGTCCAAGGCCATATAACTAATAAATGACAGATACTGTAGGAAATGGCATTTTGAAGAGTAATACCGACTTGTGTTGTCTTTTAAACCATTTTCCAATGGATTATTAAAGTAAAAATAAATTAAGGTGATAAAGATAAAAGCAAGTATCTGATACTGGGTCTACAAAATTCATTAATGATTATACCAGAAAACCAACTACAGCTTACTGATTGAAAATGACGAAAACTGGTAGCATGCTCCCATACCTTATTTTAAAGCCAGAATTAATGAAATGACAAATGGAAATTGGACTGCAAGGCTTTGTTTGATCTGCTTTTTAAACTAAAATTAGAGCCACACTTGGAAATTTAACGTCTTGAGCCCAAATGGTAAAATCCTCCTTTGTCAGAAGAAGGAAAAGATTTTCAGAGCGTGAGGGTAGAGAGGGGTTGCTTTTCTCCAAAGAGGATTTTGCATGTGGAAAAGTCATTGATAGATGATATTTCAGTTGGAGTAGCTAGCCCCGGATCCAGGACTTGCTTGGGTTTTAACAGTGGTGACAGCTGCAGCACTGTGTTGCCAAATTGAGTTTTCCAATGGACATGACATTTTCTTAATGGTTACTGTGACAGTAGTTTCCAAAACAGCTACCTCAGGGGACCAGATGTGGGATCAGAGATCTTTACATAAGGGAATTTAAGTAAGCAGTGATTTGAAAGATCTTGGAAAGAAGAATTAAACTGAATCTATTTTTTTCCTGCCCTTTAGGATTCATCTCCATTCATCCCCTGCTTTATCTTTATCATAGTTTGCACAGAATCCTTTCCCCCAGAGCTCACATTTTCTCCTCACTTTAAGATTATTTAGTAACTTTTCCATTTATATACTTTAATAATTCTTTCTTGGAACCTATGTTTTTTTCTTGTAGAAATAGCATGGGAAATTGTATATTTAACTTTGTGAAAAATGTTTGTTTTGCTGCTTTTGCACATAGCCACCATGAATCTTATTAGTCAGGAAAATAGATTAGAAGCATGAACAAATTGACATATCTTTGGCACCTCAGTCTCTTCTAAGGCTGCTGCTGAGGGTGGAAAAAGGAAACACTAAATTTTCAAGTTATGAAGCAGCATTTCAAGCTAATGAATTGCTTCCTCACATTTTCCTTTTGTACTGCACTTAACTTTATCTCTGTCTAAGGAAGTAAGATCTGTGATGAACGTGGGGTCACGTTGGTAGTGTTTTAATCTAGGTTTGAATCTGTTTTCTGGAAGAGATATTTCTATTATGAAGCAGGCACTGAAAAATGTCAAGTAGTATAAGTTTAGTACATATGTACTTGGCTTTGCAGGTATTTTTTTTTTCAAGAGCCAGACTACGCAGTAAAAATCCCAGGGAATTTAGCAGATTCTGTGCTGTGCTGGATAAAAATGGCTTAAAGGATACAAGAGACATTATATTACTTTTATTTAATTTCTTCCTAGATTTCATCTACATCACTTTTATATCCCTGAAGATGTAAATACAATTAACTCTCAATTATCTGGACCATAAATAATCCCCTAAATCATTAGTTCAGAATCATAGTTCAAAGCCTCATTCTGATTGACTTTTGTGTATATAATATTTGAAGGGTTATATGCTAAATTATAGTTTTATTTTTTTCCAAACACAGAATTGGCTTAATATTATTACCATTACATGAACTCATGATGTCCAAATATAGAGGAAGTCAATGTCAGAGTACTTTGTGTGATGGTGGGAAACTGAGCACAGAAAAAAATTAACCAAGCATTGTCCACAAAGCAGCTTATGTGCACATCGATAATTCAAGGTCGGAGTAACAGAAACATTATCAACATTCCTATTATGATGTAAGGTTATATCATTTTCTTCCCTCAAAGCAATTTTTTCTACCCAAACCTTATGTGTTACATAAGCAATACATTCTCTAAAAGCATGCTTTCTTTTGATAAAAGTATTTCTTGTCATTTCATTTTTTGGTCTCCATAACAAAGAGTAGTGGTATTTAAAATGTTTTTGGTCAAAAAATACTTCCAAATGCTTCTGAAATGCCTCAACTGTGCTTTTGGTAAAGTCATTCATGATGTGGTTGAGGGGAAGAATTTAGAATGAACTTGTAACTTCACTTGCTCATCTCTTCTCACTTTCTTCTCCTTCTCTATGGACTCAGAATAAGAACAGTCCTCACTCCTTGCCAAATGTTGTCATTCCATCTGTGCCCTTAATTCTATTCCTCCCCTGACCATACCCCAGGAAACTCACCCACTCATTTAATCATCCCCACTCTCATGAATTTTCAATGTCTTCCTTGTCCTTCACTTATTTCTACCAATCTGCTCATGTTTTCCTAGAAACAAGCCAAAACAAAACAAAACAAAACAAAATCTACCCTGGCCTTATTGGTCTCTTGAGCTATCACGCTTTCCCTCTCCTATGATTCTGCAGTCGACTCTCTAGAAGGAATAGTCAATATATATTCAGTGGAGATTTTTTAAAATTTATCTGTTAAAACCTCATGTCCAATATTGTATATTAAATGATTAATAAATTATTGGACACTTCAAAATACATCCCTATACATCCCTTAAAATCAACCTGTCCAAAACGAAACTCATTATCTTTCCTCCCAAACACTCCCCTTACCTGAATTTCTCTATTATTATTGAGGGTATCATCGATTTCCCAGTCTGATTTGCCATCTCATTGTCATCTTCAACTCTACATACTCACACTCACATATCCAATAGAGTACGAAGTCTTCCTATTTCTGTCTTCACAACATTTCCCATATATGTTCTCTCCATTTCTACAATCCACTTTCTTCACTGTAGTGCAGAGCTTCATTACTTTGTACCTGGACTATTAAAATGGTTAGGTGGTTCTTGTCCCTGAAACAGTTCTTGTTCCTCTCCAGTTAATCCTCTACTCAACTGTTTAAATGATTTTCCTAAAAAATAGGTCAGAGCATGTTCCCTCCTTCTTAATAAATTTCAGTGGCAGTCTATTGTTTCTAGGATCAACACAAAATTTTGTTTGGATTCACAGCATTTTGCAGTTTGACCCCTTCCTATATTTCTGGTCTTCTTGCACTTTGTTCTCCTCAGGACACTTTACATGCAGTGACACTGGCCTTCTTGATGTACCTTGAGTGTGGCACTCCATCTCCCAATTCAATGCCTTTTCACTGTCTGTTCTCATGCCTTGAATTCTTTCTTCACTTAAACTTCTTGACTTCCCTGATCTTCTTCAAATCATCTCAAATTTCCCTTCTGTAGAAGGTCTTTCCCAGTCTTCATAGCTAGTATCTTGCTTCTAAGGTTGCCTACTACTTATACTTGTATGGCTTATCTATACATAGTTCTTTGGATTCCATCTCCAGTTGAATAAAAGTTCCTTCAGATCAAGGACCACATTTTTGCCTTTCTTTGTATCCCTAGTTCTTAACATAGTAAATAAATAAATGACAATAGTTTGGTGTTGATGGTGCTGATAGTGATGTTTATATAGCCCTTTATGGTTACAAATGATTTTCAAGAGTAACAGACATTCTGGCAAAAATTGGATTGGCTGTCTCTGAAGGATACAGTATTTTTTCATAGCTCAGAAAGACAGTGAGTTTCTCTTGCATGATTACAGTCACTCAATCAAGAAACATTTACCCACCATGTTTCTGTCACTCTGCTAAAACACTTCAGATAAAAAAGGTAAAAGACAGTACCAGTTCTCAAGTAGTTTAGCCATTATCCTGTTAGATGCTAAATTTTCACAACCTCTTAATAGTGTCTCTACTATCTCCACATAAACTGTATGTTATCACTAAATTGAGGGTCCATGAGGATAGCCCTTCACTAATTTCTGGCAGCAAAGACCTGGTGCTGAATGCCATCACAAATTCTTCTGTTTTTACATGCCAAAGTGATTTGTATGACTCAACTATTGTTGGCTAATTCTTATATTGTTTGAGGAGAGTCTTTTGACTAAACCTTTGGATCTTAATTATTTCATTGACTCTATCCAGTGCTTAGCCATTTTCAGTTATATCTGACAAATTGAGCAATGTGCATGTGCCATCCACTTTTACTATTGCACAGTGAAGTGATATTTGCTTAATTCAGATTCTTAATTCTATTAGATTTTGTGATGTCTATTACATTCTCTAAGAATACCTTTTACTCTCACTCATATTTTGCATGGAAACATTCATCTTTCTGTAGTTGCAATAGGGCACTTGGAAACGATGGTTTCTTAGTATTATAAATGTTTTTGTTAGGGTCAAAGTCTTCTGGTTCATTTCACAATGCCAAGTGTGTATATCACACTTAATTTTGGTTTCATAATGTCAGTAAAACTATAAACATACTGAGGCAGAGCATTCTCTTTGATAATTTTATTCTTAATGTGTCTTATCTTGAGCAGATACAACTATTTATGGGTAGCGTCCCCACCTGTTTGTTCAATATTACCTCTGGATTTCAACTTAAAGTTTTCAGTCTTAATTGTTGTTTCTTGGCATATGTTCAAAATTTTTCAACAATCAAGCCCAAACGAAATGTTGTCATTAGAGAAACATTCAAATAATGAAGATGTCATCTCCTTTTCAGATGGATCAGTATAGCTTGATGTCTTCCATAAGTATCAAATAGTTAATAAAATACCTTGATTTGACTATATTTAATCTGAAAACTATGGATGGTTCTATTTTAGTTAAATGATAACTAGTTTTAAGCTAAATCTAACCACAGTAAGCTTAAACTGTGACCCTGAAAAATGTTACTTTTATTTTAATTGATGACATTATTCATTAATAGGTGTTCTTTATAATGATTCATTGGACTATTGACATTAATTTTTTCTTCTTAGCCAAAGTGTTGGTTATTTTTTTCTAGAAAATGCGTATAGATTTTTTTGCATGTGATGCACTCTGTATATCTTGTAAAAATGTACATGTAATATAATTGGACTATATTGTCTAGTACTCTTATCCTTTGGATTTCTATTTATATATCTTCTATTAAAATGGATGGGTTCCAACTTGCATCTGAGAGGAATATTATAATATGCTTTTCTAGTAATTTATACATCACTGTGAAGTGTTTGAGCCAATAAATATGGGTCTCACTTGCTCTCACTACTTTCTAGTTTTGCAGAGGCTAGAATTTCAATAAGCATTTATTAAGAATTTGCTGTGTGGGGGGTGGAGCCAAGATGGCGGAGTAAGAGCAACGACTCACCTAAGCTCTCAGACAAATTCCTCCAAGTACCTCTGAAAGGAGAATCTGACCAAATTTTGGAGGTGTGGAATCCAGTGGGAGACAGACAGTGACAGATTCGGAGCTCAGGTTGGACTGGAAGGTCCACGGGAAGGATCTGTTCTATGAGGGCAAGCCCACAGCGCACAGCGTAGTGTGGCCAGCACAGCAGAGCAGAAGGGACCTGAGAAACCTGAGTGGCAGGCAGAAACAGAGGAGCAGCACCAAGGACAGGTGACAAGCCAAACTGTGCCAGTGAGAGCTGCCGAGCACCAGATATCAGTGCAGCAGCTCCTGAGACCTTCAGCCTGAAGATCAAACTTTGGTAAGTCACCTACTTGAACTTCTGGGAGCCAGGATGGCGGAATGATCAGTAAATGCTCTCTCCTCTATAAAATATTTCCCCAGAAAAATCCCAGATCAGCAGAAATAGAAGAAGACCAATAGTCTCATAACCTGAGAAGAGGAAAATAGCTAAGGGGGATTCCTCCTATGGTGGCAGAGGCAAACCGGAAGGACAGAGGACCCAGGGCAGAGAAAACTCGCATTAGGACCCAGGCAAGCCTCAGCGCCAGGAGAGGAGCCCCAGGAGGGGTGGGAACATGCATTAGCATCTAGGTGTGCCTCCGCTGTCCAGGGGAATCAGAAAGACAATAGGGCAGCAGGATTACTGGCCCCTGAACTTGCCTTTGCCTTAGTTCAGCTGAGGAGATCACCTGTGACCAGACCACTCCTTCCTCGCACTTAACAAGCTAAACCCAGGGTTGATCAGGAAAACTCCAAACAAAAACATGCTTTTAGTTTTTTCACACATCAGCTCAGCAAAAAGTTCTCTAGCTTCTGACTGAAAGAACCAGAAGCCAAAACACTCAATCAACATCATGAACAGGAAAAAACAGAGGGCCGAAAGAGCCATAGAATCTTTCTGTGGGGATAAGGACCAAAACGCAAACACCAAAGAGGTCACAGCTGAAACTGTACTTCCATCTGAAACTTCAGAAGGGACTATGAACTGCTCGCAAGCACAAGCAGCTCTCCTGGAACAGCTGAAGAAGGAAATAGAAGATAAACTGGCCAATGATTTTAAAATTATTAAGAAAGAATTCACTGATGAGAACATCTCTTTGAAAAGGAAAATTGAACAAATGGAAAAAGAAGTTCAAAAATTAACTGGAGAAAATAACTTCCTAAAAGGGCAAATGGAAAAGGAAGCACAAAAATTAACTGGAGAAAATAGCCTCTTAAAAGGAAAAATTGGGCAGATGGAAAAGGAGATGCAAAAGTTAACAGAAGAAAACAATTTGATAAAGATTAGAATTGGGCAAGTAGAAACTAACGACTCAATGAGACAACAAGAATCAGTCAAAGAAAATCTAAAGAATGAAAAGATAGAAGAAAATGTAAAATATCTAATTGGAAAACAACTGACCTGGAAAACAGATCCAGAAGAGAAAACTTAAGAATTATTGGCCTGCCAGAAACAAATGATGGAGAAAAGAGCCTGGACAATATCATCCAGGAAATCATCAAGGACAACTGCCCAGAAGTGCTAGATTCAGAGGGCAAAATAGTCATCGAAAGAATCCACCATCCCCTCCTGAAAGGGATCCCAAACTCAAAACCCCAAGAAATATAGCTGCCAAACTACAGAGCTATCAAGTGAAGGAGGAAATATTATAAGCAGCTAGAAAGAAACAATTTAAATATCAAGGAGATACAATCAGCATTACTCAGGACCTTGCAGCTTCTACTTAAAAGAGCAAAAGAATTGGAACCCAATATTCCATAAGGCAAAGGAGTTGGGACTACAACCAAGGATCAACTCCCCAGCAAAGTTCAGCATAACATTCCAGGCAAGGAGAAAGTCATTCAACAAAGTAAGGGATTTCCAGAGCTTCCTGACCAAAATGCCAGAACTTAATAGACAATTCGATCTTCAAATGCAAGTCTCAAGAGAATCATAAAAAGGTAAACATGGGGGAGAAAAAAAAAAAACAACTTGTTACTCAATTAGGGCAAACTGTTTACCTCCCTATAAGGGAAGATGATAACTGTTAATCTTGAGAATTGTGCGGCTATTAAGAAATATAAAAGGGATATGCATGGGGGAACGGGTATAAAGTAAATGATATCATGATAAAAAATATGATTTAAGTATGAGAAGGGATTGTAATAGGGGGTGTGAAAAGGAGGAAGCAGAAAATGGCAAATTACATCACAAGAAGAAGTGCAAAATCATAGTAGAGGGAAAGAGGGGAGGGAGATGAGCATTGTGTGAGAGGTACTCTCATCAGGTTTGTTTAAAAAACTTAAGTAGAAAATCCTAACTAGCTCTATAAGCAGTAGGAGAGGGAGGGGGAAGAAAGGGGAGGGAGGCTAAAAGGGAGGGAAGAAGCAATAAGAGTAAAGGGGAGTAAAAAGGGAGGGGGGCTAAAAGAAGGAGGGGAAGGCGGCAAGAGGAGGTGGTGAAAAGTGAATACTATTGAAGATGGGAAGGGAGACAGCAGAGCTAAAAGCACAAATGGTGGGAAAGAAGATGGAGGGAAATACACAGATTGTAATCATAACTGTGAATGTGAATGGAATGAATTCTCCCATAAAACGGAGACAGATAGCAGAATGGATTAAAAGGCATAATCCAACAATGTGCTGCTTACAAGAAACATATTTGAAACGGGGGGATACACATAGGATAAAGGTCAAAGGATGGAGCAGAATATATTATGCTTCAGCTGATGTAAGAAAGGCAGGAGTAGCAATCCTAATCTCAGACAAAGCAAAAGCAGAAATAGATTTAATCAAAAGGGATAAGGATGGAAACTACATCCTGCTAAAAGGCAACATAGACAATAAAGCAATATTATTACTAAACATGTATGCTCCAAGTGGTATAGCATCCAGATTCTTAGAGGAGAGGTTGGGGGAGTTGAAGGAAGAAATTGAGAGCAAAACTATACTAGTGGGAGACACCTCAACCTCCCTCTTTCTGAACTTGATGAATCTAACCTCAAAATAAACAAGAAAGAGGTTAAGGAGGTAAATAAAACTCCAGATAAGGTAGATATGATAGATCTTTGGAGAAAATTGAATGGGAATAAAAAGGAATATACCTTTTTCTCAGCAGTACATGGAACATTTAGAAAAATTGACCATGCACTAGGACATAAAAATCTTACAATCCAGTGCAGAAAGGCAGAGATAATCAGTACATCCTTCTCAGATCATAATGCAATAAAAATTATATGTAATAAAAGGCCATGGAAAGATAAAGCAAAAATCAATTGGAAACGAAATAATTTAATCCTAAAGAAGGAATGGGTTAAAGAAGAAATCATAGAAACAATCAATAACTTCATTGAAGAGAATGACAATAATGAGACAACCTACCAAATCTTATGGGATACTGCAAAAGCAGTTCTTAGGGGAAGTTTTATATCTTTGAATACCTACATAAATAAAGTAGAGAAAGAGGAGATCAATGACTTGGATATACAGCTGAAAAAGCTAAAAAAAGAACAAATTGAAAATCCCCAAGACAGTACCAAATTAGAAATACTGAAAACCAAAGGAGAGATTAATAAAATTGAAATTAAGAAAAGTATTGAATTAATAAATAAGACCAATACTTGGTTTTATGAAAAAACCAATAAAATTGATAAACCTTTGGTCAATTTGATTAAAAAAAGAAAGAAGAAAATCATATTACTAATATTAAAAATGAAAGGGGTGAACTCACCTCCAATGAGGCGGAAAATTAAAACAATAATTAAAAATTACTTTGCCCAACTTTATGCCCACAAATTCGATAATCTAAATGAGATGGATGACTATTTTAAAAAATACAAATTGCCCAGATTAACAGAAGAGGAAATTGAATACTTAAACAACCCCATCTCAGAAAAAGAAATTGAACAAATCATCAATGAACTCCCTAGGAAAAAATCTCCAGGACCAGATGGATTCACAAGTGAATTCTATCAAACCTTTAAAGAACAGTTAATTCCAATACTATATAGACTATTTTTGAAAATTGGGCAAGAAGGAGTCATCCCAAATTCTTTCTATGATACAAATATGGTTTTGATACCCAAACCAGGGAGAGACAAAACAGAGAAAGAAAATTGTAGACCAATTTCTCTAATGAATATAGATGCAAAAATTTTCAACAAGATTTTAGCAAAGCGAATACAGCATCTTATCAAGAGAATAATACATTATGATCAGGTAGGTTTCATACCAGGAATGCAGGGCTGGTTCAGTATTAGGTAAACTATTAGCATTATTGATCATATCAACAAGAAAACTAACAAAAATCACATGATTATCTCAATCGCTGCAGAAAAAGCTTTCGACAAAATACAACACCCATTCCTATTAAAAACACTGGAGAACATAGGAATAAAGGGAACTTTCCATAAAATAATAAGCAGTATCTACCTAAAACCTTCAGCAAGCACTATATGCAATGGGGATAAGCTAGATGCATTTCCAATAAGGTCAGGGGAGAAACAAGGATGCCCATTATCACCATTATTATTCAATATGGTACTAGAAGTGTTAGCGGTAGCAATTAGACAAGATAAAGAAACTGAAGGAATAAAAATAGCCAAAGAAGAAACTAAGTTATCACTCTTTGCAGATGATATGATGATATACTTAGAGAATCCCAGAGATTCAAGTAAAAAACTACTTGAAATAATAAACAACTTTGGCAAAGTTGCAGGTTACAAAATAAACCCACACAAATCTTCTGCATTCCTATATATTAGCAACAAAGTCCAACAGCAAGAGATAGAAAGAGAAATCCCATTTAAAGCTAGAGTAGACACTATAAAATACTTAGGAGTTTACCTGCCAAAACAAACCCAGGGATTATATGAACACAATTACAAGACACTTTTTGCACAAATCAAGTCAGATTTAAGTAAGTGGAAAAACAATCAGTTGTTCATGGGTAGGCCGAGCTAATATAATAAAAATGACAATTCTACCTAAATTAATCTACTTATTTAGTGCCATACCAATTAAACTATCAGATAATTATTTTCTAGAGCTGGATAAAATTATATCACAATTCATTTGGAAAAACAAAAGGTCCAGAATATCAAAGGGACTAATGAAAAGAAATGCTTGGGAAGGTGGCCTAGCGCTACCAGACCTCAAATTGTGTTATAAAGCAGCAATTATAAAAATCACTTGGTATTGGCTAAGAAACAGAGGGGTAGACAAATGGAATAGACTTGGCACTCAAGATACAGTAGACAAGGAATATAGCAACCTCCTGTTTGATAAACCCAAAGATCCCAGCTTCTGGGATAAGAACTCACTGTTTGACAAAAATTGCTGGGAAAACTGGTTAACTGTGTGGCGGAAATTAGGCATAGACCCATGCCTGACACCGTACACAAGAATGAAGTCCAAATGGACTTGATTTAGGTATAAAGATTGATACCATGAATAAACTGGAGAAGCAAGGTATAGTGTATTTATCAGATTTATGGAGAGGGGAAGAATTTTTTTCTAAAGAAACAATAGAAAGCATTATGAAATGCAAGATGGAGAATTTTGATTACTTTAAACTGAAAAGCTTTTGCACAGCCAAACCCAATGCAACCAAAATTCGAAGGGATGTAGTAAATTGGGAAAAAATTTTTATGGCTAAGCTCAGGGATAAAGTCCTCATTTCCAGAATATATATAGAGCTGACTCAAATATATAACCATAGAAGTCATTCCCCAATTGATAAATGGTCAAAGGATATGAACAGGCACTTTTCAGGGGAAGAAATCAAAGATATCTATAATCATATGAAAAAGTGCTCTAAATCACTATTGTTTAGAGAGATGCAAATCAAAACAACTCTGACATACCACATTACACCTATAAGATTGTCAAACATGACAGAAAAAGAAAATGATAAATGCTGGAGAGGATGTGGGAGAGTTGGAACACTAATTCATTGTTGGTGGAGCTGTGAGATCATCCAACCCTTCTGGAGAACGGTTTGGAACTATGCCCAAAGGGCTACAAAAATGTGCATACCCTTTGACCCAGCAATATCGCTACTACGACTGTATCCCCAAGAGATTATAAAAATTGGAAAGGGTCCCATGTGTACAAAAATATTTTTAGCAGCACTCTTTGTGGTAGCCAAAAACTGGAAGTCAAGGGGATGCCCATCAATTGGGGAATGGCTGAATAAATTATGGTATATGAATGTAAAGGGGTACTAATGCGCCATAAGAAATGATGAACAAGAAGACTTCAGGGAGGCCTGGAAGGACTTATATGACCTGATGCTGAGCAAAAGGAGCAGAACCAGGAGAACTTAGTGCACAGCAACAACCACAGTGTGTGAGAGTTTTTTCTGGTAGACTTGGAAATTTGTAGTAACACAAGAACTTAACTGAGGAAAAAAAAATCCCAATGTCGTTCTTCTAAGGCAAAATGCCTTCCACATTCAGAGAAAGTAATATAGAAGTCATTCGCAGAATGTAGCAGATCATATTTGTGTGTGGGTGGGTTTCAGTGTATTATGCTTTGATTTGTTATATGATTTCTTCCATTTATTTTAGTTAGACTACATAGCATTACTATAGTGAAAATGTGCTGAATACGAAAGTATATATAGAACCTATACAGAATTGTATGCTGTCATGGGGAGGGAGGGGGGTAGTGGGGGGAAGGTGTGGGGGGATAAAATCTTAATTTTAAGGAAATGAATGTAAAACATTAAAAAAAATTAAAAAAATTGCTGTGTGCTAGAAACTTTTAAAATCCATTAGTATATGAAGGCAAAGAAGAAATAGTTCCTGCCCTCTTAAGTGTCTGTATTCTCCTGAAAGAATCAGCAGACATATAAACAAGAATAAACAAGGTGTATACACATCAAATGAAAGATGACTTTCCTAACTGATCTACCAATTAGGAGAGTCAGTGAAGACTTCTTGTAGAAGGAGGCATCTGATCATTGTACTGAAAGATGTCAGAGGCAAGGAAAGAGGTTTCAGGTCTTTCTAATTCGTAGCCAAGCATGTTAATAACTATTCCAGCAAATTTCCTAGCATGCAGCTTCATCTTCTGGTCCCAAGATTTCTCCCACTTTTTACCTTTGATCCAGAAAAAAAAGTGCTATTCGCTCTTCTTAGTGGTGAGGAAGATCATTCTGAATAAGGGACTCTAATGTAAAGCACCAAGACCTGAAATGGAGAATAGTGTGCAAAGAACAGCAACTACGTCATTATGACTTGGTTGCAGAGTACCTAAAAGGGAGAAAACTATACGATGGGAATATGATATTCTGTAAGGCAAAGGAGGTGGAACTACAACTAAGCATTAATTACCCAGCAAAGTTGAGCATAATATTTCAGGCAAGGAGACAGACATTCAGTGAAGTAAGGGATTTGCAGATCTTCCTGATGGAAGGACCAGAACTCAATAGAAATTTGATCTTCAAACAAAAGTCGCAAGACAGACATAAAAAGGTAAACAGGAGAAGAAGAAAACCTTATTACACAATATGGGCAAACTGTTTACATCCTTATAAGGGAAGATGATACTTGTTAATCTTGAGAATTGTATATTTATTATGAAATGTAAAAGGGTTATACATAGATAGATGGAGTGGGTATAAATTAAATGATGTGATGATAACAAATGTGATTGAAGTGTACAAAAGGATTGTAATGGGAGATGTGAAAAGGAGGAGGAAGAAAAAAAATAAATTCCATCACTGGAAGAGGCAAAAAAAAATATATTACAGTACAGGGAAAGAGGAGAGGGAGACGAACATTGTTTGAGAGGTACTCTCATCAGATTGGATTCAAGGAGGATATAACAAACTCAGTTAAGCATATAAATACAATTAGCTCTATAGACAGTAGGAGGGGAAGGAGGAAAGAAAAGGGAGGGGACGCTCAAAGGGAGGGAAGAAGTAGTAAGAGAAAAGAGGAAAAATAAGGGAGGAAAGACTGAGGGAGGCAGTGGTCAAAAATTAAAACTCTATTGTGGAAGGGAAAGGAGGAGAGAGAACTAAACGCATAAACAAGGAGAAAGGGGATGTAGGGAAAGACAAAGATAGTAATTATAACTGTGAACGTGAATGGGATGAACTGTCTTACAAAAAGGATATGGATAGCAGAATGGATTAAAAACCATAATCCAACACTATGTTGTTTAGAAGAAAAGGGGGCATACACACAGGGTAAAGGTAAAAGGTTGGGGCAGAATATTTTGTGCTTCAGCTGATATAAAAAAAAAAGCAGGGGTAGCAATCCTAATCTCAGACAACGCAAAGCAGAAATAGATCTAATCAAAAGAGATAAGGAAGGAAACTATATCCTGCTCAAAGGCACCATAGACAATGAAGCAATTTCATTACTAAACATATATGCTCCAAGTGGTATAGCATCTAAATTCTTAGAGGAGAAGCTAAGGGAGTTACAAGAAGAAATAGATACCAAAATCATACTAGTGGGGGACCTCAACCTCCTTTTCTCAGAACTTGATAAATGTAACCTCAAAATAAACAGGTTAAGGAGTTGAATAGATCTCTGGATAAGGTAGACATGATGAATCTCTGGAGAAATTTGAATGGGGATAGAAAGGAATATAAGTTTTTCTCAGAAGTACATGGCACATACATGAAAACTGATCTAGTACTAGGCCATAAAAAACTTACAATACATTGCAGAAAGGCAGAGATAGTGAGTGAATCCTTCTCTGATCACAATGCAATTAAACTTATATGTAATCAAAGGTCATGGAAATATTAAGCAAAAACTGATTGGAAACTAAACAATCTAATCCCAAAGAATGAGTGGGTTAAACAACAAATTATAGAAACAATCAACAACTTCATTCAAGAGAATGACAATAATGAGACAACCTACCAAATCCTATGGGATACTGCAAAAGAAGTTCTTAGGGAAAGTTTTATATCTTTGAATACCTACATGAATAAAATAGAGAAAGAGGAGATCAATGAATTGGGTGTGCAGCTGAAAAATCTTGAAAAAGAACAGATTGAAAATCCCCAAGCAAATACCAAATTAGAAATACTGAAAAACAAAAGGAGAGATTAATAAAATTTAAATTAAGAAAAGTATTAAACTAATAAAACTAAGAGTTGGTTTTATGAAAAAACCAACAAAATGGATAAACCTTTGGTCAATTTGATTAAGAAAAAGAAAGAAGAAAACTGAATTGCCAATATCAAAAATTAAAAGGCCAAACTCACCTCCAAATGAGGAGGAAATTAAAACAATAATAAGAAATTACTTTGGCTAACTGTGTGCCCATAAATTCGAAAATCTAAATGATATGGATGATTATTTTAAAAGATATAAATTGCTCAGACTAACAGAAGGTGTAGTTTATTACTTAACCCAATTTCAGAAAAATAAATTGAGCAAGCCATCAATGAGCTCCCTAGGAAAAATCTCTAGGGCCAGATGGATTCAGAAGTGAATTCTATTAAACATTTAAAGAACAGTTAATTTCAATACTATATAGATTATTTGGGAAAATTGGGGAAGGAGTCCTCCTCAATTATTTTTTTGGTTTTGATACCTAATCCAGAAAGAGCCAAAAAAGAGAAAGAAAATTATAGACCAATTTCTCTAATGAATATAGATGCAAAATTTTAGTAAGATTTTTGCAAAACTAATACAACAACTTAGCATGAGAATAAGACAATAGGGTCAGGTAGGATTTATACCAGGAATGGAGGAATGGTTCAATATTAGGAAAACTATTAACATTATTGATCATATCGAGAACAAAACTAACAGAAACCACATGATTATCTCAATAGATGCAGAAAAGCTTTTGACCAAATACAACACCCATTCTTTTTGAAAACACTGGAGAATATAGGAATAAATGGAACTTTCCATAAAAGATCAAGCAGTGGCTACATAAAACCTTCAGCAAACATTATATGCCATGGGGATAAGCTAGATGCATTTCCAATAAGATCAGTGGTAAAACAAGGGTGTACACTATCACCACTATTATTCAATATGGTACTAGAAAAGTTAGCTGTAGCAATGAAAATGTAGAAAAAAACTGAAGGAATTAGAATAGGCAAAGAAGACATTAAGTTATCAGATGATATGATGATATACTGAGAGAATCCCAGAGATTCTAGTAAAAGAAAAACTACTTGAAATAATAAAAACTTTGGCCAAGTTGCAGATTGCAAAACAAACCCACACAAATCTTCTGCATTTCTATATATTACTATGAAAGCCCAAAAGCAAGAGATAGAAAGAGAACTCCCATTTAAAGCTACGGTAGACACTATAAAATATTTGGAAGTCAACCTGCCAAAACAAACCCAGGGACTATATGAACACAACTACAAAGTACTTTTCGCACAAATAAAGTCAGATCTAAGTAAGTGGACAAACATTAGTTGCTTGTATGTGGGCCAAGCCAATATAATAAAAATGACAATTCTATGTAAATTAATTTACTTATTCAGGGCAATACCCATCAAACTATCAAATAATTATTTTCTAGAGCTGGAAAAAATAACATCAGAATTCATCTGGAAGGAAAAACGGTTCAGAATATCAAGGGAACTAATGAAAAGAAATGCTAGGGAGGAGGAGGCCTAGCTGTAGGAGATCTCAAATTGTTATTATAAAACAGCAATTATCAAAAGTAATTGGTACTGGGAGAAGAGTAGACCAGTGGAATAGATTAGTTACTCAAGACACAGTAGTAAATGAATATAGCAATCTACTGTTTGATAAACCCAAGGCTTCCAGCTTCTGGGGTAAGAACTCACTGTTTTTGACAAAAATTACTGGGGAAACTGGATAACAGTGTGGCAGAAACTAGGTATAGTCCAATGCCTGACATCATACACAAGAATAAAGTCCAAATGGGTTTATGATCTCGGTATAAAGATTGATACTATAAACAAATTAGTGGAGCAAGGAATAGTATATTTATCAGATTTATGGAGAAAGGAAGAATTTATGATTAAAGAAGAGACAGAGGACATTATGAAGTGCATAATGGATAATTTTGATTACATTAAATTGAAAAAATTTTGCACAAACAAACCCAATGCATTCAAGATTAGGAGGGAAGCACTATCGATCAGGGATGCAAATCAAAACAACTTTGAGATAACACATCACACCTTTCAGATTGGCTAACATGACAAAATAGGATGATAATAAATATTTTGTCGTAGATGTGGGAGAGTTAGAACACTAATTCATTGTTGGTGGAGCTGTGAGCTGATCCAACCATTCCAGAGAGCAATTTGGAACTATGTCTAAAGTGCTACAAAAATATGCATGCCTTTTGACCCAGCAATACTGCTTCTAGGACCATATCCCCAAGAGATCATGAAAATGAGAAAGGATCCCACATGTACAAAAATATTTATAGCACCTCTGTTTGTTATGGCCCAAAACTGGAAATCAAAGGGAAGCCCATCAATTGGGAAATGGCTGAACAACTTGAGGTATATGAATGTAATGGAATACTGTTATATATAAGAAATGATGAACAGGAAGACTTCAGAGAGGCCTGGAAAGACTTATATAAACTGATGCTGAGTGAAAGGAGCAGAACCAGGAGAACTTTGTACACAGAGACAGTCACAGTGTGCGAGGATTTTTTCTGGTAGACTTAGTACTTCATTGCAATACAAGGACTTAAAAAATTCCCAATTGTCTCTTAAGGCAAAATCCCTTTCACATCCAGAGAAAGAACTATAGAATTCAATCACAGAATGTAGAAGATCATTTTCTTTTGTATTACATTTTGATTTGTTTTATGATTTCTCCAATTCATTTTAATTCTTCTACTCAACATGACTAAGGCGAAAATGTATTTAATAGGAATGTATGTGTAGAACCTACATAAAATTGTATGCTGTCTCAGAGAAGGAGTGGGGAGCTAGGGGGAAAGAAGGGGAGGGAGAGGAAAATATCTAAGTTACATGGAAGTGATTGTAGAACACTGAAACAAATGAAATAATAAAAAATAAAAATTTGAAAAGAAGAGAATTTGCTAGGTGCTAGAAAACTTTAAAATCACTGAGCACATAAGAAAGGCAAAGCATACAAACAAAAAATCCTGCCCACAAGAGTTTGTATTCTACTAGGGGAGAGAGCCGGAATTAAAATAAGTTTATACAGAGGATGTACAGATCAGGTGGAAGGGAATTTCAGAGAGGATCTGCCAGCTAGGGAAGTGTTCTTATAGATGGATCTATTTAATCCCTTTCTGGAAAGATGACAATAATTCTAAGAGTTGAAAGTGAGGAGAAAGGTTTCAGCCTCAAGCTGAGCTGTTCTCTTCTTCCAGAGATAGGGAAGATCATTCTACACATGAGATTCTCTCGGTTCAAAGGTATCAAGATTAGAAATGGTAAATTTAGCACCAAAATATAACCCTATCAATTATAAGCTTCTCCCTAATTATCTCAGTTGGTTCTCGGAATGATTGTTTCAAGGAAAATACTGGTGACTTATGCAGAATTATAGAACCTACCACAGTTTATATTCCATTGAGACAGCCTATAAAAACCCAGGATCATCTGCCCAACATAATGAGTCATCAGAAAAGAACTCTGTGGAGGTCTAATAACATTGTATAGCAAATATAGATGAAATTTAGCGTTGGGTGGTCAAATAAGACCTGCAAACATCAAAAAGTTCCCGATCCCCAAGCTGACAATAAGCCATGAATGTTTTTTCCTCATCATTTTCATATGACTACTTGCTACTGAAGCTACTGTAGATTTAAAGTTTTACAAACCAATAAAATACCTTTCAACATTTTCCTTACACTGACCTCAATTAATCTTTCTAGACATATTTCATATTTCATTTCATTTCATGAAAGACATAATCATGTCCTTCATCAACTCAAAAACCTTCAATGGTTTTCCTAATGCCTATAAAATTAACTCATGGGATCATAGACTTGCAGCTGTAAGATATCTTAGAACCCATTGACTATAATCCCCTCAATTTAAAAATAAAGAGACTGAGGCTCAGAGTGACTAAATTACCTGCGCAGGATCACACAGCTAATCTGAAGTAGGATTTAGCTCAGGTTCCTAAATCCAGTCCCATTGTTCTGTTCATTAGTCATTGCCCCCTTTCATTTTTTGGTCCCAATGTACCTTCCCAATATTATCTCCTACAAACTTCCTGTGTTTCAGAAAAAGAAAAAAAAAGATGATTTATTATTCTCAGAATTTACACAGCACTTTTTCTGACTGTGTTTTGATTTATGCTGTTCATTCTGACTGAAATTCCTTTCATATCCACCTATTCCAAATGCTTTCAGCTCTTTAAGTTGTGTCAAATGCATCCTTTCTTGCTTCATTTGTCAAAATGCTAGTGATCCCCCTGTATTCTGCTCCCCATTAATATATTATTTGATCATTCAATTTAATACAATTCCACAAATCTTCATGAAAATACTACTATTTGTATGTAATATGACATTTGTTATATTCTGCCGAATTACACAGTTGTTTTTGCAATAAGTAACTTAGATTTTTAATTCCTTGAAGTCTGGGATTATGTGCCCTTTATTTTTTTTTTATCCCCAATGTCTCACATACAGTCTTAGTCATAGTAGGAATTCAGCAAATGTATTTGAATAGGTGGTTGGACAGATTAATATTGAAGGGCATTATATAAACTCAACATTACATAAACTCAAACCAATCCATTAAAAAAAGAGTTACAGCAAAGTGTAACTTTGAATGATTATATGAGGTTAAAGACTATATTTGTTTTGAAATGGATGTAGAATTAGCTTGACAGAAGAATACTGGTCAGAGGACCAGAGTTAGATTTCCAATTCTGCTGCTAACTGAATGTACTTATTCAAGTTTCCAGCAATAATATCACATGGAAGTCATTTCAAATCCTTAGGTCTCAGTTTTCTCTTCTATAAAGGGAGGGAGTTGCATTAGATGATCTAACAGGTCTCTCCCACACTACCTTATTTCTCATATTCTCTAATTCTGAGTGGATGAAAAAGTAAGGAAGGATTAAAGGATAAAAATTGCTTTATGATGGCTCTACTGTTCTCACATTACAATATTCTATCTTGATATGAGAAAAAAGTAAGTAAAGGAAGGCTCTATAGTTATTTCTCTTACTTGGAAACAGACACAATAAAGTCAGTGGGATAATTTATTTAAGAATGAAATGTATTTTGTTTTTGGGGCTCAGAATGAAACAATTTTAGAAAAAAATTAGTAGGTAAACATACCCTCAAACATGGGATTCACTAATAGCTTCTTGTCAATTAATACTCTTTCTAAAGAGCAGACTATTAGAAAATAACTAAGGAAGGATAAAAGGATGGAAGGAAACAAAAGAAAATAGAAATAAAATAGAAAAAGTTCTTTTTTCATGAAAACTCATAGAAATACTGGCTTAGAGTTAGAAGGCCATCTGAGGTTTTATGACCTACCCTGAAAATGTATGGAAACTCCAATTATGGGGAATGACTCTTGCAAAACTTTTTTTTAAGTGAGTAAGTTAGTTTTACTCATTCTTTTGTCTTCAGAAATTATTTATATCATAGCGTATAACAAGATTTAGAGCTAGAAAGGAGCTTAGAGGAAATCTGGTACAGCTCTCTTACTTTATAGGTGAGTGAAGAGGCCTAGTAAATTTAAATGACGTAATTGTATGGCCAAAGGCTATGCAATTGTGGTGAAGTGAAGAGCTGGGATAAGACCCATATTATCATGGAGTGCCTGAGATTTTGTACCAGGAGGTCTATATCCAGAGAGCATGTTACCTGATTGCTTCTTCCAGTGATCCTCTACTCCTCACAATTCTACAGCAGTCCCATTCCTTGGTACTACCATCATCAGTTTCATTAACATCACATCCTCAATAGTGTCTCTTTATGCTCCTTTTCCAAGGTACCGTTCCTGACCCACACTAAATCAGGTTGGTTTTATTATAACTATCTCTGGTGGACTCCTGTGTTAGGACACTGGATCAAGAGATCTGCACCATGTGGTAAACTAGAGATTTTCAGTGAGTGCTGCAGTGATGGTGGCATGGATCAGACCAATCTAAGGTCTCAGTCTATCATTCCTGTAATTTCATTCCACATCTCCAGAGAACTAAACTTGTGACAGAGTTTAGATCTCTTAGCTAGGATTCAAATCCAGAATTTCTGATTTCAAAATCAATGTTCTTTTGACTATGTCATGTTGCCTAGGACATAGCCTTCTTAAAAATATACATTTAGGAATTCAGTAATATTGCAAAATAATGTAAACCAATCACTTTCTGATAAAGTATTAAAATGATCTTTAAAAGGCTGATATAGACTGAACTAAGAGTTTAAGCCTTTCCTGAGTAATTCCAATCTAATGTGAATCATTTCAATGCAATCTGACAAGTACTTATTAAACTATCTACCAACGGCATAACACTAAGCATCAGAATTAGAAAACAAAATAGTCCCTTCCCTCAAGCTGCTTTCATGTTTTGGGGAGCATATATATGTAAAGTGATAAGGAAATACAAAACATATACAAAGTTAATACAAAGAAACCATTGAAGGAAGAAGTAAAGCCATGTTCCCCTTCCTATCAAACATGGTCTTTCCTTGGAAGAGTCATTTGCATGTGTTGTTCATATATGTTTTCTCTTTCCACTTAAGCTATAGATATGCTAAGGACAGAGACTAGATCTTCTATCTATTTTGCATATCTGCTGATGCTTAGCTTAATTTGTGGAATTGTACAGTAAATATTTGTTGCATTGAATTAGCGATGTTTTAACCTTCTAATGTAGTTAGCCAATTAGTAGATTGTGCATATGTTGTGTGATCTGTTTTGAAACTGATGGGTTGCTTTCCTGAGGTTGGTAGAATATCATTAGAATCTGAAGCACATTAAAATAACAGTTGTTGAACCTAGCAAAGTACTGATCTTTGAGATCTAGTTGATAGAGGTTAGCCACATCACAATTTCCTGTAGGAATTGCATACTCCAACTAGCTTCAACTAACAGATTAGCGATGGACAAAATAGGGGTTGTAAGAATATTTGTAAAAGATAGTAGCCAGCATGGGATCATCAGATTCCTTAAGTCCAGTGTCTCTTAAACATCATGAATAGCCCAAAATGTAGAATTCAATGGAGTCAGTTTGGGTTAAATATGGTTTACTCCACTGAATGACGATGTTCTCGTCCTTAACATTCCTTTAGACACTCACCTAGGGACACTTAATTCTGTTTTCTAGGTTTAGCCATATCATAAATTCTGAAATTTTCCAGGCCTCTAAACCAAAAAAATATGAAGGCTCTTCTGCCAAGAGTCCTTGCGTTCAAGTTGTCTATGCTGGAGTTATCTTTTGCAGTGGTATAGAGGAAGCCTACCTTACTGGGAAAAAGGTCTGACTCATTCTTCAGAAAGAGAATAACCTTTGTACCTGAGAGCCTGGAGAAAAGGAAGCAGTAGTTGCCAGACGGGTGAGGTGGGGGTGGGGAAAGCATGGAATTACTGAGGGCGGTTGTGTTGTCCACTCCTGAAAGATAATGTGTTAAAGTGAGGGATTGGGAGTTTAGGGTCATCTGGTAAAATGAGGAAAAAATATGACCCCAACTTTGCTTTTAGCATACTTTTAGCAGTCATTCACTTCATTCTAGCTCTGGTTCTGTCAATTTTTTTTTCAGACTCGGGCCTACCTTATCATTTTACCTCAATAATATTCCTAATAGCAAAAAGGAACTCTTGAGCCCCGGTCATTGAGATGGAGTCCCAATGACCAATTGGTAGATTTTTCTCACATTGGCACTGGCCTTCCTAGAGCTCTATCTATTGCCCTCAGACAGACTCTCTTGACAACCTACCTCTATTTTCTAGGACATCAAGTTGAGCATATTAAGATCTGCACACCTGCCTAGCTATGCTCCTTTTTATTCTGTGTTTCTGATATCTGGCCTGCCACTCACTGGTGGCTCTACCTAGTCTCTAAGTCACAGTCATCCAAGATTTGTCCTACCTTGCCGCCAACTGAATACCAACTTTGACAGAGACCTCTGTTAATTTAAACTTCTGGGAATTTAAATTATATCATAGCAGCAAGTTTTGTTTTCACAATAGATAATAAGAGCAAAGATTAAAGAAAGGAAGAAAAGAATAGTTGTACTATGTTCTCTGTTGAAACAGTCAATCTGTCTTTTTCTCTTTGTCTCTGTGTATGTATGCATATGTATATTTTATCAACACATGTGTTTGTATTTATGTATGCATATATACATACATATTACATGCATATCCATTTATATCTTTATCAGCTATTTTTACTGATATATATCAACTATACAGATATATCTATATATCTATACACATACAGCTATGTATCAACTATAGTGTTACTACATACTACTATATGTCAAGTATCTATACTATTTACTTGATGGGGAGCTTCTTATGGCATTTTACAGCCTCTTTATGGACCATGGCCTTTCAGATGTTTCCTTTAAATCTTGATCTAGATAAGGAAAGCAAATGATGACCCAAATTTACAGTCTTACTAAATGAGAATCCACTGAGCTGGAGAATCCATAAAAGCATGTTGATGCTTTCAGCCACTGATTTCGTGTTTCTTTTAACAAAAAAGGAAATCTGGTTAAAGCAAGCAACATGTTTTGAAAAGCTTACAATTCTTTGTAAATGAGAGTTGTTCTTATTACTGATGATGATGATACCTTCCACTCCACATATTATTTTTTAAGTAAGGAAAATTTTCACATACATTTCAACATTTAAATGAACAGAACATAGAGGGTAAGTTTTGTAGTCTATCTTTCTTTGTCTCCCACACAACCCTACTATTCAATCTAACATCTTGAAAGGTACAGGAACTCATTTATGTTTAGCATAATTTTCCTCAGGCTCCTAAGTGATAAGAATTTCAATCCATGATAAAATTGTAATCAGTATTAAGACAAAACAAGAATGCTAAGTCCAATATTAATGGAAAGCTTTATAATTTTCTTGCATTAGTATCTCAAAAGGGCTAGTGTATAGTACGATAAATCAACTGAGTAAAAACAAAAAGGGAAGTAGCTTCCTTTGAAAATCATTCTTGAAGTCCTCCTCAGTATGTTTCTGAAATTGTCAGAGAGTGAGAGAAAAGATTCCTTTTTCAAATTGAGTCATTGAAAAGAAAAGTGTCTAGGGCAGCCTGGCAGCATGGTATTTTCTTGCTCTGCTGCTATTTTGAAGGACCCAGGCTCCTGACCTGAACTGGAGTGTAGATCTTTCTCTAAGTAAGTGGGGAGAGATCAAGTAGATTTTGTCCTCTTCTTGTCTTTTATGGATTCAGTTCGACTATTATTAGTATTTTATTCTTATTTTTCCTTTTCAGCTGAGTTTTGAGCAATTGTGGCCCAATACAATACATCTGATGAGACAAGAACAATTAAAAGTAGATTGCTAACAGCATCCTATTAGGATTGAAGGGCCAGGTTTTAGCACTGCATGGAGAGATATTTATTTGACAAATCTGATGAATAAATATGAAGCCAACCTCCTATATTAATGTGGAAGCTGAATAATTTGATTGGAGTTATTAATACCATTAGAAGTGATTGCTTTAAGATTTGTTGTTATTCGGTTAGATTAAAAGATAAATCAATGTCAGCTTTGTACAGGAACCCCATCCCTCCCAAATCAATCAATGACTGCCATGGTGTGTGCCTTCTGTTTCCAGTCATTTGGGGCTCATTTTCCCTCATTTTCCACAATCTGAGGCTGACATGTGACCTTGAGGGTTGTATTTGTGTCGAATGTGTACCAACATCATGTCTTCCTGCTTAGCAGCGGCAGTGACTGTGAATGCAGGGCCGCTTTATTTATTTATTTAGTTTTGAAGGGGGCTCACACATTTTTAAGACACTTAACTGAAATGTGCAATTGATTTTTAGAAAAAAGTGTGACCTTTCCTGAAATGACTAACAGTACTTTGCTTTATAATGGTGGTTTCCTATAGATTCTCCTACGTTTAAATGACTTTATGATTAAAGAACACCATATAAATGAATGCTGTGCACAACAATGGAATTAAAATAAAACCAGAGCAATATAACAAGGAAATATCATTTCTAACATCTTTGCTCAAGTGTCCCAGATTTCGGTAATATGATTACTGACTCTATAGAACCATTCTGTCTGTAAATGTATGGTCTTTATGTGTTCAGATAGAGGCATGGAATCTGATGATTGAACTTAGCTTTAAAAGAAAAGAAAATTGCTATAGGACTAATGTATACTAAAAGCAAAAACAGCAAAACAAAATTAAACCAAACAAAAACAGGAGGTGCAAAAAAGAAAAAAAAAAGCAAAAAAGTTCTCTCAAGGTGAATAAATTCTACTGGAAGAAGAAATTTGTATGTCGATGTTTGCAAAATATATTTATAAATATAGTACTTATATGTAGATAAGTAGAAAATATATACAAAATAAATACAATGTGATTTTTTTTAGGTGAGAGGAGCACTTAGAACTGGAGAAATAGGAAATACCTCTCTTATGAGATGGCACTTGAATTAATTTTGCCTGGAAACCAGTGGTTGGTTGTACAAGGCAGAGGTGAGTATTAAAAACATTCCAGGCACAAAGAACAGCCTGTGACAGAAGTTTGGAATGTTCTTTAGTGAAACATCAAGCAGCCTCAGCACTCATCAATATGATACACTAACTAGAAAACTCTCCCAAGAAAGGCAACAGAAATAACTCCTCTGAGTCTTATTTTCTTATCCCAATAAAACTTTCAAATATATGATTTCAGAACAGCATGAAAGTAATTGATTCCTAAGTTTCCTTTATTGAAAATCTTTTTTTTTACTTTAAAAAAATATGCATATTTCAACAAATGGATGAACCTTTTGGATTTTTACATTGCTTTTGCTATTTCTTTCCTCTCTTGCCTTGGCATGTTTCCCGTTTGGCTTGCTTGTTCTTCCCTGGGCCTCACTTGAGCACTTTTAGAACAGGTACATTGTGATAACATAAGGAGAGAGTGAGGTTAAACCACTCAGAAGCCTATTCTAATTAACTTCAGGGAGGCCACTTTTCCAACCCAGAAAGTACTTTATGAAGGAATGAAAAATTAAAGAGAGTTTTTTTTTTTTTTTACTTCTGATACCCAAGATTACTCTCCTTCTAGGTCACATAGGTTTAAGATAACGGGAATTATGTTTTGTTTTGAAAATGTAGAATTTCCCACCAGTTACATTTAGAAAACTATATAGCAATAAGAAAGTTTAGAAATGGTTATATACTTGAAGGAAGTTTTCTTGAAACCTAAAATATTCTTTTCTTTGTTTTTGTTTCATTAAAGAAACAACTCTACCAATGTAGTTTATAGTCTTAGAAGATTATTTGGCTCTGGCCTACATCAGGCTTATTCAATGAGCCTTTCTATTTGATTTTTGGACCTAGCAAGAATTTGTGCTCTGTTACCACAGCCTTCAGAAAAAGCAAAATGGTCATTTCCACACCATAAAGAGTTGTTAAAAACTTTTGTGGAGGATATTTTAATTTCATGTTAAAAATGAATGATCTTGAAAAAGTTAAGAACTCTGATCAACAAGGTAGCCCACCATTCCTAGGGACTTATGATGAAGAACGTTGTCTCCTAACAAAGACTTAATGTACAAAATATGTAATGTACAAAATATACAGAATGAGATACTCATTGACTAAGATGGAAATTAGTTTGGCTTAAATATGTATAGCTCTTACATTGTTTCCCTCTCCTCCTCTGGTGGAGGTGAGGGGTGGCTGGAAAAAAGAGACAATACATGCTTTATTCTTGTATCTAGGGTACAATGGGTGCCTAATAAATGTTTATTGATTGCTAATTGAAGAAAATATTAAATATGACTACATAAAAAAGAAATTTCTTGAGGCACTGAATTTTTTGGTTATTTGTTTTTCACACAGCAAGTATATATCAAAGGCAGGATTTGAACCTGGTTCATCCTAAGGGAGGGGAAAGCTAGTCTTCTGTCCACTGTACCAGACTACCTTTCTCATATTTCTTGTCTTTCTTTTTTTTCTCCTTTCTTGCTTTCTTTCTAAATGGAAAAACAAAACTATAGTGCTAAAGCTGTATTTAGATATTTAATAGTACATAATTTTATGTAGGCAGAATTTTTTCCCTCTTTGGTTAAACAAAGCAGAGTTATTGATGAAGTTCCTCTTTTGAGGATTAATTTTTGGTGTAAGTATGTTCATCAGTCACATATCCTTGGAAAATGAAGCCCTGATATGTCTCCCATGGCAGCATTGTCTCTCTTCTCTCATCAGAATGAAAACAGGCAAGAAGAAGTCAGACAATGATTCAATCAGGGAGTAGTGAGTCTGGTCCCATGAGTATATCCTGAGAACTTGTCAAGTGCAATACTTATGTGGACTCGAGAGGGAGCATTCATAGAAATTCTTTAACTGGTTTCAATCTCCTAGCCATGGGAAGAAATAAGAGTATTTTAATTGTTTGTATGGATAGAAATTGGGGTCAATCAAAAGGTACAAATTGATTAGAATTTATTGCATTTTATTGTTCTATCACGTTAGGAGAAGAACTTTTGAGACTCCCAATATTCTACTGGTAGCTAAAATGAGGACTAGTCCATCAACAATGCACATTTGTAACTAAAGTTGTTTGGAACAATGTCATAAAGAAGCAATATTGTGTTATATCACTCTCTACAGAGACTGAAGTATTATTAAGGAAAATATCTCCCAAGTGTTGAGGAGAAGTGTTTGTACTTCCATTCTTGAAATATATTCAAAGTAAATCAACTTTCTTTGGTAAAAGCTAAATGATAGGTTAGGTGGGATTTGAGTATTGGTCATTCTTGGAAAACTGGAAAAAACACATGAAAAAGGGAGTTTATGGGAAAAAATCAGAGAAAGACACCCTCAGCCTTTCAGAGTTACACCTAGAAAACTAAGGAGGAGTGATAGAAATGCCCATACTCTGAGAGAGCAATCATATATAAAAATAGGAAAAGGATCTAAACTTGTAATTTGATTGTTATAGAGCCACACTTCTTAAACTATGGGTTGTGACCCTATATGCGGTTGTGTAGCTGAATGTGGAGGTTTTGAAAAATTTGGCATTAATAAAAAGTTTCTGAGTGCACAATGACCAAAAATTAATTAAAAAACAAACACTGTATCACCAAGACAATATTCATTGCACCAACAAGACTATGAATATGCTGCCATAGTTCTGAATCACAAAGTGTAACAGACTCTCCATACAGATGGCAGAAGAAAAAAACATTTATTCAGACACTAGAAAGCCAAATCCCAACACCAGAAAGCCAAGTCTGCCATAGTAACCAAGAAGTCAATATATATTAGCACTACAGGGGACAAAGCCATTACCTAGCCTTCCCCTCCTCCCTCCTATCCCCCATTGCTGGGGACTTCCCACAAACAAGCACTCACAAGATTTGTTGTGACTGCCTGTGTCCTCTCTCCTCCACCCTAACTGGTCTCACCAATTTCCTCCCAGTTCTGCTCTACCTTTATTGTTTCACCTCTAAAGCAAGCTCCTCTCACCACATGTGACCTAGGCTTTCATGTGAATTAAGTGGGTCACAAGGGGCTATTGATGAATGGAAAAGAAAGATCTTCCCATTTAAATTACCATTATATTTGGCTCCAAGATCTTTTGTATGCATTACATAGGTGGGTGTGGCAACTGATATCAACAGAATTTTAACAGGGATAACACAAAATAAGCATATAAAGCATTATCTTAGGCAACTGGTGTCAGCAGAACTTTAAAACAGTATTAGACGGATCACACAAAATAGGCATATAAAATAACATCTTAGGGTGGGAGTTGAGCACAAACATCCTATCATTCCCCCATTGAACAAATGAAGCCTAAAATCTTGGGATAAGGGGCAAAGATCTCTTCTTCTATAGCTACTTCCTGCTGAAATTGGACATAGGGCTGTCCCTGTCCCAAAAGGTCCCATTTGAGGGGTCATTTCTTTAGTCAGCTTCCAGAACTTGTTCAACAGCAGGTCCAGAGGTAACACTCATGGATAAGGGTGACATCTGGCTTAAGCAATCAGGTATCTGCAGGTGAGGGTAGTGAGCCTGTAAGAAACATTATAGCAAACAAGTTTAACAGACAAAAACCCAGAAACAAATGAGCAGGCAATAGCCAGAATCAGGGTAGATACAGGGTCAGCTGTGCTTCTGTAGTCCATGAACCCACTATGATAGCCTCATTCATAGTAGAATATATAATTTAAGGGTACAGTTTGGCAATGATCTCATGAATAAAAAAAGTTTCATTATTATCTTTTCCATGTGCTATAATTTCCACAACCTTTGAAACATTGTCTGGCTTCCATTTTACCCATACTTTAGCTTCTAATTTTATTCTATCAGTAGAACCCAACCCTTCAGTTCTTCTGCTAATTATTTAAGAGGGAGGGTTAGTTTTCACAAGGGTTATTGTTTCACAAAGAATAATAATCACTTAAATTATTCTATCATTCTTACCAAACTATATGGATTCTTCACCTAAATTTTGGAATGTCTCAATTACATTATTTAGGTTATTCCAATTTTGGACCATAGACAATTCTCAAATGATTACTTTATGTCCGTTAAAGCTTTTCCTCCTCCCCCCATTAAAAAAATGATAAATTTACATTTAGTAAAAAAATACAATGGAATAACATAGAGTCACAGTTGAAGATTCTTTTTCCCACAAGTCTATTTACACAGCTAAATGAGATGACCTTTGAAGCAGATCAGACAATATGAAATTCTAAAAATACAACTCAATCATCATGTCAATGATAATCTAGAGGTCAGAACTAAACCATTAAAAATATAACGGATGTTGATTGAGTAGTAAATAGATTTGAGAAATTGACTGATCTTGTTATAGGATTTGTAATAGCTATATTTAGTTTTTAAAAATGATCAGTGATATTCTCTACCTCCTTTGCTCAATGACAAATAGTATATTTATGGGAAGTGACCTTAAGAAAATGAAAGAGGTTCTGATTTTGGATGAAGCAAGGAACAGGCATAAAGCCCAGCTATGTAGCTTCTTACTTAAAGGAAGCTTAAGTATTTCCTTCATCATAAGTGAAGTGCATTCAAGTGCTTGCTTGAAAAACTAAAAGAGCCAGGGAGTTAGTTTCCCCTTGAGGAAGACCACAATTTACTTGAGAGGGTGAGTGTGGTTCATCTGGCTATTCCCTCTCTAGGATTATACATGGTCCATTCTTTGCTGTGCTCAAAGTGTTAAATGTAGTGTTCTACCCAAGACACTTCCTGAAATACATTGTTTCTCAGAAAAGAAGAGGAAAATTAAAGGAAAAAAAGGATTAACTGAAAATCACCTCCACACCTGTGTGATACAAAGCCATTTAACTGCTAGGAAGGGACCCCAGGAAATGACATAGAAAGATGAAATAACAAACTGGAAAGCAAGCCTCTTCAATTGCTTGTGCCAGAAAGGACTTCAAATAACTAAATACAAAGAGAATCCCTGAGAAGGTAAATACAAATAAGAAAAAAAGCACATCTCTTTCATGTCAGAAAATCCACATCCAGAAATCACCAGAGAAAAACAATCAACCCTTCTGGCAATGATAACAATGCAGGCTGACCTTAAATGTTCAGGAGCAACAGAGAATGTGGAAGGTTTATTCCTACAAGCATGGAAAGAGCTTTTAGGATTCCTCACTCTTCATTTGCCTGACTCTTTGATGTTTTTCTGATGTGTCTCCTGTGAACACTTTTTTTAAAGGAATTTTTATTCTGAGTACTAATTTCCTTTTTTCATTTCAAGGTGCAATGACTATAATAAAATATGCTGCTCATCCTTTACTTTGCTGTCTTTTATATAGTCCTAGAATACCTATGCTTTAGAAGGATTGGTGTTGTCTCCTCTTTCTTCTCCCCCTTCCCCCAATTAAAAATAGCCTTCGACAGTTTACTAAAATAACTGGAGGGGGGCAATATTCTAACTGTAGTTCTTTACTAAATGCTTGGTCAGACTATAAATTTTATCCATGGTCCACGTTGGGCATAGAAATAAATAAGGTCCTGTAGGAGACAGGGAAACTCATTCAGAGATATGTCGGACTACGCAGAGAAGAGGTACAAAAAGCCCATTTCTTTCTGTGCCTGAGTGCCTAGAAAAGTGGTAAACACATTACAATTGTCTACTAGACATATTGGGTTAATTTCAAACAGAAGGTACAGCATGAGAAATACCCAGAAGTGGATATGAGTAAGGTATAATCTGAGAAATATGATTGAAGAGAACAATTCATGTATTTTTGTAATAGAAGATGCAATCAGAAATCTAGGGTCGGGTCAAACTGCAACAGATCTTGATTAAGATATGTGGTTAAGATATGTGAATCTTTACCTACATGCAAGACAAAGAAAATGGGAGATTTTACAGCAGGTAATGGATATGTTAACAATACATATGAGGATGAGTTGAGATTGGAAGGAGTAGATAGTGAAGCCAAGGGATCAGATAGACGTCTACCACAGTAATCCAGATACGCGTTAATAGAAGTTCAAACTGGAGTGGTGGCAGTGGGAAGAGTACTGGATGATACTATTTCCAGTTAGAGTCATTGGGAAAGAGAAACCATTTCAATTTGAATTCTGATCAGCTAAATTGTGCAAGAGATCCCCAAAGCAACATAGAGTTTAGGAACCTGAAAAAACAAGGTGAATGGTATTCAGTGGTATCTGGAAGGAATAGGATCATTGGTCTAGATTTGTAAAGAGCCTTCAAAGTCATTTGGTCACCATCTTTCATTTACAGTAGAGTAAAATTGTGCTCAGGGAGGTTAGATACATGTCCAAGTTCCCATAGGTGGCATATTTGAATAAGTGATTTGGCAAAAATAAAGCAACTGTAACTTTACAAGTAAATGTTCTACATAATTCTTTGTTCAATAAATGCTAATAATAGGTATCACTGAAGAATTTAAAATATTTGCATATATATTTTGATAAATCATCTTTCACAGAATTTCAAGTTGAAAGAGACTTCAGATTTTATTTAAACAATTCCCCTGGTATGAACCTTCTTTAGAATAGCCTTAGTTGCACAGGTGTGAGGTGAAATACGTGCCCACTGAATTCCTTTCCAACTTCTCTTGAAGATTATAAGAACTTACCACTTCCTAAGGCAAACAATTTTACTCTTCACACCACTTGAGTTTCTGGAACTGGTGGAGATTAGTCAGGCTCTTCCCCACTACACACCAATTTTAATTTGCATTTAAAATTTTTTTAATTAATTTATTTGTTTGTTTTCAATTTCCTACAATCACTTTCACATATTGTAGATTTTTATCCCCCCCCCTCCCCAGGGTGGCATACAATATTATATAGGTTCTACACATACATTGTTATTAAATACATTTTTACCTTAGTCATATTGCACAGAAGAATGGAAATGAATGGGGAAACAAGGGAAACAAAACATAGCACAAGAGAAAATTATCTACTTCATTCTGTGATCCAATTCTATAGTTCTTTTTCTGGATGTGGAAGGCATTTTTCCTCAAGAGTTCATTGGAAATTTTTAGGTCCTTGCATATCTGTGAAGGACTAAGTCTATCAGAAAAATTCCTTGCACACTGTGGTTGTTGCTGTGTACAAATTTCTCCTGGTTCTACTACTTTCTGTCAACATCAGTTCATATAGGTCTTTTGAGGCCTCTCAAGTCTTTCTATTCATTTTTTATAGCACAATAATATACCATTACATTCATATACCATAACTTGTTCAACCATTTCCCAGTTGATGGGCATCCCCTCAATTTCCAGTTCTTAGTCACCAAACAGAGCTACTTTGTACATGAGTGACCCTTTTCCAGTTTTATGATCTCTTTGGAATACAGTCCTAGAAGTGAGATTGCTGGGTCAAAAGGTATGCACATCTTTGTAGCCTTTGTGCATAGTTCCAAACTGTTCTCCAAAATGATTGGATCAGCTCACAGCTTTACCATCAATGAACTAGTGTTTCGACTCTCCCACGTCTTCTCCAACATTTATTGTCTTTTTGTTTTGTCATGTCAGTCAATCTGATGGGTGTAGTGTGGTATCTCAGAGTTGTTTTGATTCTCATCTCTCTAATTAATAGTGATTTAGAACATTTTTAATATTACTTTAGATAGCACTAATTTCTTCCTCTGAAAACTGCCTATTCATAATCTTTGATCATTTATCAATTGCAGATTGACTTGTACATTTGACTCAGTTCTCTATAAATTTTAGAAATGAGGCCTTTATCCCAGACACTACTTGCAAAAATTCTTTCCCAGTTTTCTGGTTCCCTCCTAATCTTGGTTGCATTGGGTTTGTCTGTGCAAAAACTTTTCAATTTAATGTAATCCAAATTATCCATTTTGCACTTCATAATATTCTCTATATCTGGTTTAGTCAAAAATTTCTTCATTCTCCATAAATCTGACACAGTATTCCTTGCTTCCCTAATTGGTTTAGAGTATCAGTCTTTATATCTAGATCTTGTATCCATTTGGAATTTATTCTTGTATATGATGTCAGGCATTGATCTATGCCCAGTTTCTGCCACACTGTTATCCAGTTTTTCCAGCAATTTTTGTCAAGCAGTGAGTTATTATCCAAGGAACTGGGTCCTTGGGTTTATCAAACAGTAGATTGCTATATTCAAACATACACTGTGCCTTGATTACCTGACATATTCCACTGCTCTATCCCTCTATTTCTTAGCCAGTACAAAGTGGTTTTGATGATGGCTGCTTCATAATGCAATTTAAGATCTGATAGGATTAGTCCAAGTTCCCTAGCATTCCTTTTCGTTACTTCCCTTGATATTCTGGACCTTTTGTTCTTCCACATGAATTTTAATATTATTTTTTCTAACTCTAGAAAATACTTATTTGGTAGTTTGATTGCTATGGCAATGAATAGGTAAATTAATTTAGGGAGGATTGTCATTTTTATTATATTAGCTTGGCCTACCAATGAGCAACTGATGTTTTTCCACTTAGATCTGATTTTATTTGTGAGAAAAGTGTTTTGTAATTGTGTTCATATGATCCCTAGGTTTATTTTGGCAGAAAGGCTCACAGATATTTTATTGTGTCTACTGTAGCTTTAAATGCTTTCAGTTCTCCCTCTTCAATAGTTTTAATTTTTGACCACCTACTTCCTCAGTCTTCTTTCCCTTCTTTCAGTATCACTCCCTTTTCTTTCCCTTTTCCCCTCCTACTGCCTATAGAACTAGCTATGTTTCTACACTTAACTGAGTTTGTTGTTCCCTCTTTGAACCAAATCAGATGAGAGTAAATCTCAAACAATGCTTATCTTCCTCCTCTCTTTCCCTCTACTGTTATATGTTTTTGTGCCTCTTCCTGTGATGTAATTTACCTTTCTTTTCCTCCTCCTTTTCATATCTCCCCTTACAATCCCTTTGCACCCTTAAATCACATTTTTATCATCACATCATTTATTTTATACCAACTCCCACCATCTATATGTATCCCTTTTATATATATTATAATAAATATATAATTCTCAAGATTAAGAAGTACCATCTCCTCTTATAGTTATGTAAAGAGTTTGCTCATATTGAATAACGCTATTTTTTCTCTGTTTACCTTTTTTATGCCTCTCTTGAATCTTGTGTTTGGAGACTGAATTTTCTATTGAACTCTGACCTTTTCATCAGGAAGTTCTGGAAATCCCTTATTACATTGGATGTTCATCAAATTGCCTGAAACATTATTCTCAATTTTGCTGGGTAATTGATACTTGATACATAGCAATCAAACTACCAATTGATACTCAGCTCCTTTGCCTGATGGAATATCATATTCCAATTCCTCTTATAATGTAGAAGCTACAAGGTCCTGTTTGATCCTGATAGATATTTGTATTGTTTTTTTCTGGCTATCTGCAGTATTTTCTCCTTCACTTGATAGTTCTAGAATTTGACAATGATATTCCCTGGTGTTTTCAACTTGGGATCTCTTTCAGGAGGTGAATGGTGGATTCTTTTGATGACTATTTTGCCTTCTAGATCTAGGACCTCTGGGAAGTTTTTCTTAATGATTTCTTGGAAGATATTGTCCTGGCCCTTTTTTTCATCATAACTTTCCTCCTGGTTTGCTAAGGTGGAGCTGTCTGGGTTAGCTCTGGTCCTGCACTGGTCCCCTTCAGTCACAGCAAGATACCACCCTTTGTGATTTTCTTAGCCTCACAGGTTAAGAGACTATGTATCCCTTCAGCTGATCTCATTGTTCCTGGACTTTTCCTGGGGAAATATTCCATGGGTTTTTCAAGGTCAACAAGGGGAGAGGTAGAGTGTTTATCAATAACTCCACAATCTTGGCTCCTGGGAGTTGATATAGGTGACTTACAGACATTTAATCTATGGGTTGATAGTCTCAGGAGTGGCTGCTGAAGTTATCTGGGGTGCTGCACTTCTCTGGCTCCCAGTTCCACTGGACTCCCATCCTGGACTGATATGTTTGAAGATTCAGCAGTGCTGCTGCTGCTTCGGACTGCCTTGAGCTTCCTGCTTGGCTTTGCTATGGTGGGGTCTGTGCTGCTACAGCCTGTGTGCTATGTGCTATGCACTGTGCGCTCCTCCAGTTCTGTGCCACAGATCCTTCCCATTGACCTTCCAATCTGTCCTGGCTGGGAAATCTGCCATACTCTGTTGCATTGCAATATCTATTGGATATTGCCACTCTAAAATTTGTTCAGATTCCTTTTTTAGTGGTATTTGAAGGAGTTTGTCTTAGAGCTTAAGTGAGCAGTTGCTCTTACACTGACATCTTGGCTCCACACCTTACCACCCCTCCACTGCACACCACTTTTAATGGATTTATTGATGGTGTGATTTATTGAATAGGAAATGATCTTGAAGTTAGTAAAATATGGGTTCAGTTCCTGCTTCTGATACGTACTGACCACACATAGACCCTGGTCAAATCATAAGAAAAGCTCCAAGATTATGATTTCCAGAAGAGCTGTTAGGTACAGCTACCTTGGAAGAGATTATTTCCTTATTGAAAATTCCATGCTACAATCCTATGAAATCATAGGTCTGGAGAACAAGACCCTATCCCCCCCAAAAAAGGTCTAAAATGATATTAACACCTCTGATCATGCTGTTGAGGCAGAAGAATTTCCATTATACTCTTATTTTAGGAGAAATAAACCTAAATTAGAGAGTCTAGATATCAGAAAAGTATGCTAGAAAAGACACTTGATCTAGAATCAGAGGATCTGAGTTTGAATCCTGACTCTTTTGCTTAATACATTTATAACACTGGACAAATAATTTTTCATTAGAAGCATCAGTTTCTTTATAAAATTAGAGCATTGGCCCTCAAATATCCCTTCTAGACCTTAATCTCTAATCTAAGATCTCAATTTTTAAGGCATGTAAGTGTTGTTTTGAGGATAAAAAGAGATAGTATTTGTAAAGAACTTCAAAAAACATTTAAGTATATGTAAATTATTGTCATTTATTACCGTTACCATTATTATTTCATAATTTACTTACATTGACACAGTGGGGAAATGGTAGAGGTAAAATCAATTAGACCTTAATTTGTCCTTCACTGCCTGGGGGACTGAGGTACCATTAGTACCGATGCTACTTTAGGAAAAAAAAATTGTTAGAAGGCTATTTTGCCTTTATTCTTCAAGTTTGCCAGACTTATGCTAAATGCATTTAAAAATGTTTGCCTGCTTTGTGCACTGTCTCTGCTAGTTGATTTAAGTCTAGCTCAGCACATGTTAAGTGAACTTGTGGACCAAGTAATTATTTCCTTCTATTCTGCAGAAATAATACAAGGAAAACACCAAAAGGAGATGAAAATAAAACTGCAGGGTAAAAATTATTTAATATCTATGCTCTTATTCATTACACCTCTCTTTTGTACACTTCTTTCCTGAAGTTGCTATGATAAACTGTGCATATGGATACTTCTAAGGGAAGTGCCTTGAAAACTGATGTAGGCTAGTTTGACCAAGTTCTTTCCCTATGTGAGGAGGTAGGAGAAGTGGCCTGCAGTTAAACAATTGAAATGACTGATGTTGA
The DNA here is from genome assembly GCA_023548195.1 of Bettongia penicillata ogilbyi. NCBI lineage: Eukaryota > Metazoa > Chordata > Mammalia > Diprotodontia > Potoroidae > Bettongia > Bettongia penicillata. Next base: position 9,296,211 of record JAJHZJ010000147.1, read on the forward strand.
CTGATAGTTCCTGATTCCCAAAGCATTCTATTAACCCTTTTGTTCAGACTCATCTGCATATGTTGTATAGATGGATTTGTAAGAAGTCAGTTTCCTTGATCTACTTTGTTATAAAACCACATAGCCCCTAAGTTATGTGGTCTAAACTTCAGTTAAACTAGTATTATCTCTATACTAGTTCAGTTAAACATGTAACTTTATTTCCCCAGGTAAAGGGACTAAGTGGGTGGCAATAAGTAGAACCAAAAAACAGTAGATTCACTTGTATGCTTTCTGAATGAGTGATAAAGCCCTTACAATTTGGATATTTTTCAACAAACCTCTTAGCTTGATTAAGGTGATGTCCCTGCTCTGTTAATTCCTGAATCTAACACATATTCCTTGCTACAGTCAAAGCACCTCTCCAGAGCTTGGTTAAATCTCCTTATGACATTTTGTTCCATGGTTTTGGAGTGATATGAAGATCCATTTTCTTAAAATGCTATTTCTTTTATAATGTAAAATGTAACCTTAAAGCTTTTTTGTTCTCTAACCTTCAACACTAAAACTCCTTAATCCATATTAATGGAGAGTTAACAAGTCTATTAGGTGACTAACACAACACTATGCTAAGTGATATTAGTCATGGTGGAGGTAGATAGTAATGAGATATACAATCATAACTGAATTTTTCTGGTGTGCAGACCTTTCTCCACTATTCATTTATGCATTCCCTACCTGTTCATTCATTCATTTACTGCAAATGATTAAATCTTCTTCTGGTAGTTCACATTACTTGACCAACTTAATTTCCTCAGGAAGGAAAAAGATCTCCGTATGTGTATGTGTGTATACCTAAATGATAATAATATGAGTTTTTTCTAAGTCTGTAGGAAGTCTGAAGGAATTATGTCATGCAGTTGAGTGGTCTCATTTCTTGTGACTCTTCCAATGTCCTTAAAGACATGCTACTTCTTTCCTGAGTCCTCACTTCTTAAAACATGAAGTAAACAATAGGTTCGATATTATCAGGCTATCCCTCTCTTCTCTACTTCTGGAGTCAAGCACATGATCATATTGTGTGGTGTACTGAAAAAAAATCTCACTTGAAGAGTCAGAAGACCTGGATTCAAAAACCCAGTTTTTCTACTTGCCACTCATGTAGCCTGACAAGTCACAATTTTTTCTGGGTTTCTTTCATTCTTTTCAAAGTGAGGGGATTGCCTTTGATCTCAAGATCTAATTACTGACTATGGAATATAAAGAGTTCAGAGACAAAAGGAAAGGGTATATGTATATCATTTCATAAATATGTATTTGTAGATATATGTGCGTGTGTGTGTGTTTAAATTTAATGTTTAGTTGTTTATCAATCATGTCCCACTCTTCACAACCCAATATGGAGTTTTCTTGGCAAAGACACTAGAATACTTTGCCATTTATTCTCCATCTCATTTTATAGAAATGGAAACCGAGGCAAACAAAGTTAAGTGACTTGCTCAGGGATACACAACTATCAAGTGGCTGAGGTCAGATTTGAACTCAAGAACATGAGTCTTCCTGACTCTAAGACCAGGACTCCAGCACTCTACCTACTATACCACCTAGGTCTGTGTCTGTATATATATATGTATCCATGTATGTACATAGAACATCTATGTATATGTGTACATTTGAACATATATGTATATAGTGAAATATTACTAACAACGTTTTATGTTTTACCCCAAACTCTGGAAACAAAATGGTAGTCCATTTATTGCATAGTGACTGTTAGAGAGGAATGTAATAGAATATTGTTATGTAATAAGAAATGACAAATGTGAAGAATTTAGGGAAACTGAAGGATATCTGTATGAACTCAGAGCAAAACATGCAGAAACAGGAATTTGACATACACAAAGCCTAAACTAATGAAAGTGAAAAGAACATTAAAAGGAATCTGAATTTTCAATAATTGGGATAAGTAATCCTATCCTCTGAGAATAAATAACGAAATTGAGCTTGATCCTTTACCAGAATGGACAGAATGTTTCATTCAGTATTTGTTTTGCTCTGTGGATAAGAATAATGCCTACCTCAGCATTTTTAAGTATCAATTGAAATCACATAAAAGATGCTTTGCAAACTTTAAAATGCTATATAAATTCTAAGAGGATGATAATGATCATGATGTCAAAAACTTGGATTCAACTCTCTACTCATGGTTTGTATTCTGTAGATATATAAAATGGATGTAATTATAGTGAGAAATTAAAATATTTAAAGGTTATTTGGTGCCCACATGAAAACATTGTTCTGTAGTTACAGTAAATATAGCCTGCAAACAGGATATCAAAAAAGTATATAAAAATGGCATCTTTTAAGGAGAAAATTTATATCTAATAGTTCTTCTTACCTTTAAACACATTTTCATATTTTTAAAATAAGAGTATAGTATATCCAAATTCAAGAGGGATTGATACCAAAAGATTATTATGAATAACAATGTACATGGGATGATATAAAGTTGTCATTCTGCTGAACTCACATCAAATAGAGTTTCAATCTTACATAATCTTTCTCTAGGGGAAGGAGCCAAGATGGCGGAGTAGAAACATACACATATGCTAGTTCCTAACCCATAGCCCATAAAATACCTGTAAAGAGGAGCTCCCAATGAATTCTGGAGCAGCGGAAGCCACACAACAATGGAGTGGAGGAGATTTCTGTTCCAGAGAGCCCTGAAAAACTGACACCAAAGGTCCATTGCGCACCGGACCCGGCGCACAGCCCAGCCCTGCCTTGGCAGCATGGCATCAAGAGGAGCAGATCCGAGCAGGCTTCAGGGACAGAATCTCCAGCGGCCCCACAGGTCCTCCACCCACAGGTGCAAAGGTCAGTGAGAGGCCCTGTTTGTCTGGCCGAGAGGGGAATGGGGTGTCTCCATAACTCAGGCCCCCTCAGGGGAGGGAGCAATGAACAGGGGCTCCCAAAGTAGACAGGAGCTCAGATCCAATGTTGAAGATCTCTGCATAAACCCCCTGAGGGAACTGAGCCCCTGGTGGTGGCCCTGCCCCCACCCAAGCTGCTGAACTTAATCTCACACCAAATAGCAGCCCTGCCCCCACTTGAGCACCTGAATTTAATCGCACACTGAATAGCAGCCCTGCCCCCGCTGAAAGCCCTGAGGCTGGGGAGCAGCATTTGAATCTCAGACCCCAAGCACTAGCTGGGAGGATCTGGAGGCGGGGCAGGTGTGGAAAGGAATCTCAGAAGTCAAGTAACTGACTGTTTGGAAAATGCCCAGAAAAGGGAAAAAAAAGTAAGACCATAGAAGGTTACTTTATTGGTGAACAGATATTTCCTCCTTTCCTTTTGGATGAGGAAGAACAATGCTTACCATCAGGGAAACACATAGAAGTCAAGGCTTCTGTATCCCAAACATCTAAAATAAATATTCAACGGGCTCAGGCCATGGAATAACTCAAAAAGGATTTTGAAAATCAAGTAAGAGAAGTGGAGGACAAACTGGGAAGAGAAATGAGAGAGATGCAAGAAAAGCATGAAAAATGGGTCAACACATAATCTTTCTCTAATGAAATCAAAACATCCTTTGGGCAAGATGGCTTTACTTATTCTTTACTTAATGTGCATCTAGGATGATTAGGGAATAGGGACTTATAGACTGAATCTGGACATAAAAATGAACCAACATATAAAGATGGTACAAACACATTTGTCTTCCTCAAGTAAAATCAAGAATAAAATTATCAAAATGTGAGCTACATATGCATATGTTGAGAGATTTACATTGATGATAAAATCAGTGTTCAAATGGAGAAATATTTGAATCCATTGGCACATGTGCAGTAACAGTTTTAATACAGATTTTAAGCCTGAAAAACAGCTGCAATTGCTTCAGAAAATAGCCTACGCAAAATCCAGAAAATGTAAGCAAAAGTTTCCTATGCAAAGGAAACTAAGGAAAAAAGTAACAGTTGTTTCTCAAATAAGAGAAAGAGTATTGATAGTTTTTCTCAGATGATATGATGAATAAGTTGAAATTAGAGAAATACTTATCAAAGAAACAAATGATGTTACATAGCTATAGCAAGACTGCCAATAAGCATTCCATCTGATATTGGGTTTGTTTCACCTAACTGAATATGATGTGATATACCTCTGCATTGAATCTACAAAGCAGGTAATATCCAAGAACTCAATCAAAAGACTCTCCATAAGACTCTCCTATGAGCTCAACCTATGATATGTTGATTCAGAAGTATGGAACAAATGTTCAAATCATGCAAATGGAGAGTTTGATAATAGCAGTTCAGAACCGCACCAATTTCATCAAAAATTATAGATGAATCATACTTCAGGTATCTGGACTTTTTGCCCAAAGTAATTTATACAAAGAAATGAAAGAAACTATCAAATATATCCTTGCAGACTGCAGAAAATATAGCACCTATAAAATATCTAGTGAGATATGATCTCATGACTATATTAGACATCAGAAGTTGAGTCATTAAGAGAAAAGAACCCCTCCCTCCAAAAAAAAAACCTAAGACAACAAATTCTAGGGTTCAATAAATACATTGTACTGGAACAAGTTCATTTATCACACACCAAATTGTGATTGCCTACTATCAACAAAATGTAACAACGAACCCTAAAAAATATAACCACATACTTTTTAAGAGTTATTGCCTCACTCACAACTTCCAAAATAAGCAGAATGAAATAAAACAAAGCTTTCAAACTATGGAGACCTAGTAAAAGATAATTGAAAAAGGAACCCACATGTACAAAAATAATTATAGCAGTTCTTTTTGTGGTGGCCAAGAACTAGAAATCAAGGGAATGCCCATAAAGTGGGAAATTGGCTGAATAAGTTGTGGTATATGAATGTAATAGAATACTATTTTATTCTAAGAAATGACCAACATGCAGGTTTCAGAAAAAAACCTAGAAAGACTTATATGAACTGATGCTGATTGAAGTGAGTAGAACCAGGAGAACATTACACAATAACATCCACAGTGTGTGAGGACTGATTTTGATAGACTCAGCCCTTCTCAACAATGCAAGGACCTAAAACATTTCCAAAGGACTCATAATGCAAAATGCCATCCACATCCAGAGAAAGAACTATGGAGCTGGAAGACAGAATGAAGCAGACTATTTTCTCTTTTGTTATGTTTTGTTTTGCTTTGTTTTCTCATGGTTTCTCCCATTCATTATAATTCTTCTATACAACATGGCTAATATGAAAACATGTTTAATAGTAATATATGTAATCCCATATAAGATTGTATGCTGTCTTGGGAAGGGAATAGAGAAGGAGGAGGAGAAAATTTAAACTTGTGGAAGTGATTGTTGAAAACTGAAAACACATAAATTAATAAATTTGGAGAAAAAATAAAAAAAAAAAACACTTTGAAAGTGTTCTTGTCCTCCTGTCTGCTATTGGAGGTGTCACAGAGATGCTTTCAATGAGCCTGTAGAAGTTGAGGCTGTATGACTTTTATTCAGTTTCAAAAAGTGATTATTTTATCTACCTCTGCCACAATTCGCAAAACATTAGATGTGAAGGAACAATAGTGGGATGTCAACTTTAGCAAGAATAAGGAGATTAATAATGATAGTCATAATAACAATGATGATATATGCATCAAATTGGCAATGAATAGACTATTACTGTACATATTCAAAGAAAATACTATTTTTCGGGAATCTGGATAGGTGTGACCAGAAAGACGGAATGCTCTATAAACAATAGTTTTCTTCCAAGGTTGACTTTATGAATAGTTAACCTATATAATTTCACTCAAGCAATGATTCTAGGGGAGCAGGAAAGGACATATTTCATACATACTCTAAATCTCCCCCATTCACTTTATATTCTCTTTGAAATTCGTTCATGAGCTATTCAGAAACATCCCGGGTAGAGGTTAGTTTATATTGTGAATTACCAAAGCTAAAAGAGTTCTTAGGAATAATTCAGCCCATTTTTCTTTTTTATTGATAAGGAAATTGGAGGTCAAGGCTGTAGATCTAGATGAAGATCATACAATAGCAGCATATTTTTTTCAAATCACTTTAGGGCAGCTAGGTGGTACAGGGGATAGAGTGATGGGCCTGAAATCAGGAAGAGTTACTTTTCCTGAGTTCATATCTGACGACAAATGCTTACTATTTGTGTGACCCTGAGTAAGTCACTTAATCCTGTCTGCCTCAGTTTTCTCATCTATAAAATGAATTAGAGAAAGAAATGGCAAACCACTCTGGTGTCTTTACAAGGAAACCTCAAAACAGGATGAAGAAGAGTCTGGCATGATTGAAGAACAAAGTTTTTAGGATCTAGGTCTTTTGCTCCCAGTCCAGGGCTCATACTATTCATACTATGCTACATACTAAGACATTTTGTCAATAACCTGCATGCACCAGGTTGCTCTCTACTTGACATTTCTCTCTGTAGGATTGCTCTCCCAAAGCTTACTTGTGTTGTGATTCTAGATTTGTTAGTCTTGCTCACTTATTTGCTGTGACCTACAGCATGAATTAATGGAAAATTGTCCTAGATAAAGAGTTAGAAGACTAGAGTTGTTACTTCATTCTTTGGAGTTGTTACTTCCCCATTTGCTCCCCATGTGACTTCCTCAAGCTTTGATATTATAATATATCTATAACATGGCATAACATAATACAGTATACTAAAATGAACTATAACATAACTGTAATCTAATTAATATTACATAACAATATAATCTAATAAAGTTAATCTAATCTAAATCTTTAGAGAAAATCAGTGTGTCTTACTGACCTCAGTGTTCAGAAGACCTGAGTCCACATCCCACCACTGACACATATTGACTGGGCAACTCTGGACAATCTACTTAACCATTCAGTGCATCCATGCAAATCTCTAGGAAAGACTATAAATTATAGAGCAGGTGTTATCCTGTATGGGTTATGAAATTTCCTTGCTGTTAGTTACTTATCGTAGTGAAATGACAAGTCTTTTCACACTCCTTTTCTTCCTTTCCCATAAAAAAAAAATCCCAGATATACATATATTTGCATTGATTATCTTCTATGGTTGTTGTGAGTAAAGTAGTTTGAAACTTGTAAAGAGTTGTATAAATATTAATGTCTAACCAATCTGAACTTAGGACACTAAATCATGGTATGACTGAAATCACTACCTCCTAAAGGGTTAATTCTCAATATTCCACTTTTACTTTAATCACGGAAAAGACTACATGAGCATATCAAAATGTCAACATATCCTCCTAACACAGCTCCTCCCACCACTGGAAATCAGATAGATTTCACAGAATAATAAATTGAGAGTTTTAAAGGACCTTAAAGATAACCTAGCTGAATCTCCTCATCTTATAGATTAGGAAACTGAGACATAGAGAAGTTAAAAAATTTAAAAAAAAAAAAGCAAACCTCATACAAGTTTACACTGGTAGCAGAACCAGGATTTAATCTCAGTTTCAATAATAACAAAGGTAGTGCTCTTTTTACTAAATGATGCTGTCCCAATGTAACTTTCCTTGATCTATCACATTCCTTATGCAATTATCCCTGAGATATTTCATATGAATTTATTGACAAGAATTGCTCATCAGAGAGAGGAAAGCAGTCTTTGGGCATTAAAGAGCAAAATGAAACTGTCAAACAGAAGAAGTGAAAATAGAGCATTGGCATCATTGACTAATGTTGTAACGAACTGAACTAATCACTTCAAGATATATGTATATTTGTGACCACACTGTGCTAAGCAAGTCATTGAGAAGTTTATTTAAAATAGTTTTTGACTATGCATGTAGTCATCATGTATGTGAATGCATGTTTGTGTGTGAGTATTTTCGTTAACTTGTAAACAACATTTTAAGGCACACAATACATACCTAAGTGATATGCAGATGATTTCTAGATCAACAAATCCAATCCCAGTCTTTGTTCTGAACTCTTTTCCCACATCATCAAATATCTGTTTAATATCATGTGAATATCTAATAGATATTTCAAACTCAACATAATCAACAAAACCCTCATTATATTTTCTCCTCAACCTAAATTTCCAGCATATGGGTTGTGGTGTCAAGAAGACCCAAATTCAAATTCAGCCTCAAATAATTACTAATTGTGAGACCCTGGGCAAGTTACTTAACCTGTTTCCTCATCTATAAAATAAGAATAACAATCCCATCGATATCCCAGGGTTGTTGTGAGGATCAAATGAGATGATAATTGTAAAGTGCTTAGGACAATGTCTGATATACCATAAGCACTATATTGATTTTAGTTTTCATTTATATTCAGAGCACCGATGCTTTTCTATTCAATTAGGTTCATATTTTTAGGCCATCCTTGATTCTTCCCTTTCAACCAATCAGCACCAATAAAGTGCCCATTATGTACCAGGTACTGTTCCAGAAACTATGAACATTAAGTTAATAATAAGCAATCCCAGACATCAGGGAATTGACATTTTTTCATAAGGTCCCATATCTCCTTAGTGGTCAAATTTCATCAATTTTATCTCCACTATATTTCTTAAAACAATCCACTCAACTCTTACTCTTTTTTCTTTACCACTGCCTTAACTCAGGCCTTTATGTTTCGGGGAGACAATATGAAAGATTCCTCATTGGTCTCTTAGCTTCTAGTCTCTCCCTTCACCATTGCAAACTCTACATAAATGATCCAAATGTTTTCTTCTATTTTTTTTACAGGTCTCTCTAAATTTATTAATAATTTCTTTATTTTTTAATTTATTTAAGTTTTTAACCTTTATTTCCACAAAATTTTGAGTTCCAAATTATCTCCCCATTTCTCCCCTCCCTCTACCGCAAACCACCAGGCATTCTAATTACACCTATCACCAATCTGCCCTCCCTTCTAATATCCCTCCCTTCCCTTATCCCCATCTTCTCTTTTATCCTGTAGGGCAAGATAACTTTCTATACCCCATTACCTGTATTTCTTATTTCCTAGTTGTATGCAAGAAAAATACTCAACAGTTGTTCCTAAAACTTTGAGTTCCACCTTTTATTCCTCCCTCCCTCCCCACCCATCCCCATTGGGAAGGCAAGCAATTCAATATAGGCCATATCTGTGTAGTTTTGCAAATGACTTCCATTATAGTCATGTTCTATAAGACTAACTATATTTCCCTCCATCCTATCCTGCCCCCCATTTCTTCTATTCTCTCTTTTGATCCTATCCCTCCCCAAGAGTGCTCCCTCCTCCCATTACCCTCCCTTCCACCATCCCCCCCAACCCTGCTTTTCCCCTTTTCCCCCACTTTCCTGTATTGTAAGATATGTTTTAATACCAATATGAATGTGCATTTTATTCCTTCCTCTAGTCGAATGTGATGAGAGTAAACCATGCTTTTTCTCTCATCTCCTCCCTTTTTCCTTCCACCTCTCACTCCTTAATTTCGTTGTTTAAAGATATGATCCCATCCTATTCAACTCAACCTGTGCTCACTGTCTCTCTGTATCTGTGTGTGTGTGTGTGTGTGTGCGAGTGCGTGTGTAATTCCACCAACTACCCAGATACTGAAAAAAGTTTCAAGAGTTACAAATACTGTCTTTCCATGTAGGATGTAAAGAGTTCAACTTTAGTAAGTCCCTTATGATTTCTCTTTGCTGTTTACCTTTTCATGCTTCTCTTGATTCTTGTGTTTGAAAGTCAAATTTTCTTTTCAGCTCTGGTCTTTTCGTCAAGAATGCTTGAAAGTCCTCTATTTCATTGAAATACCATTTTTTCCCCTGAAGTTATTATACTCAGTTTTGTTGGGTAGGTGATTCTTGGTTTTAGTTCTAGTTCCTTTGACTTCTGGAATATCATATTCCACACCCTTCGATCCCTTAATATAGAAACTGCTAGATCTTGTGTTATCCTGATTGTATTTCCACAATACTCAAATTGTTTCTTTCTACCTGCTTTTAATATTTTCTCCTTGCCCGGGGAACTCTGGAATTTGGTCACAATGTTCCCAGAAGTTTCTTTTTTTGGGTCTATTTCAGGAGGTGATTGATGGATTTTTTCAATATTTATTTTGCCCCATGGTTCTAGAATATCAGGGCAGTTTTTCTTGATAATTTCATGAAAGATGATGTCTAGGCTCTTTTTTTTTGATCATGGCTTTCAGGTAGTCCCATAATTTTTGAATTGTCTCTCCTGAATCTATTTTCCAGGTCAGTTGTTTTTCCAATGAGATATTTCACATTATCTTCCATTTTTTCATTCTTTTGCCTTTGTTTTGTGATTTATTGGTTTCTTAAAAAGTCACCAGCCTCCATCTGTTCCATGCAAATTTTTAAAGAGCTATATTCTTCAGTGAGATTTTGAACCTCCTTTTCCATTTGGCTAATTCTACTTTTTAGAGCATTCTTCTCCTCATTGGCTTTTTGGACCTCTTTTGCCAATTGAGTTAGCCTATTTTTCAAGGTGTTATTTTCTTCAGCATTTTTTGAGTCTCCTTTAGTAAGGTGTTGACCTACTTTTCATGCTTTTCTTGCATCTCTCTGATTTCTCTTCCCGATTTTTCCTCCACCTGTCTAACTTGATTTTCAAAATCCTTTTTGAGCTCTTCCATGGCCTGAAACCATTGAATATTTATTTTGAATGTTTAGAATACAGAAGCCTTGACTTTTATGTCTTTCCCTGATGATAAGTATTGTTCTTCCTCATCTGAAAGGATGGGAGAAGATATCTGTTCACCAAGAAAGTAACCTTTTATAGTCTTATTTTTTTCCCTTTTTTGGGCATTTTCCCAATCAGTTACTTGACTTTTGTGTCCTTTGTCAAGAGTAGGGTATGCTCTGGGAATCTGTAAGATCTCAGTTCCTCCAAGGTGGCACAATCAAGCATGTACACGGTTCTGGGAGTAGAGAGAGATTTTTGTGCCCAGAATCTTAGTAGTTTCCTTTCCATAACCACCTGGCCTCTAATTCCACCAAGCCAGCACTGGGAGCTGAGATTCAGATAAGCTGCATTGGCAGGGCTGCTATTCACTGTGAGATAAAGATCAGCTGCCTCAGGGCCTCTACACAGGGCTGAGGTAAGAATTGGCTGCTCAGTGCCCACAGGGGTTTTATGATCCAACAATTGATGCGGGCTGCTGTAGGGGTTGCTGTAGGAACTGCTGCTGCCTGCCCAATATGCCCTCTGCAGTCACTGCCTGAGCCCGGAGCTATGGGAAGGCCCTTCTCCCTGGCCAGCTGAAAAAATGAGCTCTCACTCACCTTTGGCACCTTTGGGCTGAGGAATCTGTGAACCACTGCTACTGTGACTTAGGATTCCTCCCCTGAGGTGTCCTTCTCCCAGAGCCATGCAACCAATGCTGGGTTGAGCTCCACTACGTGTCTAGTGGAACAGATGTTTCCCGTGGGCCTTTCAGGTCACCTGGGCTGGAAATCTCCACTCTCTTGTTCTCCACTTCTGTTAATCCAGAATTTGTTGAGAGTCTCTCTCTACAGGTATTTTATGGACTGTGTGGGGAGAGCCCGCATATGTGTGTCTTTCTACACCACCATCTTGGCTCTGCCCCCTCCAAACATTTTTTTTACACACAGACTTGACGATGTGACTCACTAAAACCTCTAGAATAAACTCTTCAACCAATCATCCAAATTCTTCAGTCTTACTCCAACCAAATTTTCCAGTGTAATTTCACACTACTCATTACTCTTCATCAATCATTCTGCAATACAAAGGAGATAATCAGCTTTTTCTTAAGAAGAATATTCTATCTACTGAATCTAGATATTAGCATAAGTCATCTTTCCAACTCTAAATCTATGATTCTAATACCTGTAAGAGTTATACCTGAAATTCACTCCATCCTTATCGCTCTCTGTCTCTGAATTTTTATCCTTTAATTCCCAGTTTAAATAATACTTTTTCCAAAAAGTCTTTATGATTCTCCCACCAATTAATATAGGAATCTTTAATCTCTTATGCCATGAAACTCTGAGGTATTCCTGAAAACCTTATGGACTCCTCAGGGGATAAAATATTTTTTTTTTTTATGAACATGAAATAAAATACTTTGGATATCCAAGAAAGTCAATACCACTGAAATAGAATTATAAAATATTTCACAATCAAATTAATTGATCCCAATTTAAGAAATCCTGTTAAGTATATTTTTTGCCTTCAGAAACATCTTTGTGTTTACTTACCTGTGAAGAAATGTATCACCCTTTAAGGTAAAGAATCATTTTCTTTTTGGCTTTGTCTTCCCAGAAACTAACAAAAGACCTTTAGTAAGTAGTTATAAGGATTTTGTTGTATTGTATTGGGTGGGTTGCATTGAATTCAATATAAAGTACCTCAAAAGTCTTAGAACAGTTTAAAACTTTAATTCCTTAAAACTAACTCTGTTGAGACACCCCACATAGCTCTCCATGAGAAATAATGGTGCAGTGAAATAAACACAGCATTTAAAGCCACACAACCTGTCTTGCAATTTTAGCTCCATGACTTAAGTACCCATATGACTGCAGGAAATTTATTTTCCCTCTGTGGGGATTTCATTTTTCATTTTTTAAAATGAAGTGGTTGCACTCAATGGCTTCAAAGGTCCCTTTGAGCTTAAAAATCTATGCTCCTATGAGTTAAGGATGTAACAGACACTTAAATATTTATAATTTGTTCAAATATTGTATTTACATAGGACAGTGGATAGAGTTTCAGGCCTCAAGCCAGGAAAACTCATGAGTTCAAGTCTAGCCTCAGATATTTACTAGCTATATGATCCTAAGCAAGTATATTTGCCTCAGTTTCCTCATCTGTAAAATGAGTTAGAGAAGGAAATGGCAATCTACTTCAGTATCTTTGGCAAGAAAACCTTAAATGAGGGTCACAGGGAATTGGATACTGAAAGATGAATGAAATTATATTTACACAGTCACCAATTCTGTTTGCAGAGTGAGAGTTGCTAATATTTCCATTGCTTCATAGGTAGATTGGTTCCATATAGGATAGAAGAAAAAATACCAGTCAAACTAGTTTGCCTAAATGAAGTTTGAAAATGCTGACAGTTTAATTTAGAAAGGCACTTTGTACTTCCTAAAGTCATCAAATCACTAACTACCCCTATACCCTGCATGTCCACTTTTTTTGGTGATTGCATTGGCAAATGTAATATTACCCTTATGCTATAAAATCAAACAAATTCATGTATTGTCCTGTTTACTCAAAATAGAGTTTTCTACTTTTCTGAGGGACTACTTAGAGTTGTTTAATGCAAAATGAGTAGAGATATATCTATTGAACTCCCTTCAATTTTCAGATGAGAACATTGAGTTACAAAGAGGATTAAGTTACTTGTCCAAGATCAGATAGCCAAAGAATGCTAGAGATGGAAGGAAGGAAGGATATAAGCATTAACACTTGCTGTGTTCTATGTCTTGTTCTGAGTACATTAAAGGTATTAGTTATTTGAAATGACTTCAGTTTGTATTCAAATATTCAGGATAGAATTTCACACAAAAAAAGCATGTCTTAGAAATAAAATCTTGGAGAATTTATTAAAAAATAGGAATTCCCCCAAATTAATTTCTTTTTAAATTCCACATGTTCTTCCAGGTTTAGCTCAAATACTATCTACCAGACCTTTCAGGATGATGCAACCCAAAGTGACATGTTGATGCCCTGGTGGAAAGTCAAAGAACATTTGTTTGTATTTGACATATTTCCTGACATACTGTTAGGGATAACTGATGAATAGCCTGTGGGCTCTTTCAGAGCCTATGTAATGTCCAGAGAAGAAGAGAAAGGCTCCTAGTACATTATTACTTACCCCCAAGTTCCAGTGAAAGATTGCAGGAGAACATGTACAAGATTTGCAAATAATAAGAGGACATGGATGTGTCACAATATTTGGTGATGAGTTCTCACACAGATAAGATTGTGGATCCACTGAAGTATCAAAGAACACAAATGTCCTTCATTATCTTTTCACGTGTCTATTTTTAGGATTTCTGTTCCACTGTATGCTTTGTGCTGGGAGAGATGAATCCAAGTGGCTCAAGGAATAGAGGGCTGGTCTTGGAATCAGGAAGATCAGAATTCAAATCCTACCTCAAATACTTAAGTGGTGAATAACATTGAGCAAGTCATCTAACATTTCTCATAATCAATTTCCTCCTATGTAAAAAGGAAATAATAATAGCAACTATTTCATATATTTGTTGTAAGGATCAAATGAGGTAATATATGTAAAATGCTTAGTAAATATTAAAGGCTATATAAATGGTGCCTATCCTATTTCCTATCTGTATTCCCCACTGCACCTGAGAGATAGATAATTCAATTTGTATTTACAAAAACGTTTGTTAATTAATAGAGTAGTATTAATTTTGCATCTTCATTTGATAATAAGATATTATGTTTAGAGGCAGTATAGTGAAATTGGATCAAGAGCTAACCTCAGTATTAGAAAAGTCTGCTTTCTTAAATCCTGTATGACTCTGTTCAAGTTAATTAACCTTTTGATACTTTAGAAAGAGACAGGAAGGTGGTACAATGGATAGAGTGCTGGTCTCGGAGTTAGTACTTCCTAAATTCAAATCTGGCCTCAGGCACGAATAAGCTGTATGACCTTAAACAAGTCAGTTTCATCATCTGTAAAATGAATTGGAGAAGATAATGGCAAATCATTTCAGTATCTTCACCAAGAAAATTCTAGGTAGGGTCATGAATCCCACTTGACCAAAAATGCCTGAACACACACCCACACACACACACACACACACACATGCACACACACACACACACACACACACACACACAAACTCCAAACAACTCTTCCAAACTCAGTTGCAGAGTAACTGCTTATTGACATTGGTAGAAAGAGTTTATTTACCAGGAGTTTCCTATACAAATAAAATCACAAGTTCAATCCATGTAACACCTCCCCCATAGTCCCAAAGTAGACTTTTGTTGGATAACTTCTTTTTTCTTTTATCATAGTTCCCTCTAGCATCATTAGAAAAGAAATATTTCAATCAGTCTGGATGCTTTTAAGGAATTATGCTTCATTGTAGTGTAATTTTTCTATAATGAAATGCTTAGTGGTTTATATTTGCCTTAATAATACTCTACGATAAATCTCACTCTCATCTATACTATAATTGGACCTCATCTGGAAATACAGTTCTAACTCTTATATGATTTTTTATCATTCTGCATTTTTTTTATGTTTGCTCAATGATTCAAATCATTTAGCTTCTGAAATATGTTTAACTGAAGAGGTGTAAACAGATCGTTTAATTTGACCTTCAAGTGTTCTTTCTTTCCTTGTTCAGTTACTGGTGAATGTACAGTACAGTCTGTTACTGTTGGTTATAGCTACATGGTATTCCTTCCCCAACAAATCCCTTCCCATTCTTGATGCCTGTCATGCTTCGTCAGTGCTGACAAGCAATTATTACTCTTTGTTTCTTTTACACTGTATATTGGCAAAACAATCATTGCAAGGAATTGTAGAGGTAGAAATCATTATCTTTTTACTATAGTGGTAACAAAGCTTTTAGACTTACTGAGAATATCCATTAGATTCTGTCCTCTTATCTAGAAATGATTTCTTCTTTGTTTTGTATTGCTCAGGAGTTGAATATTTCACTAACTTTTGTCACATTAAAGATGGGGAATTTTATTCTTTCAGTGGTTGATTATCTATTTCCCAAAGGCCTTTTTCTTTATAAAACAAACTTTTTTTCACCAAAAATTCTTTTATTTCAATTCCAGTATATTTGCTATAATTTCAGTACTTTTTTAGCTTCTGAAGAACAATTATTTTTTGTTTCCTTTCTGCAGCAGAGTTCTGACCTCAATCTAATGACACAAATTTATCCTGAAGTGCACTCATATACTATCTATACATAGAGAACCATTGACTAGAAATATCTATACAAATGGCGAAATGGCAAGGAACTAGTGTGTGGGTGTGTGTATGTGTGTGTGTGTGTGTGTATGCATACATACATATCCATTTATCTATAATTTACTCACCTGCATATACTTCCCATTACTGAGGACCAAATATAAAGCCCTCTTAGGTTTTAGAAACTCTTTAAAACCTTGATCCTGCATATCTCTCCAGTCTTCTTATGCCATACTAATTTTCATGTACCCTGTCTACTGATTTTCCCTATGGCTTACAAACATTCCCATGTTTCCCCTAATCTCAAAAATAAATTCATTTAATTTATTCATCCCCACTAACTATTTTACCATATCTCTTCTCTCTTTTGTATCTACATTCTTAGAGAAAGTCTTCTAAAAGCAGTGTCTCCACTTCCCCACCTCTCACTGTTTTCTTACTCTCTATAGTCTTGACTCCGGACTATCATTCATCTGAATCTGCTCCCTACAAAGTTATTAGTGATCTCTTGGTGACCAAATCTAACGGTCGGTTTTTAATTCTTATCTTTTTCTACTTCTTTGCACTTTTTGGCAGTGTTGATAACTCTCTCCCTAATATCCTCTTTTCTCTAGTTTTTTGGGTATGCTATTCTCTCCTGGTTCTCCTTTTGCCTATTTAACTGTTCCTACTCAGCATTCTTTGCTGTTTTCTTCAGACAGGTCATGCCCAATAACTGTGATTGTTCTTCCTATAGAATTCTGTCCTAGGCTATTTTCTCTTCTTCTATACTGTTTCCTTTGGTAATCTCATCAGCTCCAAAGGATTCAATTAGCACCTCTAAGAGGCTGATGATTACTACATCTCCATATCCAGCCCAAATCTCTCTGAAGATCTTCAGTCCTACATCATGAACTACCAACCTGAACTACGTTTCCAATAGTCATTTTAAACTCAACACATCCAGAACGAAAGTCGTTATCTCCCTTCACTCAGGTTCCCCCTTCCAAATGTCCCTATTTCCCCCTATTCTTTCTCAGTCTCCCAGTCTAATTGTCATCCCTATTTTCTCTCTTTTGGTTACAATACCCAAGAATCCATAGAGATAGATAGATAGATAGATAGATAGATAGATAGATAGATAGATAGACAGATAGATAGAGACATATGGAAAGATAAAGATAGAGATAGATATGGGTATCTATCTATGTATCTATCTATATTTATATACCAACTCTAAATTTTCATTGTTGTAATATTATGCATGTTTTTCCTAATTCTGCTTATTTCATGTTTCATCAGCTTATAACTCATTTCATGATTCCTTGTATTTAGCATTTCTTTTAGATGAATAATATTCCATTACACTCATATATCATGATCTGTTTAACCATTTCCTACTTGATAAGCACTGATTTCATTTGTTCTTTGCCACTACAGAAGTGTTACTACATATGGCAATGTCATATATAATATTTACTATATATTACATAATTATAATACTTATATGATATATTTATATATAAAATATACAATTTGATAATACAATAAATATCAATTTAATAACAAATATAAATGAGTATAATAATATATTATATTAATCAATGCTTCATATATGCTGTGTATGTACGTATACACAAACATGCGTACATGATTGTAGCACCAATATGATATTCATGATATCAACATGATAGTACCTATGGCAGCTGTGAATATACCAGCACAGTTCTGAATAGGGAAATACAACAGACTCTACCCATGGAAGACAGAATCAAAATGTTTATTGAGATACTAGAAAGCTAAATCCATCATAGTAACAAAAGTCTGTACAAAATAACAATGCAGAGAACAACACCATCTTCAAGCCTTGCCCCTGCTAGGCTTCCCACAAACCAACTCCATTAATCAAATCACAGACAAGCTTCCTTAAACAAAATCACAAACAAGTTCTCCCACTCAGACCAGTTGCTGCCCCAGACGCCTACTTTCTCTGTCCTTCCCAGGTCTCCCTAGTCTCACAACTTCCTCTCAGATCTGCTCCAGCTCCCCCTCTTCCTGTTACACTCATAATGTTCCTTCCTGTTCCATGTGACTTGATTCATGTAATTCAGGCTTCTAAATAGGTCACAAAGGCCTATTCATGGATGGGGAAGTTCTTCCTATTAAGAAGCAAAGTTACATTAACAGTAAGCAAAAGTGCATTATCCAGTACACTGATACACGTACATATTTGTCTCCCTCCCCTTCTCTCTCCCTCTCTCTATTGTTCTCTCTCTTTTTTTTATTTTACATACACACACACACAAAGCACACACGTATATATCACAACACTTCTGTAGTACAAAAGAGCAATATAAAAATAAAACTTCATCAAGTGAGAAATGTCTAAACACATTTTGGTGTTGTGAACACACTGGAATTTTATTTTTCTAGAAGAAATGAATATAAAGAATCTTGCGACTACTGTTATGAGCTGAAGAAAAGTGAACTAAGCAGCATTAGGAAAAACATGCCCAATCAATGACTACAACCATGTAAATGGAAAGAACCATGACAATAAAACAACCAAAAAATGTTGTGGAATTAAATACCAAGGTGGGCTGTCCCCAGACAAGGAATGTTTCAAGGACCATCCCTGTATTCTTTGTGGAGGTTAATGACCACGGATATTTAAATTTAAAACATTTTTTAAGAGTTGTTCCATTTTGATGAACTTTGTCTCTCTGTTTTATTCTTTGTTTTAAGGAATGGCTATCTGGTAGAAATTGGAAGAAAGGATATATTGAAAAAATTATGATTATGTGGAAAGTCAACGAAGATTTATTAAGTGCATATAATTTATTAAGTGACTGGAGTCAAGAAGACTCAGACTCCCAAATTCAAATTGGGCCTCACATAATTATTAACCGTGTGACCCTAGGCAAGTCACTTAACCCTGTTTGCCTCAGTTTCCTCCACTGTAAAATGATCTGGAGAAGGAAATAGCAAACTACTCCTGTATCCAGAAAACCCCAAATGGAATCACACAAAATAAGATACAACTGAAACAACTGAACAGCAACAACATAATAGAAACAATGTACAAGGAATTGTACTAATTGCTGGGTGACACACAAAGAAACACATCCTCTCCCACCCAAATCCATGACCTCAGGAAAAATACATGCATGCTTACACACACATTTATTACATATTTGCTTACTTATTTTCAATCAGGAAAAAATATCCTGTACCCCATCCCCTGCAAAATAGCAATAGTAACTTGAGATCTAAAGATAATAAAAACCCTTTACAAAGTTATCACCTGTTCTTCATGGATTGATCCTATGATACTTATGCCTTCTCCTCTGCTTTCTCCTCTTCAGTTTTCAGCTTTCTGTTGTGTATTGTCTTCAGCCATTAGACCATAAACTCCTTAAGGAAAAGGGCTACCTTTCTTTTCAATGTTCATGTCCCCAGAGCTTAGCATGTAAGAATGTTTAATAAATGTTTATTGTGCTGTATTATTATAACTCACCTCTTTTCTTCAGAGAATTTTAAGTGATGAATTCTGATGTATTTCAGAGATGTTCCTACTCTAAAATTCAGGTTAATAAAATGCATTGCTATTTGGAAAAAATGGTATAGGTATGTAATAGTAGATAAAAGTTTTATTGCTGCTTTAAAGTTGACTAAAGGAGTAGAAACTTACTAAGGAACCTAACAACAGTTCAAATGTAAATGACACAACTCAATCTATCTTCCATATTGTTATTTAATATTTTAAAAATTTAAATTTGAAGACTTCATCCCCCTATTAAAAAATGTTCAATGGCTCCCTATTTCCTCTAGGATAAAATACATACTTTTCTACCATTTAAAGTCCCATACAACATGAGCCTATCCATCTTTCTAGACTTTTCACATTGTCTCTGATCTATTTAGAACTGCATTCTAGTTGTTCCTTACACTTGACATTCTTTCCATTTGACATGTTTTATGTGCCTTTGTACAAACTGTCCTCTACATTAGAAATGTACTTTTACCTCAGTCCACTTTTTCCAAATAGTAGCTCAGAAAATTATACTTTGTCTTGTATTACTTTGTGTATTCTTATTTATATACATACTGTAATAGCTATCCCCAGTAGAATTTAAACTTCTTGACGGAAAGGACTCTTATTTTTATCTTTGTATCTCCTAGTATTAGTGCTTAGTACTTCTCTGTTGTAGGTGTTTAATGAATATTCACTGAATGTAATGGAATTAAGTTGAATTATTTATATGCAGAATTCTGCCTATGTCTATCTTGCCTTGGATACTTGCTTATTCCAAGATCCTTTAGAACTAGCTGCCTGGGGAAACTGCATTAATGGCATAGTACTATATGAATTGTTCTTTTCTGTCGGAACCCATTCCTATGCCATTCCATACTGGCAGTATTGAGGTTTGAAGCAAGAATCATCTAGAAACATCATTTTTCTCCCAAAAGGATTTCATGAACAAATTATAAAAGGTATAGTTCTATGAGTAAGCAAATAATATGACAGAGAATATCAATACGATGAAATAACTGAACTCCATAATTACAACATTTACTACATCTTTGATTTAGCCATTGAAGCCTTACAGGTGAGGATGAATGGCAGAATAGATTAGTCAGCCTGTCATAGGAAACAGAACACTCATATACTAAAGTCACTTCTTTTTCCATCAGAATAATTTCATCCTAAGCAAAGAATTAACTATGACAAGAATTGAAGTGAATTAAAAAATGTGCCGTTTTCCTTCTAAATAGAGTTGCACTTTCTTCACCTTGTGTGCCTGCATATATCACTTTACATATTCATGTATGATATTTCTTTGTTTTCATGATACCTGTAATAAAATTGTGAAGATGTCAAGGAAAATAAAAATATTTCAAATATTTGACGATCCCAAACATTTAACTACCAGAAAATCAGATCCATCGAGCATAGGCATCTTTCCAACGTAGTATTTTGCTTCTGCTCTGCTAAAGTCTCCCTTTCCCTCTCTTGGAAAATGATCTCTGGAAAACATGGACCCATATCCCTGGAGGAGTGAATTTACTCATATTTGGGACCCTCTCTAGTGAATAATCTATCCTGATTGGTGTATGAGTGAGTAAAAATCTTGGAAAAATTACAGGAACTGATGCAAAGTGAAGTGAGCAGAAGAACCAGGAGAACACAGTGATAGCAACACTGCAAAGATAATCAGCTATGAAAGACCCTGATCAATCCAATGATCCACCAAAATTCTAAAAGACTCATGATGAAAAATGTTATCCAATTCAAGATAGAGAAGTGATGATCTCAGAGTACAAATTGAAGCAATTTTTACTTTTTTTCCTTAGTGAGAAGAACATGGGTAATGCAAAAATACATTTTGCATGACTATACACACATATATGTGATATATGCACACAGAAATACACACATGTATAATGGGTATTGTATTTCTTTTTCAGTGGGTGGGAGAGAAGTGGAAAGAGAAGGAAAGAAAGAGACAGGAGACATAGACAAAGAGAGAGAGAGACAGAGAGAGAGAGGAGAGAGATAGAGAGAGGAGAGAGAGGGAGAGAGTTTGGAAATGAAAATTAAATTAAATTTTAAAAAATAATTAAGTCAATACTTGTGTTGCTTTGAAAAAAAGGTTAGTCAGTCAACTGACTTAGAACTCTACTCAAGGGGTATGTGGAATGTTTAGGGAGGACTTGCATTTCTGGTGTAAGGGATTACCAAGTCATTTTCAGTGCTTCTCATCTAATTTCGATATCCACCTGATTCACCCAACTCTCAGCTGTGGCTCCAAGAAACTGTAGTATGTGTAGCAGCCATACCCTGGTATACCATTTTGGGAGATGTGCTAAACCAGGTAGAGATTTACCAGAGGGTCTCAAACAATTGGATAAGTTAGGAGGATGTCTTCTTTCATGTGAAGATATCCCCCAGGGGAATTGGCAGATGAGAATAATGTGTTCTAACAGCCATGAAGGCAGCTGAGGCAGGTGCTATGTAATATTGAGAGCTTTGTTAGACATCAAACACACCAAGGCCATTCTCTGTATCCCAGGCCATGACCAGTTATTTTGATTTTTGTCTTGCCATTGAACTTTGATGACTCTGGAAGAAAGACTGAGGGGTGATGATTTCATGAAACCCTTACTTAAATCTAATTTATGCATGAATCAAAAGACATCATTCATACCATTTTACCATTTTTACCTACCCCAAAGTCTTGTGGCAACAGGCAAGTGACAAAGCAACAGGTGTAGATACACTGGGACCTGTAGTCACAAACCTACACATAGGTAACCCAGGACAAAGAATCATCTCGTTAGAAACAGCAGTGGTATTTGTTAACCACTTGGGTCTTTGAGCAGTCTTTTAAGGACTGCACTCCTCATCCCCTGGTATGAGGAGGGGCTTGAAATGTGCCCTAAAAATTGTCTGTTTCACCCAACCCTAACTTGCTTGTCACAGAAAGTGAGGATGCCACCCGGTGGTTGAAACACACACAAACAAAATATGCAAAAACTTTTCCAAAACTATTTCACTCATTGGTCTATGGAATGTATGCACAGTTATGGATAGCATGAAATGCATAGGACCTTACACACAAATAGCTCTTGTTGTGATACAATTCAGCGGGTGTCACATCCAAATTACATCCCCTGAGAAAAACAAGACTGGCAAATGAAGATCAGCTTGCCAAAGTCATAGCTGGATATACGTATTTCTGTAGTGACCACAGTGATGGGGAGCACCTTGAATCTGGTATAGATTTTGCAATCAAAATTAATCTAGTCAACAAGGTTGAATACCTCTTGAAAAGAAGTGAATGACAGACTCATGACAACGTGATTGACACTTTCATGAAAATGTTCTGCCACCATCATCAGTGCATATGCTCCCACCATGACAAACACTGATGGGGATAAAGAAAAATTTTATGAATACATGGAGACTCTCGTCATCCATGTGTGAAAAGAAGACAAGCTTATAATTCTGGGTAATATTAGAATCAGATCAAGCACCAACTATCAGACATGACAAGGAGTCCTTGGGAGGATTGGAGTCAAAAATTGCAACAACAACCTTACTTACTACTGAAGGCTTGACCTTCTCATCACCAATACTGCCTTCCATTTATCTAAATGCAATAAAACTTCATGGATACATTCTTGAAACAAATATTGGCATTTAGTAGACTGTATCATTGTAAAGGAAGAGACAGACAGGATGTGAGAGTGACTAAGGTATTGTGTGGTACAGAGTGCTGGACTGATCATAGACTTGTCATCTCTATGCTAGAAATTCACCTCCAACATTGGCCCCCAGAAAAGATGAATATTAGAAGTCTTAATATCAGCAGATTGGACTGCTTTTGCAAGTGTGAACAGTTCATTGACAACTTGGAGGGGAAGTTGAATCAATACACAATTTTCAACTATGAAATAGAAAAGGAGTGGGCAACTTTCAGAGATTTACTCATCTGGGTCAGAACACTCACCAAAACCAAGATTGGTTTGATGAAAATGATGGGGAAATTTACACACTGCTGAATGGAAAAAAGAGAGCTCCATGGGATTTATTAGCCAGGTAGTCTAGCCATCTTTAAGAAGGAAGCATTTAATTCCATCAAAAGTAAAGTTTAAGGGAAACTTAAGAGTTGCAGGATTCTTGACTCAGTAAGAAGGTGGATAAAATTCAATTTTACACTTATAGTAAAACTCCAAAGGACCCTTATAATATCCTGAAGGCCATTTATGGGTCAGAGACCTATGGTACTTCTCTACTACTCAGTGCTAATGGAGCCATATTAATTACTGACAAGGACATGATCCTGGAGAAACAGGTTGAACACTTCCATAGGGTTCTCAGAAAACTATCATCAATTAATTCTGAAGCTATTGACTGTATACCTTCAGCTGAAATCTATTCTTCTGTAGCTGAAATTCCAAATGAAGAAGAGGTTTTGAATTTCATTTAACTCCTTTCATATGGCAAAGAGCCTGGTGCTGATTTTATTCCAGACTTACAAGGCAGAGGGTCCTCTGCTTATATAAAAGCTGACTAAAACTTTCCGGGTTATATAGCAAGAGGAGCTTATCCTTCAGGTGTATAGGGATGGTTTTATTGTCCATCTCTATAAAGGAAAGAGAAATAGGTTGTCCTGTGAGCATCAGAGTGGGGATTTCTCACTTAATCTTTGCCAGCAAGATTCTAACCAGAGTCCTTCATAGGCTGATCTTTCACTTTGAAGATGGTCATCTACCTGAGAGCTAGTGTAGTTTCAGAAAGGGCCAAGGGATGAATGATATGGTTTTTGCTGCCTGAAGACTTCAGGAGAAATTCCAGGAGCAAAACAGACATTTGTACACAACATTCATCAATCTGACCAATGCCTTTGATAATATGTCATGAGGGCTTGTGGAAAATTATGACAAAGTTTGGTTGCCTGAAGAATTTCATCAATATTGTACATTGTTTTTATGACAGAATGCTTGCCTAGGTTCTGGATAATGGGCAGTGCTCTTAAACTTTCCCAAACACCAATGGAGTGAAGCAGGTCTGTGGGCTTACTCCCATGCTTTTTTAGCAAGATGTTTTCTGTTATGTTGTCAGATGCCTTCAATGAGGGCAAAAATGCCATCAACATTTGCTACTACACTGGCAGCAAATTATTTAATTTGAAAAGATTACAAGCCAAGACTAAAGTGAAGGGAGAGCTTAGTGCATGACATTTTGTTCACAGATAGGTGTGCATTCAATGCATCCTCTGAGGCTGAGATGCAACAAAGTATTGATTCTCTGATGCTTATTTTGGCCTAACAACTAACACCAAGAAAACACAGGTTCTCAATCAGGTAGCACCACACCAATCATACATAAAACCATCATTTACAGCAAATAGAGTTTCGAGAGATGTACACATAGATGATGAAGTTGACACGCACATTATCAGAGATCAGTATTTGTTTGAAAGGCTCCAAAGGAGGGTGTGTAAGAGAAGTATCAGACTGCCTACCAAACTGAAAGTCTGTAGAGTCATTGTCCTGATTTCATTGTTGTAGGCCTGTGAAACCTAGACCATCCATCAGCATCATCCCAGGAAACTCAATCACTTCCACCTGAATTATCTTAAGAAGATTCTGAAGATCACCTGGCAGGATAATGCAGTCAACAGTTAAGTCTTTCCTTGGGCTGAACTGCCAAACATTCAAACTCTGTTACAGAAAGTGCAACTCTGATGTGCTGGCATGTTGCTTGAATGCCAAATGTCTATTTGATTAAGAGACTGTTTTACAGAGAATTCACATGAGGCAAGTACTGACATGAAGGTCAGATAAAGCAATACAAGGACACTCTCAAGGTCTCTCTGAAGAACTTTGGAATCAGTTGCAAGACATGTGAGTCACTGGCACAGGACCATCCAAGATGGCATGCCCACATCAAAGAGGGTGCTCCACTCTATGAGCCAAACAAAATTGTAGTAGCTTGAAAGAAACATGAGTTGTACAAATAGATACAACCTCACTCCAAATTTTCATATGGACTATTTTTGCCCAACCTGTGGTAGAACCTTCTGTGCTAGTATTGGTTTAACCAGCTACAGTTGGACACACTATACCTTGACTCCAACATAGTGATGTCATTTTGGTCCTCTTCAAGAATGAAGGACAGCAACCAACCCAACCATTCACAGTGGACACACCGTGGTGAAACTGTATTGGCAGATGTTCTAAACCAAGTTTAGGGTAACTAATAGGCCTCATACCCATCCATGAGTTAGGGGAATGTCTACTATAAAATTGTGAAGACTTTTCCTTGTGGAATGAGTGGAAGAAAATAATTTGTTCCAGTAGTCATGAGGGCAGCTAAAGTAGGCACTGTGGAGTGCTTACAGCTTGGTCAGACATCAAAGACACCAAGGTCATCCACTGCCTCTTGGGTCATCACCAGTTACCTTGTTTTTTGTTTTGTTTTGTTTTGTTTTATCACTGGACTTTGATTACTATGGAAGAGCAATTTAGGCTGATAACTTCATGCAACTCTACCTCACTTAAATCCAGTTCACACACAAGTCAGTACATCTGCTTATGATATGATTGGTCCACTTTGAAAATAAAGAATGAATGATCATAGTTCTACTCAAAATCCTTGTGATTTTTGAGATCAAAATTTCCTTTAATTAGGTGTCCAGGGCTCCAGTACATATGCCATTTCTCTCCTGTAGCATGAGCCTCTCAAGAACAGAGATTGTCTAACTTTTGTCTTTGACTAGCATGTTATCTAGTTAAAGAACAGGCACAATAAATGCTTTTTTATTCATTTACAATTCATCAATGACTTATAAACATTTTATATCTACCTACAAATAGGTGTTCAATCATTGCTACAGTCAAACATGAATGGAGCTACTCTGAGTAAACCAATGTAGAATTCATTATCTCTACATTGTTTAATTAGTCTTCCACTGGCTATGGATATTGTGATAGTAACTTTCATTTCTATAGTGTTTAAGGTTTATGAATGAACTAGACTGAATACTGATGGGTAAATCCAGAAAAACGTCAATGTGAACACTTTGTTTATCTGAGTACAATATAGGGAAATAGATAGGGAAGTCTGCAGAAAGTAGAGACTGGGTAGGTTAGGAGCATAGGGCAAACTGAGTACTCTAGCACATAGTGTCCAGGGTGAGGCTGTGCACCAAGGCAAAAAAAAGATCACAGATATATAGAGAGATTTCCTCAGACTTGTACTGGGTCACTGTAATAAGGACAAGTGTCATCTGGCTGCTTTGTTATCCACTATCCATTTCTGAGTTACAGATTGATAAAGGAATCTCTGCAGAGAGGGTGACATCCCTGGTTGGGAGTCCCTTGGTGGTATGGCAAGGAAGAAGGAAGTTCAGAAACCAGTAACAACAGCAACAGTGTGGTTCACACTCCAGGTATAGAATATGGTCTCATTTAAAGCACTTTTTCCCAGTCTGCAAGGGAATAACCAGGGCAGGAATCCTGGACCAAAGTGGAACCTATACTCTGAACGAACAGAATCAAACAACTGGATGATAGAATCTGAATCTACCATTAGCGTACTCTTGCACATACCCAAACAGATAAGAAACAGTCAGAATTAGAACAAGGGTATAACAATCAGACTCTGTCTTGGATCAGACTACTTTGGGACCACTGACAGTTTGCAAGTCTCCAGCCTGTCCTTCAGATCCTGAAGTAACAGAATACTTAATACCCCAAGAAAATAGCAATAGAACCACCCAGACCTTCCTTGCAGAATTGTGGCAGAGTCCAGCCCTAAAATCAAGTCTAAAGTCAGAAAGTAGACCAGAAGAAGAATTGGCAAAAAAAAGAAACCTCAACATAATGAGCTATTATGGTAACAGAGATGCTTAAGACACAAACACAAAAGAGAATGACTCAAAAATATTCATAAACAACACTTCAAAGAAAAACACAAGTTGGGCAAAAGCTCAACTAGATTTCCTGGAAAAATTCATGTAAGAGTTAGAATTTATTTACTTATTTACATGTTTATTTAAAACAGAATGAGAGCACTTGTATTAAAAAATAGAAAAGAAGTGAGAGCTACAGTAGAATGAATTGGAAAGGGAATTAACAGATTGGTACAAGAGGTGCCAAAACCTTACCAAAACAATAAAATAGTATAGATAGGATTAGCACCAATGTTCTCTAATCACAAATCTAATATTTGTTTTAAAGCTTCTTTCTGGTGTGTATGTGTGTGTGTGTGTGTGTGTGTGTGTGTACATACGTGTGTCTGTTAGTTCTGATTTATCCTAAAAGGAGAAAAATAAATTAATAGTAGCCAGTTCTTTAAGTGTCATGTCCATTTCTCTTCCCTTTTAATGGTATTTCCAGGAATCAGACCCAAGATTTCCAAAATTAAGTGCAGGGGAATTGGTTATCTCTGAGAGACTGTGACATAGTAGGACTTCTCTGAAGACACAGTGGAATATTTTCAAGGTACTTTGGGAGCACTTTCCATGTCATCATTGCTGCTTTTGTTTTTAATAATATGAAACAGAAAATCTTGTTTCTAGGTATGATAAGCACAGTACCTTTCTACTGAACCTTAAATTAATTTTCAATGTTCCAAGTTTTCTTTTTTTTCTAGAAAGAAATTGAGGGAGAGAGGGTGAAATCCTTTTGTGCCAAAGTTTAGCCTGAAGCCAGCTTTTATGGATGTGCTATAAAAACTCTGTAAATAGGAGATCATGATGGACAAGACCAGTAGACTCCTGCCTCTTACAGTGTTTACAGGTGCTAGAGTAATAAATACCTTGAAATCTGTAATAGCAGTACATGTGAAAGTTGAAGAAATTCCTTGCATTAGCATTAACCTGCCTCTCAAAGGGAGAGGATGGGGGTCTGTTAGAATAAGATGTTTCCTGTGGGCTACTGTTTGTCTCCAGCCAAGAGGCTTTATACAATATTTACATTCAGCTCAGCTCTTGTAATTACACCTTTTCTTAAAGCTATTAGCAGCATTGAGAAAATGATTCTTTCCTTTGGAATTTGTCTCCTGGCTAAATCCTGAATTGTTACCACAGAACAGCCAGCATCCTTTTCCCTTCTGCACACACGTTGAGCCAGGAATAAAAAACTGAGAAATCTCTAATGGAGTAATCCCTCCTCCTCCCTTCCTGGCTCCCCAACAGAATCAATTGAATGGAAACTCTTGATCAGGCTCTACTAATGGGGAGTTGCATAGCCTGGATTAATTAAAAACACAGAAACCCTGAAACCTCATTTAGTATTTTGTTTTAATCTCCTTTTCCCATCGCCTTCTTTGTCCTACCATTATAGGAGTTTATAATGAGCAGAAAAACAGACTGATTTGAGCTTCTTTTTACTTATATTCCTCCACCTACCCTTTTGTAGATTTGTCAGTGAGTAATGAAAAAGATAATGAATGGATAAAACAGAGAGAAGAGGCATGGAGTACAATCTATGCACGCACTGACTAACCAATCCAATTCAGAATAACAAAGGGTGCCTCAGTTAAGTAAAACCAGCGTCATCAGCTACTCATGACCATTTATGATGTGTACCAGGGCACTAATGGATCCCACTAATGTTTATTTTACTAGCCGTGTCCTGCTTGGGCAAAGAACAAGTGGGCAGAACATGTAGGTGGGGGAGTGAATGTTTTGTTCTGAGTATCATGACTTCCTTAGTCAGGCACTTCAGTGTAATTTAGGTTCGTTTGTGGATCCCGGATATTATTTATCAGTGATTAGTCATCAGGATGATGAGTTGCTTTAATGCCTCATTCACAATCTTCCAAATAAATATTGCGCTGCCCGGCTTACATCATCAAGCTGATGGCTGGTATATTGGATCCGTTTGTCTCTTGTGATAGCAGGATATTCTTGTAAAGATGATTCAGGAAAATTATCTAGAAATGGCTGATTTATATCATGTTATAAAAGTCTATTGAGGCAGTTACTGAGGGTTTTTCTGAATAAATGGCTTTCAAACAGACTCATGGTCAGCTTCAGGTTTACTGAGTGAAAAAAAAATGCTCTACTCTTTGAGCAAATTTAATATACTTGTCCATCTTTGTCACCCTGACTACTGTCCCATGGGATATATGTGGCCATCACCATATGCCCCAAAGGCAATGCTTTCCTGGAGTCTTGACCCTGATAGAGTCAATGTCCCTGTGCTCTTTCAGGCCACAAAGAAAGACTTATCAAAATCAGCTTTGAGAGAGTCTGGAAAGGAGGAATGAAAGTAATAAAAAGCCTTTTGGGGAAGGGCTAAAAGAACTGGGGTTATTTCTCCTGGAGAGGAAACTGAAGTGGAACTTCACAACATTATTCAAACCTATAGAATTGTATAGAGGTTCCTGTGAGAATCATTGTTCTCTGTAGCAAGAACAGAACATGGTGTGACAGAAGATGGGGTAAAAGGTGAAGAATGTCAGGGAAGGGTGAATTAGGTTATACATTGCAGGGTCGGGAAGAAAACCCTGCTCAGTGTGAGACACAAGAACATACCACGCACTCTAAAGATTGTTAAATCAGAGGCAAAAGGTTATCTTTGAGGGATGCATTTAAACACTACCTTACTTAAATGAAAGAGATTGTAGTAAGGAAACTTGCTTCTCTTTTTGTGACTCTGTGAAGTAGATTATTGATTTCAAGTTAGCAAGCTTGTAATTTTTATTGGAGAAGAATATATTTGTCACTTATCCTCACTTTCCTATTCTCCACTTATTTCAGACTTATTAGCATCGGTCTTTTGGAAGAAGGGAATAGCTATGCCTACCTTGAGATAGCTACATAAGGCCAATCACGTCCTGATTAACTCTTGCTATATGGTCTATGTGACAAACTATGGAAGACATCTTACTGGAGAAAAGCTTTAAAGTGGGATATTTGACTATCAGAATTAAGCTTTTGTTCATACTCGACAGAATTTATTTGAATCTTAGATTTTCAACTATCTGTTAAATATCTTGAAATGATTATCCCATAGAGATTGTAAATTGAGCAGGTCCAAAAATAATGCATTATCTTTTCCCCTAAAACTTTTCTTCTTCCTAACTTTCCTGTAATTGTTGAAGGCACCAAGATCCTTTCAGTAGTGTTGTGCCTGACTCCTTGCTCTCGATTACCTTCCCATAGCCAATTACTTGACAAGTCCTGTCAGTTCTTCCTTTACAAGATGTGTTGGGGTCAACAAGAATGGGGAACAAAAGAGTTTAGAGGCCACCCTGTATGGGAAGAGTTATAGCTTCCCTTAAGGCACAATTACAGCATATCCACCTAACCCTAGTGATGTATCATATGATGATTTTCTATTTTTAACATAATTTTGTATTATGTTAATTTTTTGCATTATTCTTAATTTGAGAAATATTGACCAAATGTATCATTTTCAGACTAAAAGAACCAAAAAAGTCCTCTTCACATGAAGTGCTAGATCTTCATCACATATAGTTTGCATTTCTTTTAAAAAATACATAGTAAATTTGACACATTAATTTCACAACTGTCTTATTTGTTAATCTCTCCTTCTTATCCTCCTGTTCATTTCAAAAACAAATTTCTTCAATGATCGGGATTTTTCTTTAATGAGTTGTTCTCTCTCTCTCTCTCTCTCTCTCTCTCTCTCTCTCTCTCTCTCTCTCTCTCTCTCTCTCTCTCTCTCTCTCTCTCTGTCTCTCCCCCCTCCCACCCCATGAGTGAATCTGGAAGAGAATCTCTTATTGTGATCCAGTTTCACAAAATCCTTGTCAAAATCCATAATCATTGAGTTGTATATTTATGGCCACAGGTAACCTTAGAGACCATCAGATTAAATTCTCTGTGTTACTGATGAAAAGAGTGAATCTCAGAGAATTAAAATGACTTGTCTAAAGTCACAAAACTAGTTATTTAACTCCATTTTATGAACAAAGAAATGTGTGAGGCACTGGAGAAAATAAAATGATGAATATTCTTTGACCCCTACCTTCAAGGAAAGTAACAACTTATAATCCTTTAATAATTATAAAAAAAAAGTTAAATTGAAATTGAAAATAATTGAATTAAAATAGACGAGAATAACATTTTCTGGCAAATGTGAGAATAGGGATCTGTATAGTATTAAACTATTGCAAAATTTTGATTTTAAGAAATGAAGTTAGATTGTTCTAAGTCAATAACCCTGCCTAAGACTTTGGCAACTGATTCTGAGGATGCCCAAGAAGACAGGGTTTGTGGAATTATATATAGTTAGGTTCTTATTAATATGAATAATGAATCCTAAGAAGTGGTTACATTGTTAAAATTCTCACTAGATATTTCCATTGGATAGAAACCAAGGAATACATTTTATATTATTTTAACTTTAAATAGAATGAATTTGCATACATGCAACTATGCCATGGGATTAATTATTTGCCCTAATAGAATCCTAGCTCAATTAAGAATCATAGGATCATAGGTCTAGAACTAAAAGGGAATTTGGTAGTTATTTTGTTCAACACCATTATTTCACAGATGAGGTATTTGAATCAAGGTTGCATAGGAAATAAACATCAATTATAGGATGAAATTTCAGGTCCTCTGTCTCTAGAGTTAGAGCTCATTTCCCTGTGTTATTCTCCAAGTTCACATTGGTAATAAGTAGCAGATTCAAGACTTGAAGTCTTTCAATCAGTCATTTGGAAAGCAGATTAATATTCCCTCAGATCACATTACCAAAATGAAGATTTCTCCTTCTTGCCTTACTTTTCTCACATAGATAAATAAAAGGAATAAATCTAATGTTAAGATAATTAGATTGCATTTATGATAAATAATATATGTGTACTCTCTTGCTCTTTATATTTTTGACTTTGATGTTCATCCCTCAGTTTCCACTGAGAGGAAAAGTATCTTCTATCAAAGAGATTTTGCTTCTCTTTTCCTCTTACTCCACATATTGAATAACCAAAAAGGTTCAGTATTGATGGGCATCAAGTTTTATAAGTATAGTTTAAATAGCATAGACATTAAAATAAACAGTGAGGGAAACTGAAACTCCCCAAACTGTCAAATTTACCTCTCAGCTCAAGAGGAATAAGGGAAAAAAGTAAGAAATCAAGGGACTGATTGACAAATGTAGAAAAAAATGACTTCTCCCTAGAGTAAAGAAGGTGTGGAAAGAAAGTTTTTGTTAACTGATCAGATGCTTCTTACCAGCTCCACTACTTACCAGATCTCACTACTCCCAGTTTCCTTCACCCTCCCTGCTAATCTCTTTGCTTTGTGTTTGAACAATCTGTGATGGATTAGCAGAGATGCTTAGCTTGACTTTCCTTCACTCTGACATCTTGCTTTCTCTCCCACAACACTCTTGCTTCTTTCCCACTGAGTTCTTCAAGTTTAAAAACAACACTATTGTGGCATGGGGAATTCAGGATAGTCTGGTCAACTCCTATACAGGTAGCTGTATCACTCAGCTTCCATGGTAACAATTTTGCATATGAGGTAAGCCTGATTTACATGTATATAATACTTTTTACTTTGATACTTTCTTTTGTATGGGTAGCCACTCCACCAACATAGTTCACAGCCTCACTTCTGTTATATATCCTCCATCTTTGAAGAGGATTAAAATACCATGATTTGGGGTCAAGGCGTAGTATATATGACTGGCTTATTAGATTGATATGAGCTCTAAGGGCCTTCCACTGGTTGGGCACGAAGAGTCCATTTAAATATTTGGGATGGAGATATGTCGGGGGCCACCCCAACTGCTGCCTCTACTTACCCTGCCCAGGGTCTTCGGAGGGCTCCGGCTCCCTTCGGGAGTGCGAAGGGAGAATTACCAGGCAGAACACTGGAGTAGTGGATCAGAGCTTTATTGCAGGACGATCAGTCAGGAACTCCCCCGAGCCCTTCCTGGGTGTGCCTTTTATCCCCAGTGCCTTGCCCTCCTATTCCGGGTAGGCTCCTCCCCAGTTCCTCCCTGAGGGTGGAGCTCAGCTCAGTGAAGCCTCCCCAGTGCCAGCGTGGCAGAGCCACGTCAGCAGGTCCAGACTTCCTGGCATCTCCTATCCTCTCAGGGGGCCTGGGTCCAGAGCGCCCCTTACAGAGATAGTTCATAAATTCACCACAGATCATTAGGTGGTCTTTGAGAGTTGTGTGCACATCACCCTTCAGCTTACACAATGATAAGCCTCTCTGATCATGCTCTAGTCTGTTATTGACAAACATGTAGTTCATGAATGAATATGTGCCCAAATTTTTCAACATAAGGAGTGATGATGGAACAGCCTTTGAGAAACCACAAAAAGCATAAAAGTGGGAATATGCAGAAAAGAATAAATACATATACATACACATACATACAGATAGATATACACACACTGTACATATATATGTATATGTATATGTGTATATATACATATAGAGAGAGTTTCATAAATTCAATTGGATTCAGCCTGCTATCATATACTAGCTCTATATGAGACACTGTATTAAACAGTTGAATGTATAAAAATCCTACAATTCAAGAACTAATAAAAATAATAATATTTGAAGTAGATACTAATGAACAAGATTTCCAAGGCAAAAACAAAACAAAATGAAACATTACAACAAAAATGGCAGAGAGAAAAAAGGAAAGATTTTGAGGTAAAGGAAATAGAATATGGGGTGGAAAATTGAGGAATGATATTTTTCCAGTTTTATTTGAACTGTAGACAACATTTATGGTAATAATAGCCTTGAAATGTCAAATAGGTTGAATAGTTTGGGCTTAATTCAACAGACAAGGATAAGCCTATAATACTAATCAGAGAGTTAAAGATGTCCACCCATTAATGGGTCTGTCCATTAAGCAAAGCTTGATTTGGGGAGGGCCACACCTTTTTTATTTTCTAATGCACTGGTTCTCAAGGATTGTGAAGTCCTCTGACTCTGAAAAATGTATAAATACTCTGAGGTGAGGTTTTTCTTTAGGGCTTGCTCAATGGAAGTACTTCTTTGACCAGACTAGACTCTGGGAAGCCACTAAGAAGCCCTCCAGCTTTGAAAACCCAAATGTTCATGTTTTCCTCTCTGGTAATGATGGTCAAACAGTTGAACCTGTCTGTTGATTTGTGAGATACACACACACACACACACACACACACACACACACACACACATATTGTTTATGGTCAGATAGTTGAAAGCCATATCTGTTGATCTTTGATTTCTCTCTATTCTCTTTGAAAGTCAGATTGCTGACTTTTTCCTCTAAACTAGGTGAATGATTTATGTACTTGATTAAAAGAGATGGATAACCCCTCAAAAGTTACCTTTCCTTTGAGAAAAGCAGATCAAAAACCTGTGATAGCATCCCCTTCTGTGCATATCGAGGGGCTTATTGTTACAATGATCAGACAGTTACATCTGTCTGTTGTTCTGTGATGTATATATTGTTTATGGTCAGACATTTGGAAGCTCTGTCTGTTGATTTTTATTTCTCTGTATGTTCTCTGAAGTTCAAGATGCTAACTTTTCCCCCTGAACTAAGTGAATGATACATGTGCTGGATTGAAGTGATTGTTGACCCCTGAAAAGTTGCCTTTCCTTTTAGAAAAGCAGATGAAAGAACCTGTGATACCAGATCATCCTGGATGTGTCAGGGTGCTTGCTTTTACAGAGTCATGGATGGTTTTTAAATGAGGAGTAACAAGATCAGATCTGGGTTTGAAGAATATCAGTACAGGACTAAAGGGAGACAGTCCCATTAGAATGTTATCACAGTATTATGTAAAGGCATTAATGAGGGCCTGAACTAAAGTGATGGTAGACTTGAGAAGAAATTGTTGCACAGACATTGTGAAAGTCTAACTTATAGATCCCAAAATTGTCAGTGAAGGTCCTTTGTACTGTAGACAAAAGGAATCTTACAAGGTTATGCAAAACTGAGGATTATACAGTGTCAATGTCATATTGAACTAAGATTGGCTTTTAGGTTCAGAATAAAGATAAGATGGAGGCAAATTAGCACTAGTAGAGAAAGGTCAGAAAGGTTGGGAGTGACATACAGATAAACAGATTAGAAAGGAAACAAAAAATAATTTTTTTTTTAAGAATGAGACTTAAATGGATTCAAGATGTAGTTGTCAAAGAATGATTAGATTAATGGAGAAAGTGAAAATTACTGGATATCAAATTTGAGATATAAGATGCAATTGATTTGAGAGTTCCAAGTATCTACCAAAAATAGATTTCCAATTCATTATCCTATATTGCACCCAAGATGTACAGAAAGTGACTTAACGTTCTCTAGAGCAAAGTTCAGAGAAAATATTTAACCACTATGGAGATGAATTAAGTTGGAACTAAAGATTTGGCCTTCCATGTAAAAATAAGCTCTCATCTCCTAAAGATCAACAGAAAGGTCACATTTAAAGTCTTTCACGGCTTGGCTTAAAGCCTATAAAGACTTAATTCTTACAGCTTGCCTCTGTATAACATCTATTTTCCAGCCATTTCCTCTCCCTATACCTGTCTTTATTGTTTTGAGTTATTGAACTCCTATGCTGCACTTTGCTGAAAACAGTTCAATGGCATAGGTAATATAAGTCTTATT
The DNA here is from genome assembly GCA_023548195.1 of Bettongia penicillata ogilbyi. NCBI lineage: Eukaryota > Metazoa > Chordata > Mammalia > Diprotodontia > Potoroidae > Bettongia > Bettongia penicillata. The sequence goes on from JAJHZJ010000147.1 coordinate 9,332,188, forward strand.
CAGATTTGACAGATGAGGAAAGGAAGTCTCAGAGAGGTGAAATGACTTACCCCTGATCACATACCTAATGAGATCTCTTCCTTCTTTGAGACCCTGTGATTGCAAGAAGTACATTTCTATCTATGGTTTATTGCCTCATTATTAAAATGTTTTTCAGTAAGACTAGGTGGTCACATTCTTTGTACTAATTATTTCTATGGAGATGATTCTTCCATCCTTATAATAACCCCTCATTTCTCTTTTGAGCCAGAGTCACATATTGCTGTATTCACTTTTGTCAAGTAGTTGATGACCTTTTTTTTTTTTTAACACTATGCTACTGTATTTGTTTCTGGATAATATTTACCTAATGTATTCCACCACTGATCAATATTTTTATCGTTTTTTTAAACAAGTGGCAAATAATTTTGAATATTATTGATTTTAACATAGTTTGAGACTGATATTGTTATGACCCTTGCCTGTCCACTTTTTTCATTATTTTCCTTGAGATGCTTTTATTCCTCTATATTCATTCTACTATCAATTCATTTATTTCCATCAAGTACACTTTTACTAGTTTGCTTTGTATGGTATGGAACTAATATTGTATTGTTGAATGTTGCATTGGCAGTTTTGTTAAATTAACACAGCTCAGCTATGAGTAATTTATATCTCTCCAATAATTTGAATCTCTTTCCACAAAGAGTAATTTGTAGCTATAGTCATATAATTTCTCTTATCCTCTTGGTAAGTAGACTCACAGAAACTGTATATTTTCTTTAGTTTTCCATGGAATTATTTTTTTGCATGCCTCTTTGCCAAGTTTTATCACTTATATCTAATAAGATTGGCAATTTTATAGGTTTATTTTATATCCTACTACCTTTCTAAATCTGCTAATAGTTGCTATTTTTAGATAAATTTCTAGGATATTCAAGGTAAAATATCATACAATCTCCAACATGGCACATGTTTCATCTTAACCTTTGTTTATTTCATCATTTTTTCTTTCACTTCAATAGCAAAAAATACAGAGATATAGAGAATCATAATAGTGACAAAGGACATTCTTGCTTTACCTTTGATCTTATTGAAAAGATCTCTAAATTTTCTCCATTTTGAATAAGGATTGTGCTCAGTTTTAGACAAATCATTTTTGCCATATTAAAGAAGGGTCAATTTATTTTAATAATTTCTAGTGCCATTGTCATAATATTATTATATTTTTTCAAAAGCTTTTTCATATAATTGTCATTTTTATTATTTTTGTCATCAATATGTCATAAAATTTACAGTTTTCCTAATATTGGACCTATTTTCTATTTCTTTTGAAAAATCTAACCTGGCCATAGTGCATGATCTTATAATATGTTGCTGTAGACTCTTTGTTAACATTCTATCCTTTTTTGCATTAATATGCATTGGAATATCATGTAAATTTTCTTTCTCTGAGTTGTCACTCCAGATCTCCAGATCTTAGTACAGTGCCTGGGACATAGTAGGCAATTAGAAAATGTTTTATGACTGATTTACTGACTCATGAGTTTAATTATTAAAATGACATAAGAAGGACTTGATTAAATGCCATACTGTTTTTTTAAACAAATTATGTATATCATACTGGAGCAAATTTCTACCTGGATATTTGATAGAATCCATTTATAAAAATAATAATGAACATTTTTGTAATGCTTACTATGTGCTAAATGCTGCGCTAAATTTTTATTACTGTGATCTTCACAGTAATCCTGAGAAGTATGGCATATTATTCTCATTTTATAGATGAGGAAATTGAAGCAACCAAAATTTAAATAATTTGCCCAGGGTCACATAGCTAGTAAGTATCTGAGGTTTGTACTCCTGACTCCAGACCCAGAGCTCTATTGTGGCACCAAACTACCTGTCTAATATTGGACTCATCTTTTCCTTTGAGATTCCTAGCCTGGTCTGGCAGCCACATGAAAAAGCGGTCATTGTGGAGAAATGGCCACGATTACTTCCACCAATTGCTGACCAACTGCTACCACCAGGGTATGGAAATCAGTCTAGCTGATGAAGTTCCTTCCACTAGACTGAGGGAGATAAAGGAGGCCACCTGTGTTATCCAGGTTAACTTACTCCAAATATCACTTTACAATAGAACCTGACAGGCACAACCAGACATCCTGACACTAAGTTCAAATGACCTTGTTTACAGCTTTTACATCCATAATTGAGGGGAAGAATCTTTCTATGGAAGGGGCCTATCATCCATACCACTACCAACACTTGATTTACTTCTATCAGTGGGTTGGTGAACTCAAGAACTCTGTAAATAACAGCATCCCTCTTATGATCATGTCTTAATTTATTTTGGTCTAGCAACTATAATTTTAGAAAGCAACCCTTATAGCAATGTGACTAGGAAGCTTTGTCTGAAAATGTAGCAGCTCCTGCTTCATTCATAATCATGGCTGCTAAAGTTCTGGAACTGAAGTTTCTACCACCAATAGTTTGATGTTTTCAAATGCATCAGTAGCATGAATCAATATGAAATTATTATTGAAAATTACATTAAAGAAGATATGTTGGTATTTATTTGCCATTACAACCTCAGGACCACAAGGCCTTTCCACCTACCTTGCATTGTGATCCACCTATATTTGTTGTCTCCCCCTATTAGAGTGTGAGCTTCTTGAAAAGAGGGAAAATGTTCCTTTTCTATTGGTATTACCAATTCTTAGCATAGAGATTTGAACAAAGCACTTAAGAAATGATTTTTTTATTGAGTGGTTTTGTCCTATTAAATTGATTTTTCTAAACATGGGTAATTTAAATTGTTTCTCCTGTTAAATTTCAGTATTCTGCATTTTAGTAAATATTTAATTTCCCTTATGCTATTGGTTTTGTTGGCCTATAATTAGGCAATAGTTTTTAAAAGATATTTAACATTTTATTTTTAATTGCATATAATAACATTCTCTTTTAAAATTCTGAGTTCCAAATTCTCTCCCTCCCTGTATCCCTTTCCCCTTATTGGAAAGGCAAGCAATTTGATATAGGCTACACATTTGCAGTCATGCAAAACATATTTCCATATTACTCATGTTGTAAAAGAAAATACAAACAACAAAAAAAAAAGAAAAAGAGTGTTTTTTTTAAAAATTATGTTTGGATCTACATTCAACTTCATCAGTTCTTCCTTTAAAGGTGGATACCCTTTTTCATCATTAGTCCTTCAGAATTGTCTTGGTTCATTGTATTGTTGAGAACTGCTAAGTCATTCATCAATGATCATTATACAATATTGCTGTTACTGCGTACAGTGCTCTCCAATCAGTTCACAGCTCCACCAATAGTGCTCAGATTTCCCACAACCTCTCCAATATTTGTCATTTTCCTTTTCTGTCATATTAACCAATCTGAGGTTTGAGGTGGTACTTCAGAGTTGTTTTCATTTTCATTTTTCTAACCAATAGTGATTGAGAGATCAAATGATTACAGATAACTTTGATTATTTTACCTGAAAACTGCTTGTTCATATCCTTTGACCATTTGTCATTTGGGGAATGACTTGTATTCTTATAAGTTTGATTCAGTTTCCTGTAGATTTGAGAGGTGATGCCTTTATCAGAGAAAGTGCTTTAATTTTTTTTCACAATTATGATTAGAATGTATTTCCCTCCATCCTACCTTTCCCCTTTTTTGTCCTACTCTCTCCTTTCACCTTATCAATCCTCAAAAGTGTTTTGCTTCTGACTGCTGTTTTCCCCTTCTGCCTTCCCTTCTATCAACCCTCTTCTTAACATTCCCTTCCCCTCCTACTTTTCTGTAGATAAGACAGATTTTTATATCCAATTGAATGTGAATGAGATTCCCTCTTTGAGCCAATTATAATGAAAGTAGAGCTCAAGCACTCTTCTCTATTTCCCCTAACTTCCATTCTATTATAAAAGCTCCCTTGTACCTCTTTTGTTTGAGCTAATTTAGGTCATTCTACCTCTCCCCCTTTATTCCAATGCATTCCTCAGTGCATCTGGTCCTTCACATAGTGCTAGCACAGTGGTCCCCTACAATCTCTTTTTGATCAGTTTCCCAATCCCCTTTCTGTTTGTAGCCTGAAATTTCCTGAAGCTGTTGCTACTACTTTTGCTACTATCAAATTCCATCATTGTTGTTGCATCCACCTGAGTTCTGTGCCATCACTCAATCCTATGTTATGGATCTCTGTTTCTGATTTTTCTGACCTTCCCATCTTATGCTGGAAAAATGTCCCATCCTGACCTTTTATTGACTCTATAACTCCAGAATTTAATTTGAAGTATTATTTTGAAGTTGTTTGGAGGTGAATGTTGGGTTTTGTCTGTAGTGCTTCCTCTATCCCACCATCTTAACTCTGCCTTGGATACTGAATTGACTTTCTAATGTATCTTGCATCTTATATTTTATGGTTGAGTTGATATATATGTTTATGATCTATAGTTGTAATTATTCCCTCCATCATACCCTCTTATATTTATCATATTTAATACTTGTCCATTTCTCTACAACTAAGTATGTAATAAAATAAAAGAAACATGATCAACATTTGAAATTTATAATTGAAGTAGTCTTATCCAAGTCTTCTATCTTTTCCTTTCTCTGTATGACTTCAGATACTAACCAGTGACTGTCTTCTGGTGGCTTGAAATGTATTAGCTTAGCTCTGTTCTCTGTATTCTTATCCATGAATTATCCGAAGTTGAGAATTGTTGCTTCCACTTTCTATGGAACTGAGAGAAATCAACTTGATGTTGCTCAATATATTGATGAGGCCTCCAACAAGAACTCCCCACCTCTCTTTGTGATGACCAAATACCCAACTTCCCAACTCCTATTTTGGCTCTGAATCAAATAGCTTAGGTGTTGTATTGGCCCTGTGTCTTTCTGAGGTTTTGGAATATACCTCCTGGATACTCTGCTGACTTTGTATTTGCTCTAGTGCTTGAGGAGATCGTTGAACTACTATATGTGGCATATAACTTTTCAATAACTTTTCTCCATTTAGCACACTGTAGACTTCTTGCAGTTTTCCTTGGAAATTCTCTATTTGTTAGAGAGTATTATAGCCAATTCTCTAATTTTTCTCTATCATTGTCACTTTGCATCCACTTTTAAATTTACATTTAAAAATTTACACTTTTAAAAGCAAAGGCTGCACTCCTCTAAGACATTCAGGTTATCAATTTAACCAAAAGTTCCACTTATGTCCATTTTATAAAGAAGTGAATTTTACCCTCTTTATGAAGAGTTTCCTCTTCCTTTCCCCATTATACCTACTAATTCCTTTCTCTTCACCTGTCTTCTCCTTGAACATACCTGGTATATTTCTCTACGTATTTTGAATATTCTTTTGTAGATACTTAATAGAATGTGAGAGTAGGAACTTTTTGAATTGTGTCATTGTATCTGCAGCAGCTAATTCAGTATGCGACATATTAGGAGCTTAATAAGTGGCTATGATTTATTTTTAAATTTATCTGTTTGTCCTTTTCCACATTCACTTTTATAAGATTTTGAGTTCTAATTATTCCCCCTCTCTGTCCTCCACTCTTCCTAAGACATCATGCAATCTGGTATAGGCTATGCATATATAATCATGTTCAATGTGTTTTTACATTAGTCATGTTGTGAACAAGGAAGAAAACAAAAGAAAGAAAACATGAGAAAGAAAAAAAGAGAAAATTCTGTTTTGATCTGCATTCAGACTCCATATTTTTTTCTCTGCATGTGAACAACATTTTCCATCATGAGTCTTTTGGAATTGTCTTAGATCCTTGTGTGGCTGTGAAGAGCAGTCTAACAAAATTAATTATCACACAATGGTGTTGTTACTGTGTACAGTGTTCTCCTGGTTCTCCTCACTTTAGTCAGCATCAGTTCATGTGAGTCTTTCTAGGATTTTCTAAAATCCATCTGGTCATCATTTCTTATAGAATAATAGTGTTCTATTACATTCATATACCACAACTTGTTCTACCATTCCCCAGTTGAAGGGCATCCCCTCAATTTCCAATTCTTTGTTATCACAAAAAGAACTGCTATAAATATATTTTTGGTAGAAAGTTAACCCTGGTAGGGGAGGAACTTTATTTATTTTTGCTATAAATATTTTTGTATATTTGCATCTTTTTTATTATCACTTTGGGATTCAGACCTAGTAGTGGTATTGCTGGATTAAAGGGTATGCACAGTTTTATAACCCTTTTGGTATAATTCTAAATTGCTTTCCTGAATGGTTGGCTTAGTTTACAATCGCACCAACAATGCATTAATCTTCCATTCTGTGCCCCCTCCTCTTCTCCAATATTTATATTTTCTTTTCTTTTGTCCTATTAGCCAATCTTATAGATGTGAGATGGCACCTCAGAGATTTTTTAATTTGATTTGCATTTATCTAATCGATAGTGATGTAGAACATTTCTTCATATGATTTCAGATAGCTTTAATTTCTTCATCTGATAACTGTCTGTTCATATCCTTTGACCATTTATCTATTGGGAAATGATTTGTATTCTTAGAAATTTGACTCAGTTCTCTATATATTTTAGAAGTGTGGCCTTTATCAGAGACACTGGCAGTAAAAATTGTTTCCCAGTTTTTTGCTTCCCTTGACTGCATATGATTTATTTTGCAAAGCCTTTTTTAATTTAATGTAATCAAAATTATCCATTTTTCATTTCAAAATATTCTCTATTTTTTGGTTCTACATTTTTCCCTTTTCCACAGATCTGACAGGCAAACTATTTCTTGCTCTCTTAATTTTATTATAGTATCACCCTTTATATCTAAATCATGTATCCATTTTGACCTTATATTGGTAAAAGGTGTGAGATGTTACCCTATGATTAATTTCTGTCATACTATTTTCCAGTTTTCCCAGAAGTTTTTGTTATGGTGAGTTCTTATCCTAGAAATTTGTATCTTTGGGTTTATCAAACATTAGATTACTGTAGTCAGTGACTACTGTGTCTTGTGTACCTAACCTGATCTACTGATCTAACATTCTATTTCTTAGCTAGTACCAAGTGGTTTTGATGATTGCTGTTTTATAATACAAATTTAGATCTGCTATGGTTACGCTTCCTTCCTTTGAATTTTTTTTCATTAATTCCCTTGATATTCTTGACTTTTTGTTCTTCTGGATAAGTAGTGTTATTTTTATAGCTCTATAAAATAATTTTTGTTATTTTGATGTAATATTGAATAAGTACATTAATTTAGGTATAATAGTCATTTTTATTATATTAACTTGGCCTATCCATGAGCAACTGATATTTTCCCAATTATTTAGATGTCATTTTATTTGTATAAGTGTTTTGTAATTATGTTCATATAATTTCTGCATTTGTCTTGAGAGATAGACTCCCAAATATTTTATATTGTCTATAGTCCCTTCAAATGGAATTTGTCTTTCTTCTGGGCTTTAAGGCTCTAAAGAAAAGGATGGGAGAGAATAGATATTAGATTGAGTAACAGACTGAAGGTCTACAAAGACGTGATGCTGAGTTTATTACTGTATGCCTGTGAAACCTGTACAGTACACCAGTATCATGCCAGGCAACTGTATCACTTTTAATTGTGTTAGAAAGATTCTGAAGATGACCTGGCAGGATAAGGTACCAGACACTGAGCTCCTTACTCTAACTAAATTGCCAAGCAGTCAAACTCTGCTTCAGAGAGCTACAATGAGCTGGCCATATTTTTTGAATGCAATATGTATGTTTGCCAAAAATGTGTTTTATGGAGAACCTGCACAGAAGAAGAGTTCACATGGTGGTTAGAAGAAGCGATACAAAGACACTCTCAAGATCTCTTAATGACTTTGTAATTAAATGTGTGACATGGGAGTCACTGCCACAGGACCACTCAGCATGGTGTGCTCACATCAGGAAAGGTGCTGTGCTGTATGAGCAAAGTAGAATTGAAACAGCTGAAAGGAAACACATGATGCACAAATTTGCAATATAGACCCCAAGTGTTCACATGGACCACCCTATGGAAGAGCATTCTGAGTTCGTATTGGTCTGGTCAGTCAGTCGGATGCGCTGAGACTTGATTCTAGTATAGTGATGCCATTTTGGTCCTCCCTGACAACAAAAGACAACCCATAGAAATGTTGATAAGTTTATGTGGATTTATTTTATATCTTGCGATTTTGCTAAAGTTGTTATTTATTTCAAGTAATGTTTCAGTTGATTCTCTAGTATTCTCTAAGTATATCACCTTGTCATCTGCAAAGAGAGATAGCTTTGTTTCTTCATTGCCTATTCTAATTTCTTCAATTTATTTTTCCTCTTATTGCTAAAGCTCACATTTCTAGTTATCACATTGAGTAACAGTGGTGATAATAGATATCCTTATCTCACCCTCATCTTATTGGAAATGCTCATCTCCATTACATATAATGCTGGCTGATGGTTTTAGATAAATGATATTTATCATTTAAAAGAAATTCCATTTATTTCTATATTCTTTAGTGTTTTTTATAGTAATGGGAGCTGTTCTTTGTCAAAAGCTTTTTCTGCTTCTATTGAGATAATCATATGATTTTAGCTTTCCAAATATTAAACCAGCCATGTATTCCTACTATAAATCCCAACTGTTCATAGTGTATTATTGTCATAATAATTTGCTGCAATCTCTTTGCTAATATTTTATTTAAAATATTTTGCACCAATATTCCTTAGGGAAATTTATATTGATTTTTTTCTCCATTCTGGCTCTTACCAATTTAGGCATCAGCACCATGTCTGTGTTATAAAAAGAATTTTGTTAGAACTCCTTTGCCACATTTATCAAAGAGTTATATAGTATTGAATTTATTGTTCTTTAAATGTTTTGTAGAATTCACTTGTAAATCCATCTGACGTTGATGATTTTTCCTTAGGGATTTCTTTGATGACTTGTTCAATTCCTTTGTGTGAAATGAGGTTCTTTAAGTTTTTACTTCCTTTTCTGCTAATCTGGGAAATTTATATTTTTAAAAAAATATTCAGGGGGAGGAGCCAAGATGGCAGAGTAGGAAGACTCATGTATGCTAACTCCAAACATGCAGCCCATAAATTTTCTGTAAAAAGAACTCCCCACAAATTCTGGAGCACTGAAAGCCACACAGAAATGCAGTGGAAGAGATTTCTGTTCCAGAAAGCCCTGAAAAACCGACCCCAAAGGTCCATAGCACACCAGGCAGTGGAGCCCGGCCCTGCGCCACCCTGGATGTACAGCCCCGAGAGGAGCAGATCTGAGCAGGCTTCAGGGACGGAACCTCTAGGGGCCGCGAAGGTCCCTCCTCCCACAGGAACTACAGGTCAGTGAGAGAGACTTCTGGGCTGGCCGACAGGGGAGCAGGGTGTCTCCATAACTCAGGCCCCCTCAGGAGGTGGCAGAGGAAGTGGTGGCCCGGGAATCCCGGAGCAGACAGGAGCTCTGCTCCATTGCTGAAGATCTCCTCATAAACCCCCTGAGGGAACTGAGCCTGGGAGGAGGCCCTGCCCCAACCTGAGCACCAGAACTTAAGCTCACATTGAATAGCAGCCACACCCGCCACTGAAAGCCCTGAAGCTAGGGGGCAGCATTTGAATCTCAGACCCCAAGCACTAGCTGGGCGGATCTAGGTGGGGGTGGAGAGGAATTTGAGAAGTCAAGTAACTGGCTGGGAAAATGCCCAGAAAAATGAAGAAAAATAAGACCATAGAAGGCTACTTTCTTGGGGAACAGATGATGCTTCCTCCTTTCATTTCTGATGAGGAAGTACAATGCTTACCATCAGGAAAAGACATAGAAGTCAAGGCCTCTGTACGCCAAACATCTGAAATAGATATCCAATGGGATCAGGCCATGGAAGAGCTCAGAAAGGACTTTGAAAATCAAGTTAGACAGGTGGAGGAAAAACTGGGAAGAGAAATGAGAGAGATGCAAGAAAAGCATGAAAAGAACACCTTGAAAAATAGGCTAACTCAATTGGCAAAAGAGGTTCAAAAAGCCAACGAGGAGAAGAATACTTTCAAAAGCAGAATTAGCCAAATGGAAAAAGAGGTTCAAAAGCTCACTGAAGAAAATAGTTCTCTCAAAATTAGAATGGAACAGATGGAAGCTAATGACTTTCTGAGAAACCAAGAAATCACAAAACAAAACCTAAAGAATGAAAAAATGTAAGATAATGTGAAATATCTCATTGGAAAAACAACTGACCTGGAAAGTAGGTCTAGGAGAGACAATTTGAAAATTATGGGACTACCTGAAAGCCATGATCAAAAAAAGAGCCTAGACATTATCTTTCATGAAATTATCAAGGAAAACTGCCCTGAGATTCTAGAACCAGAGGGCAAAATAAGTATTCAAGCAATGCACCGATCACCGCTTGAAAGACATCCAAAAAGAAAAACTCCTAGGAACATTATGGCCAAATTCCAGAGTTCCCAGGTCAAGGAGAAAATATTGCAAGCAGCTAGAAAGAAACAATTCCAGTATTGTGGAAATACAATCAGGATAACACAAGATCTAGCAGCTTCTACAGTAAGGGATCGAAGGGTATGGAATAGGATATTCCAGAAGTCAAAGGAACTGGGACTCAAACCAAGAATCACCTACCCTGCAAAACTGAGTATAATACTTCAGGGGAAAATATGGTCTTTCAATGAAACAGAGGGATTTCAAGCATTCTTGATGAAAAGACCAGAGCTGAAAAGAAAATTTGACTTTCAAACACAAGAATGAGAAGAAGCATGAAAAAGTAAGCAGCAAAGAGAAGTCATAAGGGACTTAATGAAGGTGAACTGTTTACATTCCTGCATGGAAAGACAATATTTGTAACTCTTGAAACTTTTCAGTATCTGGGTAGTTGGTAGGACCACACACACACACACACGTACACGTGTGTGCACACACATGCATGCACATACAGAGACAGAGAGCACAGAGTGAATTGAATAGGATGTGATCATACTTTAAAAGAAATTAAGGTAAACGGTGAGAGAGAAATGTAGTGGGAGGAGAAAGGGTGAAATAGAATGGGGTAAATTATCTGTCCTTCAAGAGGCAAGCAGGAGACTTGGGAGGGAAAAAGAGGAGAGCTGAGAGAAAAACATGAAGTTTACTCTCATCACATTCGACTAAAGGAATGAATAAAATGCACACTCGTTTTCGTATGAAAACCTATCTTACAATAGAGGAAAGTGGGAGAGAAGGAGATAAGCAGGGTGGGGGGAATGATGGAAGGGAGGGCAATGGGAGGAGGGAGCAATTTCAAGTCAACACTAGAGGGAGGAACAGGATCAAAAGATGGAATAGAAACAATGGGGGGCAGGATAGGATGGAAGGAAATACAGTTAGTCTTATCCAACACGACTATTTTCGAAGTCATTTGCAAAACTACACAGATAGGGACTATATTGAATTGCCTGCCTTCCCAAAGGGAATGGGTGGGGAGGAAGAGATGGGGAGAATTTGGAACTCAAAGTTTTAGGAACAATTGTTGAGTATTGTTCTTGCTACTAGGAAATAAGAAATACAGTTAATGGGGAATAGAAAGTCATCTGGCCCTACAGGACAAAAGAGAAGATGGGGACAAGAGAAGGGAGGGATGATAGAAGAGAGGACAGATTGGAGATAGGGAAAATTAGATTGCTTGGTGTTTTGGGGTGGGGGAGGGGATAAATGGGGAGAAAATTTGGAACCCAAAATTTTGTGAAAATGAATGTAAAAAGTTAAATAAATAAATTTATATCAAAAAAAGAAAAAAAATTCATTCATTTTGACAAAATTATCAAATTTGTTGGCATATAGTTGGAAAAAAATAGCTTTGAATTATTGTTTGGATTTCCTTTTAATTAGTAGTGAATTCATCTCTTTCATTTTTAACTCTGGTAATTTGGTTTTTTAATTTTTTTTTTTTTAAATCAAATTGACCAAAGTTTTATCTATTTTGTTTTTTTCATAAAATCAGTTCTTAGTTTTATTTGTTACTTCAATAGTTTTCTTTCAGTTTTATTAATGTCTCCTTGGAATTTCAGAATTTCTAACGTGATATCTAATTGGGTATTTTATTTTTGTTCCTTTTCTATCTTTTCTTTTAGTTGCATGGGCAGTTCATTGATCTTTTCTTTGTCTATTTTATTCATGTAAGCCCTGAGAAACATAAAATTTCCCCTAACAACTGCTTTGGCTGTGTCCCTTAAGTTTTAATACATTGTCTCATCCCAGTCATTGTCTTTGATGAAATTGTTCTATGATTTGTTGTTTGAACCACTGATTCTTTAGGATTACATTATTTTAGTTTCCATGTAACTTTTAGTCTGTCTTTCCATGACCCTTTATTGTATGTAATTTTTATTGCATCATGCTTTGAAAAAAATGCATTTAATAAGTTTGCCTTTCTCTGCCCTAGTATATGGCCAATTTTTGTGCAGATGCCATTTACTCCTGAGAAAAAGGTATATTCCTTTCTATCATCATTCAATTTTCTTCAAAGGTCTACTGCATCTAACGTTTGTAAAGTTCCATTCACCTCCTTAAGTTCTTTTTCTCCCTTATTTTATGATTAGATTATTTTTATTTTTTTATTTTATTTTTTTAATATTCTACAATCATTTCCTTAAAATTAAGATTTTATCCCCCCCACACCTTCCACCCACTACCCTCCTCCCTCCCCATGACAGCATACAATTCTGTATAGGTTCTACATATACTTTCCTATTGAACACATTTTCACTATAGTCATGCTATGTAGTCGCACTAAAATAAATGGAAGAAATCATATAACAAATCAAAACATAATACACTAAAACACACACACACACAAACATGATCTGCTACATTCTGCGAATGACTTCCATATTTCTTTCTCTGAGTGTGGAAGGCATTTTGCCTTAGAACACCGACATTGGTGGTTTTTTTTTTTTTTTTTTCCCAGTAATTTCTTGTGTTATTACAAATTTCCAAGTCTACCAGAAAAAAACTCTCGCACACTGTGGTCGTTGCTGTGCACAAAGTTCTCCTGGTTCTCCTGCTTTCACTCAGCATCAGATCATATAAGTCCTTCCAGGCCTCCCTGAAGTCTTCTTGTTCATCATTTCTTATGGCGCAATAGTACTCCATTACATTCATATACCATAATTTATTAAGCCATTGCCCAATTGATGGGCATCCCCTTGATTTCCAGTTCTTTGCAACCACAAATTGTGCTGCTATAAATATTTTTGTACATGTGGGACCCTTTCCCATTTTTATGATCTCTTGGGATACAGTCCTAGTAGCGATATTGCTGGGTCAAAGAGTATGCACATTTTTGTAACCCTTTGGGCATAGTTCCAAATTGTTCTCCAGAAATGTTGGATGAGCTCCCAGCTCCACCAGCAATGAATTAGGTTCCAACTCTCCCACATCCTCTCCAGCATTTATCATTTTCTTGTTCTGTCATGTTTGCCAGTCTTATAGGTGTGATGTGGTACCTTGGAGTTGTTTTGATTTGCATCTCTCTAATCAGTAGTGATTTAGAGCACTTTTTCATATTATTATAGATATCTTTAATTTCTTCCCCTGAAAATTGCCTGTTCATATCCTTTGACCATTTATCAATTGGGATATGTTTAGATTTACCTACCTCAGAGAGGGGGAGGCTGAAGTGCCATACTATTATCATTTTGCTGTGTATTTCTTGCCGCTTAATTCTTCCTCTAAGAATTTGGTTGCTATATCACTTGGTGCATTTATACTTAGTATTGATATTATTTTCATTGTCTATGGTATATTTTATCTAGATGTAGCTTCCTTCCTTATCTCTCTTAATTATAGTTTCTTTGCTTTTGCTTTGTTTGAAATCAGTATTACTGCCCCTGATAATTTTTTTTTTTTTGCTTTGTTGTTCTGTTCCAGCTTTTAAATTTCATCTTTGTGTATCTCTCTGCTTCAAATGTGTTTCTTCTAAACAACATATTGTAGGATTGTGGATTTTAACCTTCTCTGCTATCTACTTTCATTTTTTGAAGAGTTCATCCCATTCATATTCACAGTTATGTTACTGTGTCTTTCTCTCTATCCTTTTCCCTTCCCTCCTCCCAATTATAATATTTTCTCTCCTTTCATCAGGATTTTGCTTTCAACCACTTACTCCATCAATCTGCTCTCCCTTCTATTCATCTTCCTTTTCTTTTCCCTATCTCCTCTTACTTTCCTATAGAGTAAGACATATTTCCATTACCAATTGAATGTGCATGTTATTTGTTTTTTGAGTCTTATCCAATGAGAGTAAGGTTCCAACAAAGCTCATCACTCCCTCTGCCCTTGTTCTCTCTACTGTAATAGGTCTTTACACTTCATTGTGTGATGTAATTTATCTTTCCCTGCCTCCTCCTTTCTCTTCTTCCAGTACAGTATTTTTCCCACACATTAGTTAGTTTTTTTATTATCACCTGAAAGCCCATTTATACCCACATCTTCTTTTTATATATACCACTTCTTAATGTTGTGATACAGATACATTTCTTGAGTTATAAGTATAACCTTCCCCTGTTGAGATATAAACAGTTTAATCTTATTGAATAAAATTTGTTCTTCCTTTCTTGTTTACCTTTTTATGCCTCTCTTGAGTCTTGTATTTGAAGATCGAATTTTCTGTTCATCTGTTTTAGTTTTTCATCAAGAATTATTGAAATCCCTGGTTTCACTGAATGTTAATCTTATCCTCTGAAAGACTGTGCTAAATTTTACTGAGTGGATGAATCTTAGTTGTAATCCAAACTCCTTTGCCTTCCATAATATCATATTCCAACCCTGTGACATAGAAGAACCCTTTAACATAGAAGCTGCTATGTCCTGTGTATCATAACTGTAGTTCCATGATATTCAAATTCTTTCTGGCTGTATTTTCTCCTTAACCTGATAATCCTGTAATTTGGCTGCAATATTCCTTGGAGTTTTCACTTTAGGATTTCTTTCAGAAGATGATCAATAAATTATTTCAATAACTATTTTACCCTCTAGTTCTAGGACCTCAGGGCAGATTTCCATGATAATTTTTTGAAATATATTCTTTTTAGGTGGTTTTCATGTAGTCTAATTATTCTAAATTATCTGTCTTGGATCTATTGTTACATCAGTTGTTTTTCCAATAACATATTTTACATTTTCCATTTTTTTCATCTTTTTATTTTGTTGTTCTTGATGTCTTATAGAGTCATTAGTTCACACTTGCTTAATTCTTATTTTTAAGAAATTATTTTCTTTAGGTAGCTTTTTTCTACCTCCTTTTCCATTTAGTCAATTCTATTTTTAAGGAGTTATCTTCAGTTAATTTTTGTACTACCTTTAACATTTGATCAATTCTACTTTTTAAGAAATTTTCTTCAGCAGATTTTTTTTTCCACTTTGACCAATTGTATTTTTTAAGGAACTATTATCGTCTGTCAATTTTTGCCCTCTGTCCAAGATGTCCTCTCTTTCTTGCATAACTTTCATTTATTTTCCCAATTTTTCCTCTACTTCCCTTGTTTGCCTTTTAAAATCCTTTTTGAGTTCTTTCAAGAAGGCTTTTTTGGCTTGAGACCAATTAATGTTCCCCTTTGAAATTTTGGATATTGGTATATTGATGATGTTACACTTTTCTGAATATGTATTTTGGTCTTCCCTCTCACCTTATTAACTTTCTATGGTTCATTTCTACTTTTTCCTCATCTCGTTCATCTGTTTCCTCACTTTTAAAATTGAGCACTCCTGCTGGAGTACAGGAGGCACTGTCCCCAGATTCTTCCACTGAAGACTAGGGGACTAGTCACTGGCTTTTTGGAATGGGGACTCAGGTGCTGGCAGCTGGAGGCTGTAGGGATCTGGCAGCTCTGGTGCTGAGCTCTAGTACTGGTGGTGTCTGGTGTATATTGAGGACAGGTGTATGTTTTCTCAGTGTTATGCTGAAGTACATGAAGCTCTTTCCTGTGGAGGATTCCCAATTGCCTCAGGCTGTGCTGATATCTAACCAGTGGTGAGTGCCTGCCCACCTAGGACTGCACTGAAGCACATGGTGGTCCTGCCAGGTGGAGTCTGCTAGTTCAACTGGCTATGCTAAGGCACCTGGGAGATCCTTTGTTGGCATTTGTCTGCTCCACTAAACTGGGTCTCAGGATCTCTTGCTAGTTTGCTGAGGTGGGGCTAGTTGCTAGCTTGTGGGAATGTTTCCTGTCCTGGAATTTGCTCCCCTTTTACCTGAGTGATATGGACCTTTCTTGCCAATACTCCAAGTTTCCTAGACTAAAAAAAAGGTCCTAACCCTTCTTGCCACTGATCCCACTTTTCCAGAATTTATTTTGGGGTGCTATTGTATGATTTTTTGGTAGTGAATATGAGAGAACAACAATTTACTGGTTACTCCACCATCTTGAAGCCTGTTTATGTTTTAGGAATTTACCATCAGAGTCAAGAGAGTAGAAGGATATAAGAGTCAGAGATTAAATTTCAGAAAGACATTTGCTATTATTAAATAAAATATGTTTCTTATTTACTGTATTCAAAATTAAACCTTTATGTGGAATCCTTTTCATTTTGGTTAGGTTGGTGTTTCTTATCCTTTTTGTTGGAATTTTTAAATATTCTTTAAATATTTAGACCTCCTCAAAGAAATTGTATATGTGTGAGATATTTTTATTAATATTTTTTCTTTTATAAATTAATATATTTTAGTGTTATGGAAATAATTCTGACCTTGCAAACATCCAAAAATGTGAATTCCCTGACATGGTCTTGGGGACCCTCAGAATTTCTTAAATTACATTTTGAGAATTGCTGCTATAGAGTGACAAAGCATCCCTCTAAATAGACCAGAAATAGTAGTAAACTAGAACACTTTTGATGTCCCAAAGGAAGTTTGTCATATCATTTCACCTTGACAATAAATAAATAATCTTACCTCAATTCTACATTTATCAAGTTTCAGGGAGTTTCTATGCCCTTCCCAAACTGCTGTTCTTGCTTCTTTTAGATTACACATACTGCTTGCTAAGTAATGCTGATTAAATTGGCCTGTGACAGGAGTAGACTTAATGGTAAAAGAGTAATTACCAAACATTTTTCCCCACATATTACCTCAGGGAATATTTCCAAAAGAAAGTCTGTACCCACTGGAAAACTGATACTGATTCTGGTTTTTCCGTAAGATCCTCTTAAGTTATCAAGCCTAGAATTAAGCATAATCCAAGTTTAGTTGTGAAAAATGTTGAATATACCTGGAGTTGATAATAAGTTTGTTACCATGGTAATTCCTTTAGGGTATGGGTTTGGACTGTAATTCAAATAAATAAATGAGACTATGTTCCCCTATTACTGACTCCAACAACTACCCATGAACATGTTTGGAAAACAAGATGATAGTTATGTTTGCAATGGATTGACTTAAATTCAGATTGTTTTAAACTCAACCTTCAATAAACCAATAGAATTTATTTTGGTTATTGATATATCTTTCAACTCTAAATGTGTTGATAGTACAATTACTTTACACTTGTCTTGTACTTAAAGAATCATTAAAATTTTCTTAGTTCATAAAGATAAATTATTATTTTTATTAATATTTGGGTTTTAGGTATTTCCTTTACTTTATGTATCCTTCTGGACCTGATCATATATCTTTTCCAAATGCCCTTGGAACTAAAGTCTTGTTCTAGCCAGGTCACCTATATTTCTTTTTTGTTTTTCATTTAAATTTAATTATTTAAGTTTTCATCATTTATTTCCACAAAATTTTAAGTTCCAAATTTTCTCCCCATTTCTACCCTCCCCCACCCCAAAACGCTGAGCATTCTAATTACCCCTATCACCAATCTGCCCTCCCTTCTAACATTCCTTCCTTCCCTTACCCCCATCTTCTCTTTTGTCCTGAAGGGCAAGATAATATCTATACCCCATTACCTGTATTTCTTATTTCCTAGTTGCAAGAACAATACTCAACAGTTGTTCCTAAAACTTTGAGTTCCAACTCCTCTTCCTCCCTCTTCATCTATTCCCTTTGGGAAGGCAAGCAATTCAATATAGGCCATATCTATGTAGTTTTGCAAGTGACTTCCATAATAGTCGTGTTCCATAAGACTAACTATATTTCCCTCCATCCTATCCTGCCCCCCCATTTCTTCTATTCACTCTTTTGATCCTATCCCTCCCTAAGAGTGTTCCCTCCTCCCACTTCCCTCCTTGCCATTATTCCCTCCACCCTGCTTATCCCCTTCTCTCCCACTCTCCTATATTGTAAGATAGGTTTTCATACCAAAATGAGTGTGCATTCTATTTCTTCCTTTAGCTGAATGTGATGAGAGTAAGCTTCATTTTTTTCTGTCGCCTCCCCTCTTTTTCCCTCCACTGAAAAGTCTTTTACTTGCCTCTTTTATGAGAGATAATTTGCCCCATTCCATTTCTCCCTTTCTCCTCCAAATATATTTCTCTCTCACCCCTTAATTTCATTTTTTAAGATGTGATCCCATCCTATTCAATTCACCCTGTGCTCTCTGTCTCTCTGTTTCTCTCTCTGTCTCTTTCTGTCTCTCTCTCTCACTCTGTGTGTGTGTGTGTGTGTGTGTGTGTAATCCCACCAACTACCCAGATGCTGAAAAAAAGTTTCAAGAGTTATACCATCCTATTCAATTCACCCTGTGCTCTCTGTCTCTCTGTTTCTCTCTCTGTCTCTTTCCGTCTCTCTCTCTCACTCTGTGTGTGTGGTGTGTGTGTGTGTGTGTGTGTGTGTGTGTGTGTGTGTGTGTGTGTGTAATCCCACCAACTATCCAGATGCTGAAAAAAAGTTTCAAGAGTTATACATATTGTCTTTCCATGTAGGAATGTAGAAAGTTCAACTTTAGTAAGTCCCTTAAGACTTCTCTTTGCTGTTTACCTTTTCATGCTTCTCTTCATTCTTGTGTTTGAGGGGCAAATTTTCTTTTCAGCTCTGGTCTTTTCATCAAGAATGCTCAAAAGTCCTCTATTTTATTGAAAGACCATTTCTTCCCCTAAAGTATTATACTCAGTTTCACTGGGTAGATGATTCTTGGTTTTAGTCCTAGTTCCTTTGACTTCTGGAATATCATATTCCACACCCTTCAATCCCTTAAGGTAGCAGCTGCTAGATCTTGCGTTATCCTGATTGTACTTGCACAATACTTGAATTGTTTCTTTCTAGCTACTTGTAATATTTTCTCCTTGACCAGGGAACTTGAGAATTTGGCCACAATGTTTCTAGGAGTTTGTTTTTTTGAGTTGCTTTTAGGAGGTGATCAGTGAATTCTTTCAATATTTATTTTGACCCCTGGCTCTAGAATATCAGGGCAGTTTTTCTTGATAATTTCATGAAAGATGATGCCTAGGCTCTTTTTTTTGGTCAAGTCTTTCAGGTAGTCCCATAATTTTTCAATTTTCTCTTCTGGATCTATTTTCCAGGTCAGTTGTTTTCCCAGTGAGATATTTCACATTATTTCTCATTTTTTTTCATTCTTTTGGTTTTGTTTTGTGATTTCTTGGTTTCTCATAAAGTCATTAGCCTCCATCTGTTCCACTCTAATTTTTAAAGAATGGTTTTCTTCAGTGAGCTTTTCCATTTGGTTAGTTCTGATTTTTAAGGCATTCTTCTCCTCATTGGCCTTTTGAACCTCCTTTGCCAATTGAGTTAGCCTATTTTTCAAGGTGTTATTTTCTTCAGCATTTTTTTGGGTCTCCTTTAGCAAGGTGTTGACCCACTTTTCATGCTTTTCTTGCATCTCTCTTATTTCCCTTCCCAATTTTTCCTCCACCTGTCTAACTTGATTTTCAAAATCCTTTTTTGTGCTCTTCCATGGCCTGAGCCCATTGAATATTAATTTTCAATGTTTGGGATATAGAAACCTTGACTTTTATGTCTTTCCCTCATGGTAAATGTTGTTCTTCCTCATCTGAAAGGATGGGAGAAGATATCTGTTCACCAAGAAAGTAACCTTCTATGGTCTTATTTTTTTTTCCCCATTTTTGGGCATTTTTCCCAAGCAGTTACTTGACTTTTGTGTCCTTTGTCAAGAGTAGGGTATACTCTGGGAATGTGTGAGATCTCAGTTCCTCCAAGGTGGCACAATCAAGTGTGTACTGGTCTGGACACAGAGAGGGATTTTTGTACCCAAAATCTTAGAAGTTACCTTTCCACAGTCACCTGGCCTCCAGTTCTGCCAAGTCAGCACTGGGGCTGATTTTCAGATAAGCTGGGTGGACAGGGCTGCTATTCAGGGTGAGACAAAGACCAGCTCACCCAGGACCTCCATAAAGGGTGGAAGCAAGAATCAGTTCCCCCAGGGTTTTTAAGCTCCAACAATGTATGTGGCAGCTGTACCTGCAATGTGACCTCTGAGGCAGCTGCCTGCTACCAGAGTTATAGGAAGACCTTTCTCCCTTCCCAGCCAGCTGAAAAAACCCTGTCACTGACCTTTGGTGCTTGTGGGTTGAGGGATCTGTGATCCAACTGCTGCTGGAACTGGAGATTCCATGACTGGAAATTCTGCCCCCAAGGGCTGTTCACAAGCCACACGGCCAAGGCTGGGCTGGGCTCTGTTCTGTGTCTGGTGCAACCAACATTTCCCGTGGGCCTTTCAGGTCACCCTGGGCTCGAAATCTCCTCCACTTTGTTGTTCTCCACTTCTGCTGCTCCAGAATTTGTTGAGAGTCCCTTTCTACAGGTATTTTATGGACTGTGTGGGGAAACCCTGCTTATGTGTGTCTTTCCACTCCTCAGCTATAGTTCTATCATTTGCCATTCTGATCAATATGCCTTTCGAACAATCATCAAGATCAATATTGGTGAAAATGTAACTATACTTGACCTAGGAATTACTATTGCTTAAAAACCTCTTCTTCTAAGATCCAGATGAATGAGGATTTATTCCTCTCTGTGCTTTTTCGTTTTTAATTCCAGGAATGACCTTTGAGTCTGTCTGAGAAATTACATGGTAGTAGTTATTTAGCCTCAAATATTGTCTAAGAAAATCAGAAATGCTGAAGATATGTTTTTAATATAGAGGTAACTATATATGTGTGCATATATATGTATGTATGTACACATATATGCACATATACATATGTACACATGCACATATATGTATGTTCTTGTGTATATAGCTGTATGTGTGAATCTCTCTACATATATATATATATATATATATATATATATATATATATATATATATATATATATATTTATCATGTCCTTTATAATCCTTAGTCTCAAGGAAAAGGAATTCACATTCTAGTTTTGGGAAACAACACCTATGAAAGAGTTGAACTGTTGGGTGAATAGATAGGGGCAGAAGATTGAAGGCTTCAGATTTGGGATGGATGACAAAATGCAAGGATAATGGGCAAAGCACCAGTAGGTCAGATGATAGTGTTCAGGTGTCTGACAAACATAGCTCTAAGGAAAAGTTTATAGTTAATGAATATTAGCTCAATCAGGTGGTATAAATGACAATATTACTATTCCTTATTGGGTTATCCCATGGATTTTGGGTAACCAGGGTCATTAAAACTGTAAAAGGAAGGCAAAGAAGAAAGGGATCTTCATAAATCTTCCTGACTTTTTCAATCGCTACATAAAACTTAGTTTATGAAATAACTATGCTAGATACATTGAATATAAACATATGGTTCACTCAGATATTAATGAAAAGTTTACCAATTTATATTTTCTGCCTTTCTGACAAATTAACTTTTCAGGTACTGAACTTTTAAGATTTACAGTATTAGTCCTTAGTATTTGCAGTATTTTATGAATTTTCCTTCAACATCACATGAAAGTACTTTTTACAGGATAAAATGATTTTGTATAGGATACAGGATTTTTATAACATAAAAGATTTATTCCGGGAAATATTTTATGTCTATTCTAACTGCCCCTCGCTGCTTTTTTATAGGAGACACCTATGTGGCATGCTAGATAGAGTGCTGGCCTTAGATTCAAAAAAATCTAAGTGCAAATCCTCCTTGATCTACTTGCTGAGTATATACATACATACATATACATATATATATATATATATATACATATATATATATATATATATATTTAGGCCAATAACAACTCAGTTTACTCTTCTATAAAATGATGATAATTATGACACCCTTTGTGAGGATTAAATGAAATTTTTACAAAATGCTTATCAAACATTAAAGTCCTTATAAATGCAGAATAGCACAGGCAGGATGTAAGTCAGGACTCCCATACTTTAATGATGCTCACAGAAGCTTGCTTAGCCTCACCCAGTCAATAGAAACACATTCTCAGTTCTCTGGACATCTAGGTTTCAAGTTTTCAGCCTCCCTTGTTCCACTATGACAAGCAAAATTACTTCTTATTCAGTTAAATATAAGATATTTTCTCCACTATTATGGGAGAATGGGATAGTTACTTGCAACAATAATGAAAAATATACTAATACCTTTAAATATAGTTTATTATTCATAATTTAGTGTAATCTCAACTTTAAGCAAATAATTATGCAGTATTTTGGCTTATTCATGGATCAGAAGAGAAATTAAAATTTCCCTCCAGTTCCAAATTTTTGGATAGTATCATAGATACAGAACTGGAAGGGTAGTTTTAGATCACATGGTCCTACTCTATCATCTTGTTGATGAGGAAACTAAGGAAAAGATAGGTTAAATGACTCACTTCCATAGATAATAAGCAATAAAGACAAGATTTGAACCTGAGTCTTCTGAATGGTTATTATTCCTATATATACTGAGACTCTTGAAAAATATAGGCAAAAAAACTCATTTTTTTTTACCCTTTCCTAAAGCAAATGAGTTTTATTGCCAGTATTCATTGTGTACCTAGTCCTTTGAGTCTTATTCAATATGAAAAAAAAGTCTGATGTACTGTAGAAAACATTTAGCAATAAATATTCATAGATTTTATTGATCTTCCTCAATCCTGTTCTTTTTGAATGATAGTACCCTCATAGAAAGAGAACTGCATATAGTTCTCACCTTTAAGAGCTATACTGATCTGTTGTTGTTTAGTCTTTTTTCAGTTGTATCCAACTCTTCATGACATCATTTTTGGTATGTTTGTTTATTTTTGCCTTTGGTTTTCTCAACTTCAGAGTAGTTTTCCATTTCTTCCTCCAGCTCATTTTATAGAAGTTAATAGGATCAGAAGTTAATAGGATTAAGTGACTTGCCCAGGATCATACAGGTAGTAAGTGTCTGAGGCTAGATTTGAACTCAGGTCTTCCTGACTCAAAATCTGAGATTCTATCTACTATACCATCTAGGTGTCATACTGTACTGCTTGATCTAAATATATGGAGATTTTAATTATATACTATAATTTTCCTTAAACAGTTTCCTATTATTATATGTTAGTGTATGCTGGTCAAGTTGTCTAGTGACTTAGAATAGGACAAGTAACACATAAACCAGGTTCCCCAAGCTTTAATGGTACTCATGGAAGCTTGCTTAGCCTAACTCAGTTGGTGATATCATAATCCTACTACTGTGGGTATCAGCATACCAAGCCAGTAGCATGCTTTGTTCCTGTATGACAAACATGTCTATCTCATCTTTGGTTCTATGAATAACTGCCTTTTTTGTGAACCAAATTCCAGCAAAAGGCAACTGTATATTCTTAACTGTTTGAAATGAAAGCTGCAGATACTGCAAATAACCCAGTTGCCAAATATAACAGGAAGGATTTAGATGTGAGATTCTGATCTCTTTCTATGACCTTACCTAATTCACCCATTCATTCATTTAATAATAACAATGTTTTTTGGCTAACTACTATATGAAAAATAGGTTGTATGGGGGATATTTAAGGAAAATTAGCACCTCTGGTGTGAAGGCTTGTGAAGTCATTTTCATGGCGGCTCATTCACCTTTGGTGTCCACATGATTCACTGAAGTCTCATATGTGGCTCCAAGAAGTTGTAGCATGTAAAGTGGCCATTACAAGTAAACCATCTTTGCAAATAGGTTAAACCAAGCTGAAGGTAACCAACTGAAATCTACCTATTGGTAGATAAAGGGATACCTACTCCAGGCATATGAAGACTTCCTCTGTTGATAGGATGGGTGGATGAGAATAATATGTTCAAAGATGCCTGAAGTAGGCAATCAGAAAGATCTTGATAGAAGAGCTATAGCTATGTTTAAGAAAGACTTTTTCTTTCTCTCACCAGAAACACAACAAAATATATTGAACAAATGTCCCTGGAATTATCTTTCTTGTTACAATGGTATCTGATGAGACTAAGTCTTTCATCTCCTTCATTTTACTTTTTGTGTACATCAACATTTTTAGGAATATTATTCTAGCATTGCTATAGATTGACTTTAAGAGGAAATGTACTAGAAGCTGGGATGATTATGGGGAAATTGCAATGTTCTAGGCAGAATATACAGAAATAAGTATTTAGAGTTTTTGAAATAATTGAGAAAGGAAATAAATGAAAGATGTCACCAAGCAATGGATGAAATTTGGCTAATATTGGGGTCAGAGGAAAGTGAAGTAAAAAAAAAATATTTATATAGTTTCAAGTCAACATGACTTAGAGGACTGTTGTCCATATCAGTTGTAACAGAATGGCAACATCACCTCAATAATATTGTGTTGTCTTGCTTTATTTTATTTTATTTTTCTTTCTGGGATAGGGTGCAGATTGGCATGGATAGATCTACTCTCTCTAACTCAAAAGGCAAGACTGCGTGTTTCAGCTGCTGAGTAAATTGCTCATGGTTTGTTAATACTCTGGACATACACTTTGAGTCTGCATTAGTTTATCTCTGGTTTATGATGTGTAATTTTACTTTATAGATGGACTGGCTGACTCAGCCGTTTGGACTCTGAAATGATTTATGATCCAAGACTTTGTTTCTCGAATGGTTTCTGCTGCAACCCTACAGACTCTATTTGTAACTTGGTTTATGACTGGTAATTTTGATTAATATATACACACTTCTGCCATGGTCCTGTAGGCATTTGTTTGTCTGGTTACTGACCCACAGAATACATTTCTGGTGGTGACTGTCCAGAAACCCTGCTGATAATTCCTAATCTGGAGTCCAACCAGTATCTCTAACTCCTAAGATAGGCTAGGTAGGGCAAGATAGTCTTGCTCTACTCACAATTCATTGTTCCTAGACCACGAAGCAGAAGAAGCAGGGAGCAGAATGGCAAATTCAGAATACTGTGTTATATCTATGATTAGGTTAGATAAACCCTAGTGGAGAAAGCAATTCTATAAAGGTGAACTATATACGTAAGCTAGGAAAATGCCTGGATGTCATAATAACTATACACATATCCCATCAACAAGTTCATTCAGCAACATGTGTAAAGAATTCACTAAGTGAGCTACTTATCTCCCTGACTCATGCAATTAAAGATGATCCTCAGATCTCTTTTTAGAGGTATGTGTACATATATCATTGTGTGTGAATATACATACGTATTTATACATAACTATATTGAAATGTATGTATATACATATGGAAATACAAATGTAATATATAACATATTTATATATTATACGCAATTATCTACCTACTTATATGTGTGTGATCTGTAATTCCATTTTATTTTAGACATGTTATATTTTTATAATTTCTCCAAACCATCTACTTCATTAAGTATCATGAAATCTCATCAAATAGTGTCATTCCTTAAAGAACAAAATGTTTGCTATTTGTTCTTTAATTATGTCATAATCATACAAAAGCATTACTCTATCATTCAATGGTTCAAAAATGTAAATGATTTATATTTAGTTTTTCTTCAGGATAGAGTTAAGGGGCACTTAATATCAATAGTGTCAAATAACATTATAAAAATAAGTTGACTGTATATTAATGGGCAAGAAACTACTGGTAAAGATATGGGACATGTGAGAATGAGCTATTTTTGTGTAGTCAAATCTTATATGGATTAGTATAAAAGTTAAAATCAATATCAGAGCAGAAGAAAAGATATAGATGAAAAGAAGACAGTGGACAAAATTATACCATATCCTGTCTGACCTGTTTAAACAAATTGTTGACTCTGAAAAATGGGAAATGGATAAAAGTAAATAAATTGACTGATTATTACCACTTCCTAGAGAAGCTTAACCAATAAAAATGTTAGTATAATGAGGAAGCCCAAAGAGCCTAGCAACCACCTAAATGAAGAATCACTTGATCTCCTTGACAAATGAAGGAAGATGGCAGTGAAGAAATATAATCACTTAGGGAAAAGGCTAATTCTCAAAACACTATGGTAGAATGCTATGGAAGGTTACAATTATGTGCTGATGCTGAATATTATTAAAAGAGAAAAGAAGCCTACAGGCACTTTGTCACATGACTCAGCTAAGCTAGATTTTCTAAGGAGCGTTTGTATATTATTAATGTGTATATTATATATTAAATATATATATTCCTAAAAGGAAGAGAGTAAATAGGCATAAATGGGACAGATATTCTGGCCCATTTTATCATAACTGATAGTAGAGCCCCCACATTTGGTTCCTTTTATCTAAATATATTAAAAGTAGCAATGATATTTGATAAGAAGACAAAATTTTAGAAATAACTGATGGCTGGAGGTTAGGTCAAACCCCTTTTTTTCCCCTTTTTTCACAGGCCCTCATCACCTCAAACCTAGATTATTGCAGTAGCCTGTTCACAGGTCCCTCTGCTACTGCCTGAAGTCTGTTCCCACTTCAGTTCATCCTTCATTTAGCCTCCAAGAAGATTTTCCTGAAGTGTAGGTCTGATCACGTCACCTCCCTACTCAATAAACTCAGCGGCTCAGTATCACCTCCATGATCAAATTCAAAAAGCTCACTTTGGCATTCAAAACTCGTCATAACTTTCTACCTTTCTAGTTTTCATACACCTTACTCCCTCAAAGGTACTCTTTGATCCAGTGACACTGGCTTTCTGTTTCACAAACCCAACAATCCATGTCTGAGTTCTGGGCCTTTTCTCGAGCTGTCTCTCATGCCTGGGATATTCCCCCTCTGTCACTCTCACTACTGGCTTGCAATTTGTTTGTCCAATAGGAATAATTATAATGATTTTTCTGGTGTAAAAAATGTCTAGGTGAAAAACCTTTATCAATTAATGTAGGTTGGATCCATCTCTGCAATTTTAAAGTCTTAAGGCAGAGCTTGGCAAACTATGGTACCCAGGCAAAATCAAGATAATTGCCTGTCTTTGTAATGCCCATAAGATAAGAATGGTTAAAATGTTAAAAACAATAATTCTTCATTCAAAATCCACACAAAAAAAGTGATGAGCCTGATTTGGCTCACAGGCCATAGTTTGCCAAACTCTGAACTTATAGAAATGTTCAAAGAACTGATATTTCAAGTGAATTGCCTCTTTAGGGTTATCCAGCTAATAAATGTCCCATTTGAGATGTGATCCCAGATATTCATTATTCTGTGGTCAGCTCTCTATCTACTATGTTATGATTCTTTTTAATTCTGTCATTCAAATGTCTGATTTTTAATTTGTGATACATATTTTATCATCATATATTTGGGAAGCTCTACTTTAAAAAAAAAACAGTCAGGGTAGAGTACAAGTGCTTTCTATTATACCTAAGAGATTATTTCTACTGGGAAAATAAAAACAAATTCCAAAGAGAATGTGGGTCTTTTTTGAACTAGTGGAAATGATCTTGGATGTATAATGGATCTGAAAAAATCCCCCCACATTAGAAAGTGTATTAATTTTCCCCCAAAATATTTAAATCTAAAGGATTATTGACACATATGTTCCATGATTCTTTATTTCCTATATGGATTTATTGAAAGACAACCTACCCAGAAAGGCTGTGCACAGCCTTTGCTGGCTACATGGCCATTTCTAGTAATACTAGACCTCTCTGACTATCTCTCTATGCTGACCTGAAGTGAAAAATATAAAACCTTGTCCAAGGAGTAATCTTTCTGAAAATTAGATGAATCAAATAGAAGCTAATGACTATGAGATTAGAAGTTTTAAAACACAGTCAAAATAATGAAAAAAAATAGGAGAAAATGCACAATATTTCAAAGCAAAATCAACTAACTTGGAAAAATTATCAAAGATTAAAAAATTAAGACTCATTGGACTACCTGAACGCAATAACCTAAAAAGTATTCTATGCATCATATTACAAAAATCTGAAAATAAATTTCCCCAGATGTCTTAATACCAGAGGGCAAAATAGAAAGAACTGATTAGTTACTTCCTCAAAGCTACCCCAAAATGAAAACTTTTGGGAACATTATAGTAAATATTTAGCACTTTTAAATCAAACAAAATATACTACAAACATCCAGAATGAAAGAATACACCCAAAATAGCAAATAATAAAGAGGTACATTTTACTCAATAGGGAAATAGAAACAAAAGAGAAGGGCTAATTAGAGGGAACTTAGATTTAATAATAGATAAGTCCTAAGCAAGATAAATTCTAACCAAATATCTATCAAAAATCTATAGCTATTTTTGAGATAAAGATTGGGAATCTGAGGAACTAATTAACAGTTTCTAGTATGATTGAATATTATGGTGATGTAATAAATATGAAGGGGATGGTGTCTGAAAATCTGGGAAGATTTGTATGAACTGTTGCAGAGTGAAGTGATTAAAACCCAGAATCTCTCTTTCTCTGTCTCTGTCTTTCTGTTTCTCCATCTCTGTCTCTCCCTATACTATCTACGTATCTGTATGTAAATCTATATCTGTATAACTATATATACAAACTTTTGTACATGCTTATAGAAGTATCTCTACATACACATATCCATACATACACATATTTCCTTTTGAAAAATGGCTAATGCTGAACTTTATTTTCCTTGATATACATGTTTATAACAAGGGTTTTGTTTTTCTTTCATTTTCAAAGACGGGTGGTAGTGGGAGGAAGATTAGGTAGTTTCTTATTGATTGAGGAAAAATAATTAAAAACCAAAACTATTGACATTTTGTTGACTTTCTGGGCATTGTACCAAATTGTTTTCCAGAAAAGCTGGATCAATACACAACATCACTAAGATTACATTAGTGTACCTGTTTTTCTACAGGCTCTCCAATATTTGTTATTTTCTCTTATTATTTTTACCAGTCTGATAAGTACAGGGAAGGTTCCCAAGTTACTTTAATTTTTATTTATCTATTAGTGATTAAAAACATTTTTTCTTAAGGTTATTGATAGCTTGGATTTCTTCTTTTGAAAACAGCTTGTTCATTTTCTTATTTAGTAGGAAATGGCTCTGCATGTTACATCGGAATCAACTTATATGTGTTGGAAATGAGAGCTTTTTCAGATTAACATATTAGATAGATTCTCCCCAGAATATTTATTTCCTTCTAATTTTTGATATATTTTCTTTTTACAAAAGCTCAATTTTTAAATAACAAAACTCTCCATTTCATATTTTGCAATCCTCTTTATCAGCAGCTTAGTCATGTAATCTTCCCCCATTCATAGATCTAAAAGATAATTTTTTCCTGGCTTCTCTGATATGCTTATGATGTGACATTTTTATATCTTAGATGTGTATTCATTTGTGAATCATGTGAGGTGTTAGTGTATTAGACTCCTGTCCAATTTTCTGAGTAGTTTTTATTAAATAGTGAATCTTTCCCCAAAGTAACTAGGAGTTTTATTTTATTTTATTTTTTTTATCAAACACTATGCTACTGTGTTTCTGTTTGTCTGGGGCAGGAATTCTCATTGACTCTTAAGACAGTTAGATCAAAAGGCTTGACTATGATTGTCTGAAAAGGCATTATTCTTATTTTAGATTGTAAAAACAGATTAGAAAAAGTGTAACAGAACCTGTTCAAAAACTGATTGTAGTGATTTAAATACCACTATATTAAAACGATACAGTGGGAAGTGTTGTAAACCAATGAAACTTGGAAAACAATTAGACCTAGGTTTAAGTCTTTAGTCAATTCTCATCCCTTGTGGCATAAAGACTTTCATTCATGGACTCAAAATCTTAAAGCTGGAAGGTACCTTAGAGATAAACTAATCAAGAAAGTTTGTTTTACAATGAAGAAATAGGGACTCAAAGATGTTATGATGTCTCTATGGTCATACAGGCAGTGAATAGCAGAACTTAGATTTCAAATGAAATCCTGTGACTTCAAACCCAGTGCCCTCTCTACTGCACCAAGTTGCTACTCTACAAGTTTCCCACTTTCTGAATGTAAAAATTGACAATCAAAATGTAGAAGTGACTTTTAAAAATGAAGAGTCTGACTTCAGATTCTTATTAACTTTGTGACCCTAGACAAGTTACTTAACTTCTGTTTAACTTAGTTTCCTCAACTACAAAAGGGTGAAAGTAACAGCACCTACTTTTCAGTGTTTTTGAAATGATCAAATAAGACCAAATCAAGTGACATAATATCAGCCAATAGCTTGGCACAGTGCCTGGTACATATTAGGTCCTCTACGAATGTTTATCACCCCCCCGCCCACATGCACACACACATACTTAATAAGTGGCAAATCGGAATACAAATAGTTAAGTAGCATTTAATGAGCATTCAGCATATACCTAGAACTCTGCTAGACAGTATAAAAGACTTAACAGAAATACAAGAAATAGCCCATATGGAATAAATATCAGGATTTGGAAATGAACAGGATTTATATAAATAAAAAAAAAGATATATGGATGGAATTGGAAACAAATGGAGACCATTTCTGTTTACATAAACCCTCATAAAATTTCTCTATTTTTCATTTTAAAATTTCATCTTGGTGAAGTACAATCTGTCTGGATTACCCCTTTTCCAATCAGAATAATGCCTATGTTAGTGGGCAACAGTGGGTAGATTCACATTGGAAATCAGTCTGTCTCTCACTATTAGGGTACACATTTCCTTATATATCCTCTCTGTAACAAACTGACATTTAGATGGAGAGTGTATGGCCCTGGTTACTATTTCATATATGGTATTTGACACAATGTCAGTCATTCAGTGACAAGAAAACTGCAATAGTCTAAAAACTTATTATAGAAACCCTGAAATAGCTCAGCCTAAAGAGTACATGCCTCATCATTACTTCTCTGCAGTTAGGCAAAGATACTTGTCCCCTTTACCAGGGTGTTCATATCTAAGCCATTTTACAATAGTTTCTTCACAATCCTTGGATATCAGTAGGGATGAACAAGCCACATGTAGGGCACTTGAAGTTGTTGGAAATTATTTATCAAACAGTCACAAGGAACTTTGTGCTCTCAAAGAATCCATTAAAAACAAATCCTGAACTTTTGGACTTGCTTAGATGGTCAACAGAATGGTTACCTTTTCTTCACATTATTTCCTGAATCAAGAATTCCTTTCTCCATCTCTTTGTCTGAAAGTTGAAATCTTACATCTTCCTTAAGACTCAGTTCCAGTATCATCACTCCATAGAATTTTCACTAATATCTTCCTGTCAGAATTAACCCTCAAATTTAGTATCTCTCTTAAGCATTTAACATTATCCATTTTATAGTAATCGTTGGGGAAAAAATTTAGAGATGGGGCCCTGCATTGCATTGGTGTAGGAAAATTATAAACATAAAATACCCTCCAACATACTTATTCTTTTCAATTTCTTATTGCCCTTAACAATAAGTCCTTTAGTAACAGGTACCTTATTTTATCCACTTCTGTGTTCTCCAGTACCTAGCACAGTACTTTGCACCTAAAAAATACTCATTAAATATTTGTAGAAGGAAGGGATAATTTGTAAAGGAAAAGAGGAGGGAAGACAAAGAAAAAGTAGTGATCCAAAAAAGTTTAAAGTCCTGAAATATCAAAATACAGCTATTCCAAAAAAGAAAGTAATATTAGAGAAGAGCAATTACAAGGATTTTTTTTTTGAGGTTAATAATAGCAAAGCTGCCAAGTACATTTAAGGAGTAAGCACTGGAATTAATTGTAGAAAGCAAATTTCCATGTATAGAAAAATCAAGGGAAATGGAAGAACCACAGATTTTGCTAATTCTCTTATAACTCCTTTAATCACATCAGTTTTTACCTTCTATAAATGTTAAAATGGTCTAAAGGATTTAAAGAGTATTTGTTCTCTTGACATAATTTCATTTTGGTATTATGCATAGGACTTCCAAGATCCTTGTTATGGTTGAATTTAAAATATTTCCTTCTCAGAAAGACAAGCCTTGTTTCATTAAAATCCAGTTGAATCTTCCTGTTTCTGTTTGCATAATGCCTAGTATCCATAGCTCTCACTCATACAAAAATTAATAATTTGGTCAGATTGCCTCCAAGGTGGGATTATTTTTGTCTTCTATTTAATATGCTTAAATTAGCACATTTGTTCTACTCCTTCTAGGTTTGAGCTTTCAGGCTCTAAAAAAAAGTATGCTCTCATCAAAGTGGGAGAAGTTCATGAGATCTGTGCTTAAAGCTAGAGCTAATGCTACCCCCTCAGATTGTTGACTTAAATCCAGCATAGGGGAGCAAAAAAAGCACTTGAAATGAGAGGAAATTGGTTGATATTCTGGCTCCATTATTTGCAACCTATGTGATTTTAGGCAAGTCACTTCTGCTTTGAGGGCGCTAATCATTCACTTGTAAAATGACCTAGGTAGACTAGATAACCTGTGAAGTACTTTCCAACTTTCAATTCTGGAAGTAACATGTCTCTATGCCAAGAATCTTTAGTGTGACTTATGGGAACTATCTCTGCCAACAAAGATGGCTACTCATCTGTAACTTTTTATATAAATCATAGAAAGTAGCTTGAGTCTCATAGATATCTTTTCCATAGTCACATAACTAATGTCATAGGTATTATGCATATGTATATGAATCTAGGTCTTCTTGATTCTATTTCTAGTATCCTGCCCCCACCCAATACTATCATGCTATTCTAATACAGTATATTTATGTAGTATATTTTCAAATATTGGCCACTAGTAAAATGAGATTTATTTGAAATATGTGTGTGAGTATACACACATACATATATGTATGTATGATATATACACACACGAATCTGTATATAAAATATATATGTATACAGGATATATATATGTATATAGATACACTTATGTATAATTATATAAATACATTAAATATATTTATTAGGAATGAAAAAGTTACCCTGGCTGCATTTATTTGGGATGGTGAGACCTGATCTAATGAGGCATTATTGATAAATTCAGAGTCCTGCATCTTGCAGTGGAAGAGAGGGAAAGGGATAATTGAAGACCAATTGCAAATTCTACACTTTCTGTTTGAGTACGCAGCCTCCTTTCACTTCTCTAGTCTTCTCATACTTTACCCCCTGCCATGTATTCTTCAATCTGATAACACAGTCCTCTTTGCTGTTGCACAAATAAGACATTCCATTTTTTAATTGTGAATATATTTTTTTCTGTCTGTCCTCCATTCCTGGAATGGTCTCCAATCCACCTACAAGCTTCCCTGGCTTCTTTTAAGTCCTGGCTAAAACATGATCTTTCACAAGAAGCCTTTCCCAAACCCTGTTAATATAGTGCCTTCCCACTATTAATTATTTTCCATTTGTACCTTTTATATATTGTTTGTACGTACTTGTTTGCTTGTCTCATCCATTAAATTGTGAGCCCCTCTAAGGCAGAATCTTTTTGACTCTTTTTTCTATCCCCAATTCTTAGTACGGTGGCTGATACAAAATAAGTTCTTAAGAAATGTTTATATATATATATATATATATATATATATATATATATATATATATATATATATATATTTATTTATTTATTTATTGAGGCCAGGATCATGCTAGGGAAGGTGGGGGGACAGGGAGAGATGCTCATTGGAACTCTATTACAGGATGCATTCTTTTGATATAAGGTAGATCATTTAGGGAGAGAGACCAGTCTATATTTACACCAGTGCTATATTTTTGAGTAACTACTGTGTGAATAATACTGTTCAATATGCTATACGGGACTGGATACAAGAGCAGATCATGATCCCTTCCCACATTCCTCCAAATATAGGCTAACTACTCTTCCCTGCCCCCACCCCTCTGCCTTCCTGCCAAAGAATTCTTTAATAAAACCTGATTTCTCCTTCTTTGAAAAGAGATTTTATTTTAAGGGCAATTGCCTATTTTGGTTTGTGGGAGAGGTAGAGAAGTGGGTTGTGATCAATATAGAAACTAAGGAGATGACACTCACACAGGAAAATGGGAGAACAAGATTATATTATAAAATGGTAATTATTATCCCATAGTTTGCTAGAGTGGCAGCTATCTCTTCAGGGCACTAACTCCCAATCTTTGTAACCCTTCTTCTTTCTGAATCCCTCATCTATGTTTCTCCATCTATTTATCTTTTACAGAAAAAAAATGAAAAAAAAATTTGTTATGTCTTTTGTAAATGAACATTCATGACTCAGAGAATTCCTTTATTTAATTGATCTATAATTTTGTTAATACGGGTATATGCAAAAATGCAGATAGCAGCTTATTTATGTCTTCACATCTAGGGGAGCTCTTGATCATTTCCTTCCACAAACATTCAAGAATACCTCTGCTCAACAAACTGGACAAATATCTCTAAGACTTTGACATTCTGTGGGTATAAATGCAAAACTTAAGCCAACCAAGGAAAGTTCCTTTAATGATGTAAAATGATGATATAACATTGATATTCCTTGATGTCACACTATGTTTTGCTTTAAGATTTTTATTTCTTTTTTCTGTTTTTAATTTCTGTTATATGTTATTTCTATTATTTGTGTTATTTCTGTTGTGTGAGCTAAAGGTCTTTGAAACATTTAATGATTCATAAAAAGATAAGGAATTGTCAATGGGTAAGATAAGTGAGTATAATGTTTAGCCTAGGGCCTCCTTACCTCCTCAACACTATGGATTTATATGGATTTATTACTGGGATATTAGGAGATGGATTTTGGGAAGGTCTAGCTTTGTGAGTAAACTTTTATTAGGACAGAAGTTGGGAGGAATAATCACAAAAGAGAGAAACTTCAGGAATAAGAGGACTGTCAACTGGCATTACTCAATTAGCCCTATAATAATGTACTTTTCCCAGAAAGAACTGTGAATCCCTTGAGATAAGGACAAACCTTTCTCTCTACAGTGGCAAAGGCTGCTTTCAACGACAGATGGTTTGACTTTATCTGCGGGCAGTCCCAGACACTGTCTGTGGGGGCAATAAAGATTCCTAAGAGGAATCAATTGACAGAGAGCAATAGGAAAATACACACTAGAGTAATTACCAGAAGCAACACAGAATAGTTGGAAGAGTCACCGAGTTACTGCTAAAGGAACTGTGCCTAGTATTACATGCTAGATGCAGCTGGGGATAAATTTATCTATTCATGACTATTTGAATGAGACCACTCATAGCTTTGGAAGAGAGCTACTCATTGAAATTAATCTTTCATTTTTTTCAACCATTTAATTAATTTCTACAAACTTTAATTAATTACCTACTCTGGTAGGTAATCAGGCATATAGACCTGGCCTCAGAGCCATAGGTTCAGATCTCATTTCTGACAAATACTGTATGGCTTTGGGGAAATCACTTAATACAATACAGTAGGCCAGACATTTCAAACATGCAGCCTGTGGCTTGTGACCCCTAATAGTATCAGGTCTGAACCAAAATGTAATCAGGAAACATTTAACGAAATAAAAATAAAAAACAAATAACATAACATTTAAAAACTAAGTCAGTATGCAGCCTGCAGGGATCTTTATCAGTGAATTAATGGCCTCATTTCTATTTGAGTTTGACACCACTGATCTAAGCATCTTGCTTAAAAGTATAGCTTTAAGAGATACTAACTTCCATCAGTCATGGGAGCTTCCTAATCAAGGAGTCTCTTATACCAGTGAAGTAACAGATTCAGTCCCTATTCCTATGTGTGAAGAATTTTGCTAAAAATGTCAAAGAGCTTATATGCTCTTGGCTGGAGAGGTCAGAAGGGAGGTATAGCATTTAAAGAGATAAATGCAATATAATTTGAAACTCAAGAGGTTACTAATTCTTAGAGGGATCAGAAAAGATTTCTCCAAAGACATGTTGCCTAAATTAACCCTTAAAGGAAGTCTACTGGCATTGAACCCTATTTTTTTTAACGTTTTTAATGAAAACTTTTTTCTTTCATTTTTGAACTTTATGCTTGTGAGGGAAATTGGAATCAGGATACTCAGGGGGTGTCATGTATTTTCCTAAATTTTCTCTGTGAGGCAATCAGTTACCCAGAAAGCCAGACATCTCCCAAAGTGAAATTGTCTCCCTTATGATGTGAAAAGTTTTAATGCAAGATTGAAATAAAATTGCACATGTACATATGTGCATATGTACATACATACATACACACATGCAGATGGTCAGTCTTTCTTCGTCTCTGTCTCTATCTCTGACTCTATCTCTGTCTCTCTCCTCTCTTGTCTTTCTCTCTCCCTCTGTATCTGTTTATGTATCTAGAGTGAAAAGATGATGACATTTGTTTGTTGATATGCATGGTTTTATTCCCTGGGAAATATGAGGAACAGGGTTATTTTTACACATTTTGAAAAGGGAGCAATATTGTTAAGTATGTGTGAAAAGCGGATGGTATATGAGGTGGCTGAGGTGAAACCTCTGTAGTCTTGGATTATGGCCTGGAGATATTCTGATATTTAATGCAAAGCTGAGACCATTAAAAAGACAGATCCCAGAATAAGATTTTTTTTGTGATCATGATCCAAGCCAGAAAGTCTCCATAGATCACACCTCCACAAATAGAGACAGAATCAACTCTGGTTGGTGCAAATTAGATTCTACTCTTGGCAAGCTGCCTAAATGACCCTCAGATCAGCAAAGAGATACTGAGGGCCTGTTTATTAAACAGTGAAAGTAGTGGTTCCAAAGCACAGTGCCCTCAAAACTAATGGTAATCGACACTTTCCTTGTAGTGTTTCATGTTTCCGGTGGATGCTGTGGCCTGGGCTGTCGCTACAGCTACTGCAGTCACTGCTGCTCTCAACCTACTCTCCAAAGATCTAGTTGATTGGAAACAGAAGCCATAGCACTGCATGATGTAAGGCCACTTAATGATTAATTAGAGCTCTTCTCATGCAGCACATTAGCAGAATGCTCTTCCAGGAGTCAGGATGAGCTCCCAAACTACAGATGGTTGGACTAGTCATAACAGAGCCAATCTGTGACACATGCTTGATAATATAATGGTATATTTAAGTAGTTACATGTTTGCACATCCAGTCTGTTTCCCATTATCTTCAATCATATACTTAAGAAATTTAAAGTATATGCCCCTGTAGAGGCTATGCTATTTTGTATTAAACTACGTTCATGTAGTTTTCTCCTTTTCACAACTTGAAAATGCAGTTTGTTGGAGAGATGCAAAGGATATTGATTACATTCTGCCTTAGATAGATTTGGTTTTATTGAGAGATGTGGTCATATTTTAGAAACCGTTAAAACATCTAGGGAACGTTAAATCAGTTATAAGTAACAAAAGAATGGCAAAGGGAAGGATGAGCTCTATTCAGGGATGCCAGATAACTTCCATCTCTCTCATAAATAATGTTTATTTTATTGAAGACATTTACTTTAATGACATCGAAAATCTAGTTTTGTGAAACTGCATATGACATGGGAAGTATATCAGACATAAATTCATGTGTAGATTTGTAAACAAAATTCTTGCCAACCTTTGCCCCTCCTCTCAACCACCAAGTTTTAGTGACTTCGTGGCATTTTCTGTCTTCATAAAGTATGCCTCAGGTCATAATCACAAATTAGTCAATATTGGTTTTACCTAGTATGATGTTGCTGCCTTTTGGTCATAATATGAGGATAAGTTTATTATATTTTGAAAAGGTTCTTATCCTCCCATTTTCTTTGGTTGAAAAACATGAGAATAACAACTACTGTCATCATGTTGTTCAAATGTGTCTTTTTGTGACCCCATTTGGGGTTTTCTTGGCAAAAATATTGGAGTGGTTTGCCATTTCATTTTCCAGCTCATTTCACAGATGTAGAAACTGAGGCAAATTGGATTAAATGAATTGCCCAGCCTCTGAGTTTGAATTTGAACTCTTCGATTGTCCTGATTTCAGATCCAGTGCCCTATCCACTGTACCATTTAGCTGCCCCATCATGTTGTTCATCACTGAAAACACCCTAAGTTGAGAATGGTGATAGTAGACTACACAAAGGAATAAATGCAATAGAAAGAAAGCAAGGTCTTCCCCATTAAATTGTGAGCTCTTTGAAGAGAGGCACTATCTGTTGTATCTGTAGAACTTAGCAAATAGTAATTATTTAACAAACATTTATTGATGGATGAACTAGAGATGGGCTTAATCCTGTTATACAGATAATTATTATATTAATTCAAGTAAACTATGTCAAGTCTACAATTGTCAGCTGGAATAGAGTGTGAAATTTGGATTCTGACACTAGGATTTATTTAAAGGAGAGGATTCCATTATATTCATAACTTTTTCCCAAAGAATATTGCAAAATAAATGTTTCAGTATCCTTTGGGAATGATATATTCATGAAATGATATAGTCTAAAAGTATATAGTTCTATAGGAAATATTATTCAAACTCTGAGAAATCAAAAGGCACAAAGGAAAGACAACTAAACAGATTGGACACAGTATATCACAAATAGGTACCTATTTAAATAATATTTTTGCACAATAGAAAAAAAACAGTCAAAACTAAGAGAAATATTGTTCGAAATAGAGTGGGGCCAAAAGAAAGACAAAAGGACTAAGTATGTGGAAATGCCTTAAAGATGTGTGAATTTCTAGGTATGGGAAATTCTTCCAATAATTCAGATCATAATTTTTCTATAATCTAGTAGATAACCAGGCAAACATGCATTTATTAAGCATCTCATAATGGAACTCTTCTAGAGATCATAAAACGAGCATGTCCAAACTGGTTCATTATCTGTCCCTCCAAACCCATACTTCTTCCTAATTTTCCTATTACTATTGAGGGTATTGTTATCCTCCTAGTCACCTAGGCTTAAAAAGCAGGTGCCATGCTTAACTCCTTATTCTCTTACCCTCCATACCCACTCTGTTACTAAAGTCTATCATTTTTACCCTTTTAGCAACTCTAAAATATTCCCTTTTCTCCTGTGCCAAAGCTATCACATGATATGGGCTCTTGTCACATCATGCCTAGACTATTGTAATAGTCTCCTGGTTGGTCTATCTGTAGCAGCTCTTCCCCCACCATCTCCTCTATTTCATCCTCCATTCAGCTGTCAAAATAATCTTCCTGAAATAAGTT
The DNA here is from genome assembly GCA_023548195.1 of Bettongia penicillata ogilbyi. Taxonomy (NCBI): domain Eukaryota; kingdom Metazoa; phylum Chordata; class Mammalia; order Diprotodontia; family Potoroidae; genus Bettongia; species Bettongia penicillata. The sequence continues at coordinate 9,371,462 of JAJHZJ010000147.1, forward strand.
ATCTCACCCCCTACTCAATAAATTCCAATGAATCCCTATCACTTCCAAGATCAAATATAAAACTTTCTGATATTCAATGCCCTTTATAGCCTTCCCCTCACACTTTATTATTTTTCATTTTATTCTAAATAGACCTTTCTTCCTCCCACTTACTTGGTGATACAGTGACATTTGGCTTCCTTTCTGTTTCTTGAATGAGACATCCCATCTCCCCACTCTTGGAATTTTCACTGGCTATCCTACTTGCTTAGAATGCACTCTTTCGATATGTGTGCCTCTTGGTTTCTCTGGCTTCCTTCAAATCTCCATTAAAATCTTACCTTCTATAAAAGTGTTTCCCAATTCCCCTTAATTCTAATTGTCTCTGCTGATTATATTCAATTTATTCTATATATACAGTCAATCCTCAACAATTCCCACGTTTAACTTTCATGATTTCAAGCATTCATGTGATTTTTGTTAGTAAGCTCATTTTCACTTTCTCATTGGCAACTGTGCACATTCATGGTTATGCATTTTGGAGAAAAAATAAATGAGAGACAAGATGTGTGCAAGTTTGTGGAGTGGCTTTTATTCTACTTGGTACTTCGTTGGTGTTGTTCACCTTACAATTGTAAAGAGTTTTTTGTGCTTTTGCTGCATATTTTCATCATTTGCTAAAGAACTGCTACCCATGCATTTGTTGAATATTTTCATTGTTTACTGATCTCATCTTTTATGGCAACCTCCATTTTAAATGTCAACTCACCTCTGATATGTTCCCATACTGCAAGATCCTTAAAGATCTCAAATGGCTCAAGAAGCAGACATTGCTGATGAATTATTTCAAGCTGGTGTAAATTTCAGGATCTCCAATGCCATGCACCATAAATGAAAATCAGAGGGTCAGAGGTCATGTTGAGACCTCCCCAATATGGTTGTCTTCCAAAAGCAGTGACTAAGCACCAACAAACTCTCCCATGCTTTCAGATGGTGACCAAGTTAAAATGGTTTACAGCAGTAAATCATGCAATATAATGCCATCATACTGTCATCTGGCACAGTGAAAGCTAAGACTCAGGTGAAAAATTAGTTTTAATTATATTATTTGCTGTATAGTATTTATGGTACTATAGGTTTCACATGTTATAGAACATGAATATTGTCTGAAATCAATGTTTTTTTAACTTCTTAATTATTTTGCATTTAATCAATTTTACAATTCATTCAAGATTAATAGACATTAAGCTTTTTATAATGAACCTGAGAGGAATAGCTACCATGTTGGAGGATTGACAGCAAATTTCAGTCTGCCACTAATAAGATAAAAACAAATGAAGACCAAAATAAAGGATTGAAGTCAGGTTCATATGTGCTGAAATGCTCAACAGCAGTTCATGGGAAAGGCCATGAGGTCTGAGTTAGGTAGACAATTGAGATGGTATACTATAAAGTTTCCCAAAATCTATCATCCAGAGAACTCTGCATTGGTCTGAAAATATTTAGATACTTCTCATAATAGAGGCTGAAGAAAGTAAGATGGCTGGGGGCCTGGTGGAGAGTGTTCTGATACATGAAGGGCAGCCATGTGAAAGAGGGACTCCGGTTTGTTTGGCTTATCTGGAGGGAAGAGAGCTGGGACTAACAGGAATATTACTCAGAAGCACTTTAGGGGTCAACATAAAAGAGGAAATTCTTCATCAGTTGTGTCCCCACATTGCCTGAGGGAGAGTGCTCCCCACCACTGAAGCCTTGAAAAAGCCCTCCAGCTTAGATCAGAGGGTCACTGGACTCTTCCAGGTCAGATGTTCTTCCTGCCTTTGTGCTGCTGTAGCCCTGGAAGCTATCATAGCCCCCAGGGAAGTCCATCTCCTCTTCATCTTCCTCTTCTTCATCCTCCATCCTCTCAAGGTAGGTATCTCCTTGAAGCCACCTAGGCCAAGAAGCCCAAAGCCTGAAGATGGAAGCCCTAATCACTCACTGCTCCCCACTGCCATGGCTGCTGTGCCTTCTGCCCACAACCTACATGAAACCCATTGACTCAATGGGTTTTTTATTGAGGTATTAGCACAAAAGGTTACACAGTTCTGGGGAATTAATAGCAAGAACAACATTTTACATATTTATTTTGTTATTGCATTTTGCATTATTTCTTAGTTACTTAGTAATTTCTTAGTTACTGTGTTAGGAAAATATACATTTTCAGAATTAATGTTTTGTTCTAAAGAATTTTCTGCAGAAAAATTGCATTTTCAGTAATCTGTAATAAAAGGTTACATCGTTTGTTGGTCATGGGAACCTAACCCACTATTTCCCATAGGTTTAAGGTATCAATATTTGTGTTTTTGACTTTTTAGTCATTTTCCAGAAATGTTACTCCTGGGAAATTGGAGGATAGCCTGTAGCTTATTTGAGCATCGTTGTTTGTATGTTGTCACCCCTGTTAGACTGTGAACCCCTTGAGAGTGGAGACCATCTTTTGCCTTTCTTTGTGTCTGCATAAGCTAGCACAGTACTAGTACATAGTAGATGCTCAATACAGGTTTGTTATCTTACATATATTATGAGAATGGAACTAGGGATAAAAAGACAAAAAAATAGTCATTGGCCTCCAGGAGCTTAAATTCTACTGAGGGAGATGTTACGTGTGTGTGTGTGTGTGTGTGTGTTTTATCGATGAAGTAAATAGATGGTAATGAGGGTCAATGTTTGCAGCAGCAGTGGGTCAGAATGTTTGCATTTGAGCTAAGTACCGAAAGAAATAAGTTGAAATTGTGAAATAATTCATTTCAGGCATCGTGGACAACTTGTGCATGGTTGTGGATGCAGGAAATAGAGTTAAAGAAGCCTAATTTGACTGGATTATAGAGTGTAGAAAGGGAGTTATATATAATAGGAAATAAAAGATAGACTGGAGGAATGTTGTGAAGAACTTTTAAAGCCAAACAGAGAAAGTTAGTCTGTGCTTTTAAAGGCAATAAGGAGTCACTGAATTTTATTGAGTGGAGAGTGATATAGTTAGCCTATTGCTTTAGGAAAAAAGCACTTTACTGGTTAAGTGGAGCATGAATTGCAGAAAAGAGATTTAAGACAGGAAGATCAATTAAGGAACTACTGTAATATTCAAGGTGAAATATGATATAAACCTGAGCTTGTATTATCATCATGTAAGTAGGAAGAAAGGGGCAAATCTAAAGGATGTTGAAAACGTAAAATTGACCAGACTTAACAATTCATTATATATATGGGGCAAATGACAGTGAGAGATCAAGAGAACAGTCTGAGGCCCAGAATGGTTAAGTAATTTGTCCAAGCAAGGCCGTACAAGTTGTAATTAACAGGGAAAGGCTTCAAACTCAGATCCTCTAGGATCAAATCTGATGTGGAAATATTGCAAAAATCAGTAACTGTACCAGTAACCTTCCCCAGAACCCCCTCTTCAAATACCATATGAGTCTGTTGTTCAGTCATTTCAGGTGTATCACCATTTGAAGTTTTCTTGGCAAAGATTCTGAAGTGGTTTTCCATTTTCTTCTTCAGTTCATTTTACAGATGATAAAACGGAGGCAAATAGAGTAAAGTGACTTGTCCAGGATTACATATCTAGTATCTGAGGACAGATTTGAACTCAGGTCTTCTTGATTTCAGCACTCTATCCACTGTATCACCTAGCCGCCATATGAGACTATGGAGCAGTATATCACAGAGGGTAAAGCATTAATCAATTTGAGGATAAAGTTACATTTTTGTAAATTCAGGGATATTCCATTTCAATTACTTTCAGTCTGAAGGCTGATTTCTTCCTGGGATAGGAGGAGTCTAATATCCTTGTTTGAGAGATTTAGGCTGCCTTCTTATTTTCTGATTACATCTCTTTCAAAGTCATGCACATCATAACCAAGAGCAACGAAGACTGGGAATATGTTTATTTTTGTTTTGTTTTTATTGTGGTAAATTATAATTTCACATAGACCTTTCTGAGCTACCACTCTTCATTAAGAACTACATCAGTATTCTTAATGTCCATTTTTTAAATGATTTTAATGTTCATTTTACATTGAAAATGAAGGATGAACACAGACATCAATGACAAATTATATGTGTAGGGTTTTAGAAAGGTAGGTCATTACATCTTTAAAAGGTCTTTCCTTGGCACAGTCAGTTCTTAAGTACTTGAGAAGCCTGAATAGTAAGCCCTCAGAGAAAATCTCTAAGGTGTCTCTTTATAGCACCTGTCACATAAAGACTTGTCGAGCATATGTTCCTCAAGCCTATGTTAATCGCTTTGTAACTCATCCCGTAACCCAGCTGGGGCATTGTAGCACCTTTTAGCAGCCTCTCACTGACATCACAGAGAAGCCTGCTCTGTTCTTGGCATGTTAGGCAGTCCAGAGAGTACAATCTTCCCAATACATTCTTCCCAGGGCAGGGTTGAGGTAGTTAAAGTGATGTGATTTCCCAGGACTTACACTATCAGAGAAAAAATTTGTGGCTCTAATTCCCAACAAGCCACACTGTAAATGTAACAGGGTGAGTCAAATTAATTATGAAAATAAACACACTTGGGGAAACTGAACATTGAAATTGGGTAACAGAATATTTATATTTAATGGAGGTATCTGTGAATTATGCATTATCTACTAACATTATTTGGAAGCATCCACTTTCATTTTTTTCATGAAAATATGACAATGATCAAAAATCCCATCTGCAAAGTGTCTAGTCATTATTTATTTAGTGAATTAAATCCATTTGCGTTTTTAGGAAACAAATCACTGTATTTCCAAAGACTTGATGCAAACAAGTCTCAAAGAAAGTGTCTTTCAGTAACTTTAAGCAAGTAATTAGTATATAGGAAAAATATGGATACCTTTGATTACCAACCTTGACTCCAGAAGGCTGATAATGGGAAAACAAAAACATATTTTGCTCAGAGAGGTAGCAGAATATGGATTTGGGATTAGGTATGCATTTCAGACATGCTCAATGATTTATTTACTTTCTGTTGTTCCTAAACAAGAATCTTTTGGGAGAAGTATTAGGAAATGATAGCAATTAAAAAATCAATCACACTTTTTTAAGGTAAAAATTGCATATGTTCAACACAAGTATCATTATAAAGATAATAAGAATCTAAGTTGTTGACTTGTTCCTACTGTCCTGTACTATATATGTTCTTTGTTCTATTGTGTGATGTTGTAACTCTTAAAAAAAAGAGGTAAGAATATATATTGGGTTGGTCATTTGCTGCTCATTTGTAATCTATGAAAAACTGAAGTGAAGCCAACATTTATTTTTCTTAAAAGAGATAATAGTTTTATCTTCTTGCCAACACCAGGTACATAAACAAATCATATGAAATTAGTTTGTCTCTCAAACCAAATTCCTATTTAAAAATTATTTCATTCAGATGAGTCATATGATGCCTGTGAACTATAAGAATGTTTTCACTTGTCTGTTAATTTGATTGAAGTCCCTTCTGTATTTAGGGAACATTTTCCATCACATTTTTGGAATTGTATTATGCTGCTTTGTATTATGCTATTATTCTGCTTCATCTTGGAATTATCTTAGATATGTGATCCAAAGCAAACGGATTGCGTTGAGTTTTTCCTCTATGCTTGGTTTTATTTTTCACTTTAAAGCTGATGAGCATCAGAGGACCCACTTCAAAGCTGTTTTCTCCAGACACTTCAATTCTCTGAGCATGCTGAATATTGGCTGAATTGTGAAAGTGCAATTTTCTCAGAGGACCATGGTCCTGAAAATAAGTTGTTTATAGGTAGGAAAGAGGAAGATTAACTAGAGCAGTTACATATTTTAGAAAATGAATCAGATCAGCCTATAGGAGGGGCAAATAAGACAAGCTGAGATATGTATATATTAAATAAATACTTCAATTCAAATGGAATTTATTAAATGCCTATGTGCAAAATGTTATCTATCTAACTTGGTGGATGCAAGGATGAATAGTTTCTCTAAATCATTCTTCTTTCAGATGAGATCACTGTTTGGAGAAAATACATGATTATCTGAAACCCTTTATGCAATTAGAGAAACAAATTGTATGTCCCAGAATATTATTTAAAGATCTGTGCATCATAGCATGGTTTAACAAAATTCTATTATGTATGATGACCAAGGCCTTAGGAAGACAAGAGTTTAGGAACCGATCATGAGCAGAAGCAAGAAATGGACCCTAATCTTCTCCTTGCTCTGAGTTTTTCATTTGGTCTCTGGTTTTGTTCTGTTAATTGTACATATTTATAAACAAGGTTATGGTTGTCAAATGGGCATCACAGTTATCATTTATGTTCTTCTCACGTCTCTGCTTTGGGGTTATACTTCATAATTTTAAATTTATTACACTTTTGACTGCTCTACAGTTCTTTCCATTTGTATGGCTATAGATATCATGGATAGTGTTTTCTTGTCTCAGCTTGCTACAACTGTATCAGATTATGCCAATATTTTCAATATTATCTATTAATTTTGTCATTCAAGGAGAGAAATAATAGTGGAAAAGAAGGTGTATCTTTCTTATAACTACCAGCAACAACTGATGACCAAGTGGTGCCAACAAGAAGATAGGCAAAGAAGCCCTGAAAATGGCAAAGCTCAGATCACCATTCCTGCTTCTAGCTTAGCCCTTCATATACATCATCTGGGGAGACAACTGCTGTGGAGGAGCCAGCCATTTTTACCAATTGCTCATTCATTAGCACATACAGGGCAGGGAAGCTGAACTGCAGGGCACCAGAAAGAAAAGGAGGCAGAATGTTCTAGAAAAGTCAACCACTGCTACTTGACCAACATGTCCCCCTCAGGCCCTAATGGGAACAGACTTCTCAAAACCACCACATGTTCTTCCAACCCAGCCCCAACAGTCATCAATGAGGGGAAAATCATTTGGAAGAGGGACTTACCTTCCTCATCACTACCAGCAACAAATGCCAAAGACATGCCACTGGTAGGCAAGTAGGCAAAAGAATTTAAGTAGGAAGTAATCCCTCCCACCGTATTTCCTGCTTCCAGTCCAGCCTCCAGAGACATCATCTGAAGAAGCAACTGCTGTGAAGATAGGGCCATCTCCACCATCTGTCAGCCAACTGCCATACACAAAGCAAACAAGCCAGCCTACCTGAAGTAGCAAAGTATCCTGATTGAGAGACAGGAGGTAGCACTGCCAGTTACATCAAACTACCACCACTACTTTCATAACCATCTCCCTTCAGCCTCCTGGGGAAAGCCTAGGACAACTAACTCATGAGCCCAGGGAATAAGTGAATTTAAAGAATGACTTAAAAGAATAATCATTAACATTCTAAGAATCCTGAAATGCTAAGAATCATTAACATCCTACAAATGACTTCCATATGATTTTCAGCTGAAATCTTGCACATTTATTGTCTTCCCCATTATAATAGGAGCTTTTTGAGAATGAAGACTTTTGCTGTTCTATCTCTACACAGCACAATGTATTGCATATAGTAAATACTTAATAAAGGCTTCATTTATGCATATAAAATAATAATGTTCCATTACATTTATATACTACAACTTATTTAGCCATCTACTCCCCAATCAATGGGAATCTGCTTTGTTTCTAGCACTTTGCTACCAGAAAAAGTGCTGTATTTGTAGAACTCTTACCATATCTCTCCCTTTGGTTGAGAACAGAAAAGAAGTACTGCCATCATTTCCCATGGTAATAGATTGAAACACTTCAAGGCCTGAAATTGTCTGATACGTTGAAACTTTATTTTGTGTTTTTTTAAACCTGAAATTATTAGACACTCAATATGCCTCTGCACTTTTGACCTCTGTACTCTAAAACCATCCCCACCCCCATCTATGCCATGAGTTATAAGATCATAAATCTACATCATAGTGGTCATCTAACCCATCTCCTAATTTTACAGGTGAGGAAACTGAGGTCTTGAGAGGTTACATTGAAATTGGTAGAATCAGGATTTGGACTCAGTTCTGATGACTTTGTGTATAGTTCCAAATTGTTCTCTAGAACATTTGGACCAGTTCACAACTCCATCAACAATGCACTCTAATATTTGTCATTTTCCTGTCTTGTCATATTACCCAATCTGATAGGTACAATGTGGTACCTCAGAGTTGTTTTGATTTGCATTTGCAATGATTTAGAGCATTTTATTCATATGACTATAGATAGCTTTAATCTCTTCCTCTGAAAACTTCCTGTTAATATCCTTTTACCACTTATCAATTGGGGACTGACTTGTATTCTTATAAATTTGGCTCTGTTCTCTATATATTTTAGAAATAAGACCCTCGTCAGAGACACTGGTTGTAAAGGTTATTTCCCAGCTTTCTGTTTCCCTTTTAATCTTGGTTGCATTGGGTTTGCTTGTCCAAAAAATGTTTTAATTTAACATAATTAAAATAATTGTTTTTCTACTTCATAATGCTCTCTCTCTTGTTTGGTCATAAATCCTTCCCTTCTCCACAGATATGACAGGTAAACTATTCCTTGCTCTCTTAATTCGATTATAGCATCAGCCTTTATATCTAAATCATGTACCAGTTGTGACTTGGTGTAGAGTGTAAGATGTTGGTCTATACCTAGTTTCTATCATACTATTTTCCAGTTTTTCCAGTAGTTTTTGTTAAATACGGAGTTCTTATCCCAGAAACTGGAGTCTTGGATTTATCAAGCAATAGATTACTATAGTCATAGATGATTGCGTTTTGTGTCTTGTGTCTCATCTATTCCACTGATCCACCACTCTATTTCTTTGTCAGTACCAAGTAGTTTTGATGATTGCTGCTTTATAATACAATTTAAGATCTAGAATGACTAGGCCACCTTCCCTTGCATTTATTTTCATTAATTATCTTGATATTCTGGACCTTTTGTTCTTTTGGATGAATTTTATTATTTTTTCTAGCTCTATAAAATAATTCTTGGTAGTTTTTTTGGTATAACAGTGAATAAGTAGGTTAATTCAGGTAGAATTGTCATTTTTATTATATTAACATGGTCTACCCATGAGCAACTGATATATTTCCAATTATCTAGACATGACTTTATTTGCATGAAAAGTGTTTTGTAATTGTGTTCATACAGTTCCTGGGTTTGTTTTGGCAGGTAAACTCCCGAATATTTTATAATGTCTACAGTAATTTTAAATGAAATTTGTCTATCTCTTGCTGTTGGGCTTTGTTAATAATATATAGAAATGCTGTTGATTTGTGTGGATTTATTTTATGTCCTATAGCTTTGCTAACTTTATATATTATTTCAATTAATTTTTACTTAATTCTGTAGGATTCTCTAAGGATGCCATCATATTATTTGCAAAGACTGACAGCTTACTTTCTTCTTTGACTCTTCTAATTCCTTCAATTTCTTTTTCTTCTCTTATTGTTAAATCTAACATTTCTAGTGCCGGAGGGGTAATGGACATCCTTTTTTCACCCCACAATCTTATTGAGTATGCTTCTAATTTATCCCTATTACATATATTTGCTGATGGTTTTGGATGGGTGCTCCCTATAACTTTAAGGAAGACTCCATTTATTCTTATACTCTCTAGTGTCTTTCATAGGAATGCAAATTGAACAAATCTTTTTATTAAAGGGATTTATTCTGTGAAATTTGGATTCAGTCAAAGGGCTATACTTGATAATCTAGTGGTCCACTTGTAGCTTCGAGGCCACAGGTTCCCCTTCCCTACTCTAAGATTTATCATTGTGAGTAGGAGGAAAGGGAGAGGGAAAGCTATTAAATTATAAATAGCTCTTCTCATATTAAACACTAATCTTTTGCTCTGTAACAATAATGGCTGTGTGAGTCAAATTGTATTCCACTCTAATAAGACTTGTGCAAATATTATATTTCAGCAAACAAATTAACTGACTGCTATTAAATCTTACTAGATCTTTTTGGATCAAGAGTTCTCAAAGTTCTTGAGCTTAGGGATCTTTATTAATTTCTTTCAGCACTTTCAGTTCCCCTGTGAAATTATTTCATTCACATTATTCAAAATGATATTTTTTCTTGAATTCATGACTTTGATTTGTTTGACATTTGAGACATAAGGGAATAAAACTCATGCAACTTGAAGAACTGTATCGGAGGAAGAGAAAGGGTACTCAGCAATATTATCAAGAGCCTTGACTCACTTAATGTACTCCCCATCCAAATTCATATGTTCCACATGCTTCTCCCAAAACCCTGGATTTGGGAGGGCAATGGTACAGAGGAAGAAAGGTTCAAGGATTGTAATTGTGGGGAAGTGAAAACCAAAACCAATGGATTGTTTGATTTGGGGTTCTGATATTTCCTATCTGTGCAACTTTGTTCTAGTCTTTTGACATATTTAAACCTCATTTTATTCACTTATGAAAATGAGGATAATATCTAAAAAGGTACATAGTCCCATGTGCCTGTATGAAGTGAGATAATATTATTTTACCTACCTATCTATGAGATTATTTTTGAGAAAACGCTTTGTAAATTGCAAAATACTATTGTGTGTATTGATTATTGTTACTTTGATTATTATAACTATTTTCAATATCAATTATTACATTAATAATTATTGCTAGTCTCAGTAGTTATTTAGCTCCAAGCTGTTTCATCTGGGGCAATTCCTACAATTCTCTTTCTGCTTAAGGGGAATTTTGATGTCAAAAAGAATTACTTCAATGGCATCATTCTTTATATCACCATGAGGTTTTTTAATGTTCATTCTTATTTCTAAAACTACAGTGGATACATTTTAAAACATAATATATTCTATAATTAGCATTCAGTGATTTTCAATTCTATTCAATTAAAATTAAATACCTATTGTTTGCATAGCATTGCATTATGTCCTGGGGATGTAAATATAATAACTGTGTAGTCTCATATGTTTTTTGACATGGCCAGTATGTGAATTAATTTTGCTTGACTGTGTATTTTTAGCAGGATTCTTTTTGTCTTTTTTCTAGTGAGAGGAATGGAGGAGAGAAAATATATTTATTGGTTGAAAAAATTTAATTTAATTTTAGAAAGTTTAAAAAGACCACATACTATTTACTCTCAAGGATTACTTCCAAATCATTATGGCATACAGAGACAAACTGACAGAGTTTTAGAATATGTATTAAGTGCTTGCTGTTTGCCAGGCACTGTGCTCAGTGATAGGGATAGGAGTTCAAGCAAACAAAACAATCCCTTCCCTCAAGAAGTTTGTATTCTAGTGGGGGAAGGCAATGCTAGCCCTGGGGTATAGTATAGAAATGAGGGGATAGAAAGTAGAGGCCTGAATGTGGGTACAATAAAGCAGAAAGCTTACTTATTAGAGTGACCACTGAATGATTCTCTGCATTATATGATTCTAGGACCAGGGTCAAAGTTTCTAGTAAAAATGATTTTATGGTTGAAAAGCAGAAGATATGACTGAAAAACAACAAATTATGGTGTGTGGGTATGTGTGTGTGTGTGTTTGTATACATACACACACATGTACTTGTGTGCAAGTGTGTGCAGAATCAGTGGGGGAAGAATGTGAAATGTAAAGAGTCAGATTAGGTCAGAAAGCATACATTTCCCATTTCTCCTACATCCTTTTTTTTTTTTTTTAATAAAAAGGGAGAGCATTTTGGTGACAAGCAGGCAGAACTACCTCTGGTAAGAAGACCTGTGCCTAATCTAACTCCTCATTTTAGAAAAATAAATCCTTTAGCCCTAAACATTCTGATGATCATTTTAAGGATTTTATATAATTTTATTTTGAGTGGGTAAAGATTCGGAACCTAGGATCCCATTGGTGCAAGTAACTGGAAACTTTTTCAAACAGTAACTCTTTTGTAACTTCACAGTTTTAGAAAGTTGATTGGGGATCCTAAATATTTAAGTGAATTGAATTTATTTTATACATAACTAGCATGTGTAAGAGCAGCATGTTTGTTTTGCTCTAAGACCAAATTTCTGTCCAATACTACCTAATTCTTCTCATCAATAATTTATATTATGCAATTCATTATGTAATAATAAAATTATGTGATGCAATATTCAAAAATATTGTGGATCTGTGATCTCATCAATGTGAGTATCCTTTCAACCAGTGTAGATATCCCTTCCATACTTTCTTATGCAAGGTGATTCTTTATTGTGTTCTTCAATTCTTAGGTATGTTCACTCAAGAAAAGATTTATACCCAATGTACAGTACTTTTTTATATCTGTACTAGAGAAGTATTATGTTGTTCATCTGTTATCCCTCACAGCCAGCCTACATTTAGGGTCATACATAATTTTTGTTGATACCTTTTTAGTTATATCTTCCATGTAATTATTGGTAATGTGTTCTGCATTATTAGCATCAACAATTTAATTTCTCAATTTTTTTGGGGGGTGGTCATTCAAAATTTTGATGAATTCACATTAGAAGTGTTACATAATTTGCAACCATATAGGGAAAAAAGTGTTGGTTTTTTCTTTTGATCTCAATTGTAATCCCCAATTATTGAAATGTTGCTCTGGATCATTGAAAGATTAATGCAATTTCTTAAATGCAATCTAGGTTCCATATTCCTTCCTATTTAATTATTGGCCTAGTTCATCTACCATCCGTAGTGCCCTTCCAAGCCTTGTTGTAGTTTGTTCTTCATAATTGAAGAGGACCATGACATCAGGAAGATGATAATGTGACTTGCAATTGAATCAGATGTGAATGAGGGGTGGCTGTGCAAAATAACCAGCCTCAGCTTTTCCTCCAGAGCCATCTCAGTCCAATGGCCAGATGTAGATCGGGAATGACTAGAGATGGCCCAGGATGCAGTGGGAGACCTTGGCCTTTCTAAGCTAAGGTCTTTCTGAGTTCTGACTTTGTGTGATTTAATGCCAATTCAGTTAATAGACCTTTTAAAGAAGCATTCAAGGGATGGCTTATTTAAAGAAAAAAACATATCAAATTGGGAGGGGAAGGTCCCTAGGGCTGCTGACCACATGGGACATCATACCCTTACCTGAGGGTGTTCTGCTCAAAAGAAGGTAAATTTTGATGTCTAAAGCCTACCTGGTTATCTTGAAGTTTACTGGCTAGATTTCTTTCTTAAAGACCATGCCGTAAACTCAATTCACTCTGGTCCATCCAAGATTTGTACAATAATTCAAGGTGGTATACATGAATAATATGTCATAACATGAGCAACAAACATTCATGTATTGTTTACTGTATGTAATGCTAATTTAATATTTTTAATTAGTTGTGAATAACATTGAAGAGGCCTTATAATATTTTAGAAACTCAGAACAATGTCATCCAGAAATCAGGATCATCTGTAGAATTTTAATCATCTCTATGGGATCCTTCCTCTATTTGAATTTTGGGCAAGGCATCTTCAATGAAACTGAGAAATACCTATGACTCTTTATGCCTAATTTGATAGTGATAATTAAATGTCTCCCTTGCCAAGGAATTCTGTTATCTTAATATATAAATGAGATCATTTTTTGGTAAAACTATGAAACCTCTACTTTGTTCAAACAAGAAAAATGCCTTTTATAATTGGCAAACCAAGAACATCCAAGATTCATTGATTTCCACTTGTTTTAGTTAATTTGCTGTTCAGGTATTTCAGTTGTACTTTACTCTTCATGCCCTCTTGGGGTTTTATTGGCAAAGGTACCATATAGTATCTTGTTATTTACTTCTCCAGCTCATTTTATATGATCATAAGTATATAGTCTGCTTTTCAGAGAAAAAATAACTGTGAAAACCTTCATGTCTGACTAGTGTATTTTTATCAATGACATATTTTGAATATAATCATATTCATAATTATTTTATATAGATATCTGTGGCAGGATGTCTGAGTGATTCTTTTTCCTCTTGTCTAATCCTCATTTCACTTTCCTATCTAAAAAAGCTAAAAATAAAACTAGTAAGGTAAGATAATAAAAAAGAGAAAAAAATTTTTAAAATCTCACAAAGAATAATTTATATAAAGATTAATACAAGATTGGGAAAATATGTGAAGATACTTCCTAATACAATTGAGAAATGTTGATACTATAAAACATTAAAAGGAGAAATATCTAGATTAGTAATGCTTGAACTGAGATCTGTTAACCTGTGTTTATTTTTAAAAACAGAAAATTTTATTTCAATATAGTTGATGTACTTTGTAAGCCTAAATGATTTTTTTATGCATTTGAAAACATTATACTGAGAAGGAATCAATAAATTTCACTAGATTGCCAAAGGGTTCCAAGACACTGAAAGTTTAAGACCTTTAATTTAGAAGGAAATAATGCTGAAATAATTATAACTGTGTCCAAATATAATTTGGAATAATTGAAAGACAGCCCAAGATGGTTATAAAAGCTTAGTTTAAAAAAAGTATTGAGAGTAGCTAAAGAGTAGAATTTAATATTTATAGACTTTTGGGGAGGGAGAGAAAACAAAATAATTAATGATTTAAGATGGTTATTCTTGAAGGACCATACTGAAAAATATGTGGAAATATAATGGAAAATGTAGTTATCCAAGAAGAAATATTTCATCAAAGTCAAAAGTTAGAAAAAAAATTGTAGAACATTTAAGGTCCCCATAAACCAAAATAGCTGACCTTTTAGTAAAAACTCTGTCTCATGAAGACAATTTACCCGTCATTGACCTTCCAGACAAAACACAATGAAATATAGTCCAAATGCGAATACCTGAAATTGTTGCTATAGGAGAAAAAATACAGACTGCTAGATGCCACAGCATCCAATCATCAAATAGCTCAAATGTAACATAACAAGATATATAGTTTTAAACTCCAAAACTTCAGAGTTAAATAAAGTGTTTGGCAAGCTGCCAAATTCATGTATCATGGAATGCTAACCCATATGATGGAGCCTTGCTCTTTGAAGATATATTAAGCAAAATACTAGCATTTGATATACAAATCAAGCAAAGGGAAAGAATTTCATCTAAGGATAACATCCTACAAAGTTGAAAATTTCCATACATGAAGAAAATGGACTTCTGGTAATGTTATTAATTTCAATCAATTTCCTTGGAAAACCAGAATAGAGTAGATGTCTTCTTTTCTTCTTCTTCTTATTTTATGCAAGCTGAGTGGATAAAGGAATTATAACAAAGACAAATAATTCTATATTTCATGAAAGTATTAGTGATGGGTTATTTAAAGCTAAAACAAAAAGACAAGACTACTATGCCTTAGAAATCCTGTTTTGAGGTAATAAAGAGAAATAGCCACATTGGCAACAACATTATGCTTTTAAGTTAGGGGGCAAAACCTTTACAAATGCTGACTCACTTGGTCCTCACAAACAACCTGATATAGCAGCCAAGAATGCAAATGAAATCTTAGGTTGCATTAAGAGAGACATAGCATCCTGTTATGCTCTATCCTGGTCAAAATACATCTAGAATAATGTGTTCATTTTAAGGAATCACAGTTTAAGACAGATCTGGTTAAGCTAGGAAAGGTACAGAAGAGGAAAATTAGTATGTTGAAAAGTCCAAACAAGTGCTTGTTTAATGAAAAAAAATGGTTGACAGAATTGGGATGTTTAAGTAGGAAAGCAGAAGGCAGAGTAACATACTACTTTTCTTCTGGTACTTAAAGGTTACCTCACTGGGGTTGAAAAGGTAAGGTTGCATTGGTTCCACTTGTGCTAGTGGCCTAAACTGAGGACTAATGGATGGGTTGAAGTTATAAAGAGCCAAATTTTGACCGAATATAAGGAAAAGTGCCTAAAACATAGAACTATCATAAAGTGGAAAGTTGTTTATGAGTTACTAGTTTCCCTTGGAGTAAAAGTTCGTAGGAAAAGTTGAATGACTTTTTAAAGTATGGAAATTTTTTAGGTATGGTTGGAGCAGATGACCACTGAGTTCTTTCCTGTTCCTGAAATTATGTAAACACAGAATTGTAGAGTGGGTAATCAGAAAAAAATAAAGAAAAGGTAAAAAAGGAGAGAAAAAAGAAGTGACATATTATTTCTTGAAATCAAGCAGTCACAGAAGATAATTTAAATATTGTAGGAGGGGCAATGTCAAGAAGGGCATATGAATCATTCTCTCACCTGGATTGTACAAGGGAAGTATAAATAGGATTATATCAATAAAAGTGAAACAAATTGGACAGATTATAGACCCAGCACCTATCCTGGAAAAGAGCAAGAAAGAGGTCTGCATACAAGGACAAAGAGAGGGATCGGATATTCTCAAGACACTTCATTGGTACTTGAAATTTGAAGCTCCTTTCCCCCACCTCCAACAAACAGTGTTTTTGTTTTGCTTTTTGTTGTTTGTTATTGTTGTTCTGTATTGGGAAGCAAGGAAACAGGAGGACTGAAAGTGGAAGATTGGCATTTGTTGTTTCCAATAAGATGAGTGCCAGATAATTTAGAAAAATTGAAACAAAAAGTGGTATAACAGAGTTTAATAAGATGCTGGTGAATGTTAATGGACTAAATTTTCCATAAAACTGAAGAGAGTAGCAGAATGGCTTAAAAATGATTTTCACCATCACATCGGACCTAAAAAGAAGTGGACTATACTTAGACATAAATAACCCCCAAATAAATGACAAAGGCAGGGTGCAACCCTTAGAAAATATAATGTAATAATTTATGGAAACGTAAATGTTTATCTTTAAGGAAAACAGAAATAATTTAGTCCAACCCTCATTTTGTAGATAACATGAACTCAGTTTGCTGGTTTCTGACACAGGATTTGAACACAGATCAACAGCTTTCAGAGATATTATTCTTTTCACTGTTGCAAATAATAAGGGAAGTTTATAAAAAAATCAACTAAATAAAACAGTAATAAAATGATGAATTGGTCAGTGAATGAATCAAAGGAAAATAAAAACATATGAACATAATGAAACTAATAAGGGACCACAAATTGAAGGAAAGTAGCAGATGAATAGTTAGGAGTAAACTTGTATCTCTGACCATGTGTAATGACAAAAAAAAAAGAGAAAAATTCAATGGGGAAAAAAACCCTAAACAATCAACAAGGAAACTGTTAGGAATCAGCCTGATTCATGTCTGAAACCTGTTCATTCACTTTTTTATGTTGGGATGAAATGATGCACCTGTAGTCCATCCAGCATTCAAAAAAAGGAAGTTTACTTAGACATTACATTGAAAGCATGTTTGTGCTTTCTAAAAAAAAATACTGCATTTCTGTATGTTAAAAGCATAATTATGTAATAATTTCTCCTTCATATAATTAAAAATATTTCCATAAGGACAATAGATAATATTACTTTTCATGGAGAAATATTAGAATATTCCCTAATAAGGTGAATTAAATACTATATATCCACTATTGCTTCTATTATTTAACAGAGTACTAGAAATGTGATCCATAGATAAAGGAAAACATTGAGGTAAGAGTAAAATGAAACTATAAAAAAGATAAAAATATTTATCAAAACTATTGAGTGAAGATATTAGCTCCTGTAAAAAAAAAGCAGAATGCAAATGTGATCCACAAATAATCAGAATTTCTGGATTTTGTGTTACTTTATATGATTTTAAAATTTATTTGTAAAATTTATTTATTTTTAGCTTTCAGTATTCATTTCCACAAGACTTTGAGTTCCAAATTTTCTCTCCATCTCTCCCCTCTCCTTACCCTAAGACACTGTGCATTCTGATGACCCCTTCCCTCAATCTGCCCTCCCTTCTCTCACATCGCTACCTTCCCCTATCCTCATCTCCTCTATTTTCTTATAGGAAAAGATAGATTTTTATACCCCATTACCTATATATCTTATTTCCCAGTTGCATGCAAAAACAATTCTCAACATTTATTCCTAAAACTTTGAGTTCCAGCTTCTCACCCTTCCTTCCTTCCCACCCATTTCCACTGAGAAGGCAAGCAATTCAATATAGGATATACATGTGTAGTTATGTAAAAGACTTCCGTGAAAGTCATGTTTTGAAAGACTAACTTCTACCCTGCCCCTCCATTTATTCTATTCTCTCTTTTGAACTTGACCCTCCCCAAAAGTGTTTACTTCTAATTACCCCCTCCTCAAATGTGCCATCCCTTCTTTCCTTCCTCCCACACCTCACTTCTCCCCTTCTCCCCTACATTTCTGTAGCATAAGATAAATTTTCTTAGCAAATTGAGTGTGTATGTTATTCCCTCCTTAACCCAAATGTTATGTACATGTTATGAGAGTAAGCTTCACTTTCTCACTCTCATGTTTCCCCTTTCCCCCTCCATTGAAAAAGACTTTTTTGCCTCTTTTATGAGAGATAATTTCCCCATTCTATTTCTCCCTTTCTCCTCTCAATATATTCCTCTCTCACCTGTTAATTTTATTTTTTAGATATTATCCCTTCCTATTCAACTCACCCTGTGCCCTCTGTCTATATGTATACCATCCCTCCAACTACTTAAATACCGAGAAAAGTTTCAAGAGTTACAATTATGATCTTTCCATGTAGGATTTCAAACAGTTCAACTTTAGTAAGTCACTTATGATTTCTCTTTCCTGTTTACCTTTTCATGCTTCTCTTGATTCTTGTGTTTGAAAGTCAAATATTCTATTCAACTCTGGTTTCATCAAGAACACTTGAAAGTTATCTATTCATTGATGACCATTTTTTTTCCCTGAAATATTATACTTGGTTTTGTTGGGTAGGTGCTTCTTGGTTTTAATTCTAACTCCTTTGACTTCTAGAATATCATATTCCAAGCCCTTTGATTGCTTAATGTAGAAACTTCTAGATTTTGTATTATACTAATTGTGTATCCACAATACTCGAATTTTTCTTTCTGGTTGTTTGCAATGTTTTCTCTTTGACCTGAGAACTCTGGAATTTGTCAACAATATACTTAGGAGTTTTTCTTTTCAGCTCTCTTTTAGGAGGTGATTGGTGGATTCTTTCAATATTTATTTTACCCTATAGTTCTAGAATATAAGGGCATTTGCCCTTGATAATTTCATGAAAGATGATGTCTAAGCTCTTGTTTTTATCATGGCTTCCAGGTAGGCCCATACTTTTTAAATTGTTTCTCCTGGATCTATCTTCCAGGTCAGTTGTTTTTTCCAATGAGATATTTCACACTGCCTACTATTTTTTTCATTCCTTTAGTTTTGTTTCATAATTTCTTGATTTTTCATAGAGTCACTAGCTTCCATCTGTTCCATCCTAATCTTTAAGGAATTATTTTCTTCATTTAGCTTTTGGATCTCCTTTTCCATCTGACCAGTTCTTCTTTTTAGGGCATTCTTCTCCTCATAGCTTTTTGGATCTCTTTTGCCATTTGTGTTTGTCTATTTTTTAAAGTGTTATTTTCTTCAACATTTTTTGGATATCCTTTAGCAAACAGTTGACTCGTTTTTTTCATGCTTTTCTTGCATCACTCTCATTTCTCTTCCCAATTTTTGTTCTATTTCTCCTTACTTGATTTTCAAAATCCTTTTTTGAACTCTTCCATGGCCTGAGACCAATTCATGTTTTCTTTGAGGTTTTGGATGGAGGAGTTTTGACTTTGTTTTCTTTTGTTTGCATGCTTTGGTCTTCCTTATGACCAAAGTAAGATTCCAATTCCTGATTCTTTTTCCTGTTTTAGCTCATTTCTCCAGCCATTTACCTGACTTTTGAACCATTTGTCAAGGTAGTTCTCTACTCTCAGTGGAGGTGTAGGGTGTACTGTCAATCACTTGATCCTCCCACAATCTGTGGCCCTACAGCTCCAGAAACAATGACTGCAGCTTCCCCTGTTCCCCTGTGGCTGCTGCAAGTTCCTCCACCTCCTCCCCCCTCTGTTATCTTGAGACTGGGGCTGGATCACTCCACTCTCCTGCCCTGATCCCACAGGCTTTTCCCACTGACCTTCCAGTTTATCCTCATTGTTTTGGCATCATGGAAGTCTGGAAAGCCCTGCAGGTGTGAGAGAGTCAGTCAACCCAACGCCTGCTCAGATCCCCTCTATGCCTTTGCAGCTCACATTGGACTGTGCTCTGCCCCCAGCATGATAGACACTTCCCAGCAACCTTCCAGGTTGTCTTGAGCTGCTGATTTGCTTCTCTGCTATTCTGTGGATTCTACAGCTCCAGAATTGTTTAGAACCATTTTTTACCTGGACTTGGCAGGAGTGCTCTAGAAAGTCTATGCTGTTCCTCTGCCATCTTGACTTGCCCCCCTCCCCCCACTTTCCAATTTTTGAATATTGGTGATAAAAATTAGAAGCCACAGAAAAAAGTTAAATTAAAAATAATAAGAAAATTAATTAAATGCCAAGGAGTTAACCCAACTTCTATAAACACCTTATAGAAAATTTTCATGAGAAACTCCACCCAAAAAATTGGAGAATTACTTAATATTTATGTGATGTGCAAAGAAAAAATTTAAAATATTATTCCCCACACAAAACAATAGATTTGATGCTGTCACCAAAGAAGAGGAGGGATTTCTTTATTTATTTGGACAAATTACAAATTCAAAAGAAAACCTCAATAACATCAAATAAAATTGCTTTAAAATGTATGAAGGAAGAGAAGTTTATATTACTAGATAACAAACTATAATGAAAAATAGTGACTAACAGGTCTGTTCAGTACAGTCAAATAGAAAAGCATATCAGTGGAATAAATTAGGTAGGAAAAAATGTAGAAAAGATCCCTAAGTATGAAAATATTCATGGAAGCTTTATTTGTGATAACAAAAAAGCTGGAAAGAAAATACATTCCTAACAATTGGGGAATTTTCTGAACAGACTGTGGAATATGAATAAGTAATGACAGATATGTAAATGCATAGAAACATGGCAAGACATATATGAAATACTACAGAGAAAAGATACCAGAGTTGAATGAGCATGATACATAATGACCATGGTAGTGTAAATAAAGAAAACAAGGGAAAACAGCAACAATAGCCAACAACAAAAAGTCCTCAAGTAAAACACAATAGAATAGATTTGTATCATACTATCAAAGTAATTGTCTCCCACTCTTTCCACCAAAGTGCAAATTAATATAATGTCAGTAAGATTAAAAATTATTCTATTAGGTAGTTTTGCTTAATATTTGAAGGAATGTACTTTTCTTGGGGGCGGTGATTCTTGGAGCTGGTTGAAAAGGGTCAATCATCAAAAAATCAAATACTTTAAACAAATGAAGCAGTTTTAAAAGGTCTAGAAATAAGGATGTTGGCATAAGGATTGGGAGGATGTTTTCACAGTTGACTTCTTTTGATAATAGTATGGATTATGATTTTTAATTGTAATTTTTCTTCCCTGTAATATCCCTGAGTGCTTATCAAGTTATATTGTTTTGAGTCTGTTGATTCTCTGAATATTTGGTCAGATCCTATTATTCTTACTCACTTCATTTGTTTAAGCACCATTTCTACTTCTTTTCTTCCTCCTATAGCTCAGTATCAGATTCAAGAATTAGAATGTCACAGGTATTACACTAACATAAATAATAAGGATACAATACTGGTATCCAAACTTTTTAAATCATTCACACATATTAGTAATTTGAGGGGTACACAGTGATAATCTGTATCTGTGAAATATTTTTACACACATATGCATATGCATTTGTATCAATGTAGCATTATTTATTACTGGTATGCACTCTGGCAAAACTATTATACATATCAAAAACATGCAAATAGATATTTTAAAAGATTAAAAATATAAAAAAATAGCATTTTAGTATGTTTTCAATTGCATCTATATCCCAGGGTTCTTTTGTAAAATGTACTTAGTATAGTGCTTGGCACAGAGGATGAACCATAAAAATGATTATCCCTTCCACCCCTTTATTAATGGCACAATACTTTTCTGTTTTTTTGTTTGTTTGAGGTGGAAGGTATATATGTGTGCATGTACATGGTATGATTGAGTAGGCTCCATTATTTTTGAAAAATCCTTATATAAGCACTTTGCAATGTAGCAATTTCAAAGTCAGGTTGTAAGTTCATTGCTGTGAAACCTGAGTATAGGTTGGAAGGTGCTCTCAGACAGCACTCTGACTTTGACAGCAATGGATCTCTCTCTGTTAGATCACTGGTGACACTTCCATTCTATCAAGATTCAATAGTTTCTGCTAGCATTTTTCTAAGACTTGTCTTCAGTCACACATATACTCTCTCCCTCCACACATGTAGACCCTCACATATTTTATTATTACTGTTTTTTTCTATACTGCAGGGTTGAGGGTAAAATTCTTTCATATGTATAGTCTATATGGGTGTGGGATGTATACACTAATTGATAAAAGTACAACATGCTTTTTAGACTCATGTCTTATTACCTTATTCATTTTTATTTTGGTTTCTAAGGCAGTTGAGGAGTATGTTCTGATATTTTCACTTTAAATAAAAAAATTCAACATATCTCTCAGCAAATCATAAGACTATATACAGTTAGCAACAGTTTTATTTCTTTTTGGTGATGCTTATTTTTTAAAATTTATTTTATTATCTTATTGTTCCAGCTCCCTTCTTTTATTCTAGTAACTGTCAGAATTATGTGTGTCATATGTCATAAAGATAGAGCCTCTGGGATAGGACAAACTGAGTTCAGATACTACCTCAGTGCTTATGATCTGTGACCTGGTCGTATCACTTAATTCTTTATTAACTTCAGTTTCCTTAATTGTAAAATAGGGTAAAAATGCAGCAACCTCCCAAGATTTTTGTGAGGATTAAATGAGAAAATATTTGTAATGTATTTAGTACAGTGACTAGCACAGAGAAGGCTAAATCCTTGATCTTCCATCTATTCAAAATCTTTATGTGTCATAGATGACATAATAAAAAATGTTACTATGGAAAAGCAGACTTTTTGAAATGATATCAAGCACTACATCATATCTTTACCATCACATTACTGAGTGCAAATTTAAGGAATATAAGGTCCTATTGTATTTATCATTTGTTGATTACAAGGAAGCATCACCAAGGTAGAACAAAATGTTGCTTTACTGGCTTAACAAGTTATCTTCCATCTACATATCATGATCTTTCAATATTATTTGCAAGAGGTCACAACAAAAAATAACTGATCAATAACGCTTAGATAAGGTTCAAATCAGGGACATATATCTGCCTCAAAAGTGTTCTCTATTATGATGGAGAAGTTGCAATGAAGAGTCGAAGTTCAGCAAAGATTTCTTGTGCACAGTAAAGTTCTTCAAATATTCTTATTTAAGGATGACAGTGTGTTGATTAGAAATTATGGACCAGATCTCTAATCACTCAGAAGATTTAGCCTGTCCATTCATACAGGAATGAATAAATGGGTGAAGAATATCTATTGTCAAGATTGCAACATATATGCATAGAATCCCCCATATAACGTTTTTCAAATAGTAAGTATGTCTGGGATAGGCGATACAGATGTCCAGGAAACTGCCTAGAGTTGAAACCTTGTGCCCATAATAGAAAAGTAGACTAGATTGCTTTTAGAAAATTGGAAAATACTTTCTTGATCCCAATATTGCCATAGGAATAAAGTCCCATCTTTCTAATAGAAATATTTTACCAGTGACAAATTACAGCGATACCTTTAAAATTACAGAAATGAAGCTCACACAGAGGGCAATGAAATGGCACTCTATAGGTTGCAAGAAAGCTAAGATATATAACCAAAGACGGACTCAAAATAGAATGCTTATAGGGTTCCATTCAGAGATTGTATGACAGAAAGAAAAATCACGTAGTTAAAGTGAGGGACAGCAAGTGGATAGCAAAAGTGCTCCATTGCTACCTTTATTATGTAGGCAGAAAAGGGAGGTCTCTAGTGCATGAAACAACCTCTTAATTGAGAGAACATAGATGAGAGTTGAGCAGGACAGGCAAGAAGGAAAGTGTTATAGTCAGCGTCATTGAAGGGAACTTCTAATTTAATCAAGTCACAAAAATATTTGAGTTTCATTTTGAGATTTTAGGTACATTTAGGTACATTTACTTTTTTCCTCTTCTTACTTACAATATTTATTGATTGAAAGTAATACAAGCTCTTGATTTTGAGTAGAGAAATTAAAGATGATCCTTTCATGGCTTCATTTTTTAAGGTTGTTAATATAAATTAGCGATGTCTTTTGTTGCAGAAATTTTCCGTATTCATTGATATAATATTTTGGGTTCTAAATTGTTTTGTATGAGAATAAACATTCTATTTCCCCTCTAATGTCAAATCACAGTCGAATTCCTGTAATGTTAATTAGAGTGAAAGATCTTCTTCACCCATTATTAGGCCTCACCTGGAGCCTATTAAAGGGACTTGATTAGGAGAGGTTTGTTTTTGCCTTGGGTCATGACATTCTTGCTCTCCAGCTCTGAAAAGGGCATATATATATATATATATATATATATATATATATATATATATATATATATATATACACACATACTCTGAGGTGAGGTTTTCCTTTGGAGGCTTGGAAGAAGGTTCATGTGCCAGGTAAGACTCTGGATAGTCATGCCACTCCCACCTCCTTGCTTTGAAAATCCAGATGTTGGTGCTTCTCTCTCTGGTAACTATGTATGTATGTAATGGTCAGACAGTTGGATCTATCTGTCTGACAGAAACTCTCTCTGTTAGTCTTTATTTCTGTGCTTGTATTTTCTCTGTTGACAAATTTAATTAAAGTAGATTGTTGACCCCTCAAAAGTTGCTTTCCTTTTATAAAAGCAGTTCTAATAGCTCATGTAGCAGACCCTCCTGTATGTGCTGGGGTGCTTGCTGTTATAATTCCCCATATAAATGTACTTTGATCATGATGATTGATTGATTGATAAACTTCCTTTTTAGGATTTTTTTGCCAAGATTTTTTTTTAAAAGACTAGTGAAATTGTTTTATTGTCTGTGTATTGATATATAAATGTATTTTATCTACTGATACGTTTCCTATGGGTTCTATGTCTCTGCTTATAGGAACATCACATGTTTGTTGAAGGAGAGAGTCACTGGAATTTTTTTGAATCCTTGTTGTGATAATAGTTTTACATTCACTAATACTCTTAAAATTGCAATTATTGGAGCCATATTTTTTATGAATTTTCTACTTTTCAGGTAGAGAGCCTAATATATTAAATATATTAGTTCAGAAGTTGTTGTAAACAGACTGTTACATTCATCTTTATTATTTCTTTAGTTTGATAATTTTTATCATTACTCTTATTAATCTATGTTCTAAATTTAAAGAGTTAATTTTTCAAGCTCTTTCAACCTGGTTAATTATTTCCTTCTTATGTGTTAATACACAATCAGTTTCATTTTGCTGGCATGATACTTAGTGATCTCCATGTCTGATTTCTTCTTATTTTTTTCTAAAAGTACTTATGAAATAGGCAAGAGGATTCTGCTCTATCTATAATGTTTGACCATTTTTACTTCTTAATACTGAGCTATGTTTTCCAACATGTTTTTGGCAGACTTTCCCTACGCTTAATTTAATGTTTTAGTCACAGGTGTCAAAATATATATTGAATTTATTTTGGAGGGTCTTTTCAAGTTCTTCAAATCATTTCTCAACTTCAAAATCTGTAGCACATACCAGAATATAAGCTTCAATTATTTTCATGGTGTCATGTTTGCTTATGGTAGGTATGAACATTATAGTGGCAAGAGCACTGCTTTAGATTGAGATAATGAGGGTTCAAATCTCACCTTTGTCACCTATTTTTTCTATAATCTTAGGTATATCACTTAATGTTTCTGGGCCTCAGTTTTATCATCTGTAAAACATGTTAGTGTACCAGAAAACCTTGTGGTGTTTACTGGCAGCTATAGGTCTGTGATTGCACCAAACATTCTTTGCTCCATAGTATCCTCTTAAAAATTCCTTCCAGTACTTGTATTTCCTTTCAACTCCACTTGGACACTGTATTCATATGTAAATAAGCCATTCACAATATTTCAATCTCAAACATATGGTTTCACATGAGGAGAAAGAGACCAAATCAAAATAAGAGAACAAAGATTGAAACAGAGTTGTAAAGCCCATCAGCAAGGATACTGGGCCATCTCCAGCTATGTAGAAGGAGTTGGGATGTAGAGAAGAAGGGACAACCTACAAATAAATTTTCAACACTTTTTTAAGAGTAAATAATAACTTGCTTGGTCTCAATGCTTCTGTTATGTTTCCTGCAAAGCAGACTCTCAGTCTTCTTTTTTTAGTTCCTAATCTGGAAATGCAAATGGTAAGATGATCTCAATGATGAGACCCCCACAATCATTGTACCTCTTAAATCTCAATTTGCACTGTAGTTGGCCATGACATTGGCTATCCCTGAGAGAATCAAATCCCTATCTTACTCTGCTAAGATACATTGCTACTTCCATGGCTCACTTTTACTCTATCTGACTCATTGATTTTTATAGCAGCTCCTTTTGTGGTGGCAAAGAATTGGAAATTGTGGGGATGAAAGGAATAAAAGGCAGGATGATTTCAGGGGGAAAAGACCTGGAAAGACTTTTATGAAGTCATGGAAAGTGAAATAAGTAGAAAAGAATATTGTACATGCACAGTAGCAGTGGTATCCATAATTATAATCAACTGAGAAAGATTTAGCTACTCTGATCAATACAATGATCTATGATTATTCCAAAGAATTCAGGATGAAAAATGTTGCCCACCTCCAGCTAGAGAACTGGTGAACTCTAAGTGCAGCCTGAAGAAAATTTAATTGAATTTCTAAAGGTTCATGACAATCTTTTAAATTGTCTCTCCTGGATCTATTTTCCAGGTCAGTTGTTTTTCCAATGAGATATTTCACATTATCTTCCATTTTTTCATTCTTTAGGTTTTGTTTGGTGATTTCTTGTCATTAGCCTCCATCTGTTCCATTCTAATTTTGAGAGAACTATTTTCTTCAGTGAGCTTTTGAACCTCTTTTTCCATTTGGCTAATTCTGCTTTTGAAAGCATTCTTCTCCTCATTGGCTTTTTGAACCTCTTTTGCCAATTGAGGTAGTCTATTTTTCAAGGTGTTATTTTCTTCAGCATTTTTTGGGTCTCCTTTAGCAAGGTATTGACCCATTTTTCATGCTTTTCTTGCATCTCTCTCATTTCCCTTGACAGTTTTTCCTCCACCTGTCTAACTTGATTTTCAAAATCTTTTTTGAGCTCTTCCATGGCCTGAGCCCATTGGATATCTATTTCGGATGTTTGGGATACAGAGGCCTTGACTTCTATGTCTTTCCCTGATGATAAGCATTGTTCTTCCTCACCAGAAATGAAAGGGGGAAATATCTGTTCCCCAAGAAAGTAACCTCCTATGGTCTTATTTTTTTTCCCTTTTCTGGGCATTTTCCCAGCCAGTTACTTGACTTCTGAGATTCTTCTCCACTCCCACCTCACTAGTGCTTGGAGTCTGAGATTCAAATGCTGCTTCCCAGCCTCAGGGCTTTCAGTGGTGGGGGGTGGGGTGGGGCGGGGCTGCTATTTGGTGGGATTAAGGTCAGGTTCTCAGGTGGGGCCAGGGCCACCTCCCAGGCTCAGTTCCCTCAGGGGGGTTATGCAAAGACCTTCAACAATGGAGCTCCTTGGGAGCCAAGATGGTGGAGTAGAAGGACGCACATTTACGAGCTCCGAAACCAAAGCCCATAGAATTAATGTAAAAAGAGTCCCCCATAACTTCTGGGTGAATACAAAGTGTGCAGAAGCAGAGTGGAAGAGATTTCTGTTCCGGGGAGCCCTGAAGACCCATCCCCAGGGTCCGGCGCACCCCAGAAAGTAAACCCGACCCCCAGCGCTGCCCTGGCCGGGGCCCCAGAGAAGCTGATCCGAGCAGGCTTCAGAGACGGAAGCTCCAGCAACCGGGAAAGTCCCTCCGCCCACAGAAGCTACAGGTCAGTGAGAAAGAAAGCCGGGCTGAAGGAGAGGGGAAGCGGGGCGTCTCCGTGACTAGGGCCCCCTCAGGAGGAAGTGGCGGCGGCAGGGACGGGGGCAGGAAGCTGCGGAGGCAGAGGTGTGGGCGGCGGCTGGGGCGGCAGCGGCCCAGGACTCAGGAATCCCCCAGCAGCAGGCAGGATCTTCATTACGGAAGATTCCCGCATAAAACCTGATGGAGCTGAGCCTGGGAGACGGCCCTGTCCCCACCCCGCTCTGATGCTGAAGGCTTCTGCTCGGGACCCCCAGGGGAGCTGAGATTGGGAGGCGGGCCCCCCACCCCGCCCCCACCCGTTCCATTCCTGAAAGTCTCTGCATAAAGCCCCCGAGGGATCAGTCTCGGAGGCAGCCCTGGCCCCACCCCAGCACCTGAACTAAAGCTCACTGATTGACAGCCAGCAGGAGGAAAGCCCATTTAAATCTCAGAGGCCAAGCACTAGCTGGGCGGATCCAGGTGGGGGTGGAAAGGAATCTCAGAAGTCAAGTAACTGGCTGGGAAAATGCCTAGAAAAGGGAAGAAAAATAAGACTTTAGAGAGTTTTTTCCAACAAATGCAAATGATCCCGACCTTCGGATCTGACGAAGATGAGGATGTATTCTTGCCATCAGGGAAAGACGTGGAGGGTGGGGCCTCAGTACCCCAGACACCCCAGGGGGGTGGTGGGTGGGCTCAGGCCCTGGAAGAGCTCAAAAAGGATTTTGAAAAGCAAGTTAGACAGGTGGAGGAAAAACTGGGAAGAGAAATGTCAGAGATGCAACAAAAGTATGAAAAACAGGTCAATACCTTGGTAAAGGAGACCCAAAAAAATGCTGAGGAAATTAACACCTTGAAAAATAGGCTCACCCAATTGGCAAAGGAGGTTCAAAAAGCCAATGAGGAGAAGAATGCTTTCAAAAGCAGAATGAGCCAAATGGAAAAAGAGGCTCAAAAGCTCACTGAATTTAATAGTTCTCTCAAAATTAGAATGGAACAGATGGAGTCTAATGACTTTATGAGAAACCAAGAAATCACCAAACAAAACCAAAAGAACGAAAAAATGGAAGAGAATGTGAAATATCTCATGGGAAAAACAACTGACCTGGAAAATAGATCCAGGAGAGACAATTTAAAAATTATGGGACTACCTGAAAGTCATGATCAAAAAAAAGGCTAGACATCATCTTCCATGAAATTATCAAGGAAAACTGCCCTGACATTCTAGAACCAGAGGGCAAAATAAGTATTGAAAGAATCCATCGATCACCACCTGAAAGAGATCCAAAAAGAGAAACTCCTAGGAACATTGTGGCCAAATTCCAGAATTCCCAGCTCAAGGAAAAAATCTTGCAAGCAGCTAGAAAGAAACAATTCCAGTACTGTGGAAATACAATCAGGATAACCCAAGATCTAGCAGCTTCTACATTAAGGGATCGAAGGGCATGGAATAGGATATTCCAGAAGGCAAAGGAACTAGGACTCACACCAAGAATCACCTACCCAGCTAAACTGAGTATAATACTTCAAGGGAAAATATGGTCTTTCAATGAAACAGAGGACTTTCAATCATTCTTAATGAAAAAACCAGAGCTGAAAAGAAAATTTGACTTTCAAACACAAGAACGAGAAGAAGCATGAAAAAGTAAACAGCAAAGAGAAGTCTTAAGGGACTTACCAGAAGTGAACTGTTTACATTCCTACATGGAAAGACAATATTTGTAACTCTTAAAACTTTTCAGTATCTGGGTAGTTGGTGGGACCACACATACACATATACACGCATGCACACACATACACACATGCACACACATACAGAGATAGAGAGCACAGATTGAACTGAATAGGATGGGACCATACCTTAAAAGAAACTAGGGTAAATGGTGAGAGAGAAATGTAGGGGGAGGGAAAGGGAAGGGGGTAACTATATGTCATTTAAGAGGCAGGTAGGAGTTTTTCTTAGTGGAGGGAAAAAGAGGAGAGCTGAGAAAAAAAAAAAAAAAACAAGAAGTTTACCCTCATCACATTTGACTAAACGAAGGAGTGAAATGCACACTCATTTTGGTATGAAAACCTATCTTACAGTATAAGAAAGTGGGGGAGAAAGAGATATTGCAAGGGGGGGGATGATGGAAGGGAGGGCAAAGGGAGGAGGGAGCAATTTGAAGTCAACACTTGGGGAGGGACAGGATCAAAAGACAGAAGAGAAACAATGAGGGGCAGGTTAGGAGGGATGGTAATCCACTTAGTCTTACACAACACGACTATCAGGGAGGTCATTGGCAAAACTACACAGATATGGCATATATTGAATTGCCTGCTGTCCCAAAGGGAATGGGTGGGGAGGGAGGGATGGGGAGAATTTGGAACTCAAAGTTTTAGAAACAACTGTTTAGTATTGTTGTTGTAACTAGGAAAGAAGACATACAGTTAAGGAGGAATAGAAAGTCATCTGGCCCTACAGGAGAAAAGAGAAGATGGAGACAAGAGAAGGGAGAGATGTCAGAAGAGCGGGCAGATTGGAGATAGGGAAAATTAGATTGCTCGGGGTATTGAGGTGGGGGGAGGGGATAAAAGGGGAGAAAATTTGGAACCCAAAAATTTGTGAAAATGAATGTAAAAAAATTAAATAAATAAATAAATTAAAAAACAAACAAACAAAAAAAAAAAACAATGGAGCTCCTTTATGCTCAGGGAGCCCCTGTCCTCTGCTTCCCCTGCTGCTTCCTCCCAAGGAGGCCTGAGTTATGGAGACACCCCACTCCCCTCTCGGCCGGCCAGATAGGGTCTCTCACTGACCTGTAGTGCCTATGCGTGGAGGGACCTTCGTGGCCGCTGGAGATTTTGTCCCTGAAGTCTGCTCGGATCTGCTCCTCTCCAGGCCACGCGGCCAAGGCAGGGCTGAGCTCTGCTCCAGGTCCAGTGCATGAAGGACCTTTGGTGATAGTTTTCAGGGCTCTCTGGAAAAGAAATCTCCTCCACTCTGTTGCTGCATGGCTTCCACTGCTCCAGAACCCGTTGGGAGTTCTTTTTATAGGTAATTTGTGGGGTGTGGTAAAGGTTACAGTAACCTAGGATCAATAGACATCCCTAAAGTCTCAAGATGGAACCTACATTCACTCAGGTAAACTTTGTTAGATAAACAAATTTTGAGAACTGGAATATAACTAATAATGCAGAATTAGTGCATCTTATCAAAGATCAATATAAATGAATTGTAGAAGTACACTGAAAAGAAATTAGTTGCAAGTTACAGAATCACATGATTTTTTTTTCAACTTGAGAGAAGGAAAACCAAATGTTGCCCCAGAATTATTTCTCAAAATTTCATAACGCTATGACATCATATTCTATTTCCTTTCTTCCAGCCTCTGATGAAGAGGAGGTGACCTTCCTCTCTGTCTCTCCCTCTCTGTGTTTCCCTCTCCCTGTGTTTCTCTTTTTATCTCTCTGTGTCCCTTTCTCTCCCTACCTCACCCTCTCTCTCTCTCTCTCTCAATGTATACATATGTGTGTTTATACTCATACATACACCAATATATGCATATAGACTCATATACATGCATGCTTACATACACATTTATATATGTAGATACATGCATATGTTCATATGTGTACTTGTATTTATATTTTATCCCATCTTCTATCTTCTCCAGGAGATTCATTTGCCCCCACTGTAGAGATAGACATGCTTCATCACCTTGAGTGCAGTTCTCATTGAAACCCTGAGAGAGATAAGCCAAAACCTTGAAACCTAAAAAAATCCTCTAAAATACCAAACCTACTTTTGCCCCAACCCCTGCAGTTATAATTGAGAGTAAAAGCGTTATGGAAAGGGGGCCAACTTTCCTCATCGTCATCAGTAATAATTACTGACTGCTATCAACAGGCAAATAACATGAGAGCTAGAAGTGATGACATCCCCAAGAACACTAGTTCTTTTTTTTTTTTCCAGTCTAGATCTAACAGTCCTTATATGGGGAAGCAATTCCTTTGGAAAAAGAGTCAACTGGCTCTTCAGCTGCCAACTAACCATCCCTCATAAGTGAGGGAAGTCAATCTAGCTCAAATAGCAAGGGGTCTTGAGGAAGATACAGGAAATAGAATGCAAAAGATAAATCAAATCAATACCAGCCCTTTAACCACCATCTCCCCTCAAACTCTTGAGCCTTGGGAATAGTGACACTTCCAGGTCAGCATCCACAACCATCATCTTGTAAACAATTCTTTTCAAGATGTATCCTGACAATTGTTCCTAAATAAATTGAAAATAAAGTTCTTATCAGAAGAGTCTTTGAGACTACCAAATAATTCAGCATCAGAAATTGGTATGATTTTATCTGTGAATGTGACATTAAAGAATAGGAGTTGTCATTTGCTTTAACATTTTAGCCTAAAGAACATGGTATTTTACATCTGATTTTCACCTGAAACTTTCACAAGTGTTTCCTCCTTGATTAATGCATTAACTCTTTTGGAGAAAAGACTATCTTACTTATCAATTCATCCCTAGGTTATGTCACAGTGCTTCCTACATAGTAAGTGCTTAATAAATTTTTTTCTTTCACTGCTTTATACATTCCTGTTTTCTTTCTAATCTTATGTCTTCCTATCTACTGGTTCTTTTGCACCATCTAAAATACACATTCTTTGTCTTCATTAAAAAATAAAACAAAAAATTTAAAAAACAAACCCTCATTATACCCTGTTGTCTCCACTAGCTTGTTCCATATCTGTCATCCCTTTCTCTGTCAATAAGGAATAGGGACTAGACCTATGATTCTAGCATATAGGGAACATCAGAGTATGGAAACTTAATTTATAAATTTAGGTCATCGTCTTTACTACAACTTATGGACTTAGAAAACTGCCTAGAAAATTGAGAGTTGATTGACTTATTTATGGTATCACAGACACTCTGTATGAGATACACAATATAATTCCAGATCTTCCTCGATTCTATACCAGCTTTCTATTCTGTTCTCCTAACACTATCAATAAAATTCTTTGAAAAAACTGTGTATTTCACTTCCTAACCTTTCCTTCCCTTCTTAACCCTCTGTAATCTTGCTTCCAGCCTCACAACTCAACCTATCTCTAAAAGTTACCAATAAAGTCTTAATTCATAAACTTTTCATGTTTTCTCAAACTTAATCCTTCTTAATATCACTGTTATAT
Organism: Bettongia penicillata ogilbyi; assembly: GCA_023548195.1. Classification (NCBI taxonomy): domain Eukaryota; kingdom Metazoa; phylum Chordata; class Mammalia; order Diprotodontia; family Potoroidae; genus Bettongia; species Bettongia penicillata. The sequence goes on from JAJHZJ010000147.1 coordinate 9,404,464, forward strand.
TTGATGTTATGCATTCTCACCTTCTGAAAACTCTCTTCTCTTGATTTTCCTAACATATCTGGCCAATCATCAGTCTACTTTCTTAGATGATCTTCCATGTCATTTTACATCCTTGTTGTTAGTTTTCCTTCTCTTTTTTCTTCATTCTTTCATTTTTGAGTTTATTAATGTTCTTAGGTTAATAATCAACTATTAAATCTAAATATCCAGTCCTAGTCTCTCCCCTTACTTTCTTTACCACAATACCAACTACTTGACATTTCAAACTAAAAGGCAATAGGCATTTCCAACTCACCAATCAAAATACAACTCATTGTCTTTCTTTCCAAACTAACCTCTCTTCTGAACTTACTATTTTTATAGAGAGCGCAGCCAACATCCAGTTACCCAGGTATACAACTTTCATGTGTACTTCAGCTTCTTACATTTGCATATGAAATCAGTTACCAAATAATTCCATTTATACTTTCATCATCATCTTTCTTATCCAACTCTTACTCTATACATCAGTGTTTCCACTCTAGCTCAAGCTGTCATCGCTTGTCCCATGAACTATTAAAATAACTTCCTATTTGGCTCCTTTAAGTGAAGTCTCTTCTTATTCTGTTCCACATAGTTATCAAAGTTATATTCCTAAATCACAGGGTTGATGATGTTAAGCTCCCCCTTCCCAAACTTACTATGGAATCTAATGATTCCCCAGTTTGATCAGAATGCTTTTTTATTGGCTGTTGTCCCTACTTGAAATGCCCTTCCTCCTTCTATACTGTGAAATCCTTGGTTTCCCTCAAGGTTTCATTTACACATCACATTCTAATTTAAAATATTTCTGGTCTCATCAGCATTTAGTGGCTTCAAAATTTCTTTCAATGTTTTATATTTTCCAGTGAATCTGTACATGAGGAAAGGGGTGAAAATAGATAGGACCAAAATGCCATCATTGGCATATAGTCATTATTTTGTGTGTGTGAATTATATTGTATGTGTGTACATATTATATACATATATTTACGTGATGCATACATATACATATATATATTATATACATGAGACTGTATTATGTATTACTAAGGAAAAAAGAGGTAATTTGATCATCTCCCATGATTTCCCTATATTAAAATTAAACAAAGCCATTTCATTATAATTCATCCTACTAAAAATTCCATTTTACACACTCTTTAATGAATTGTCAAGAATAACATAGCGATGGAGAAGATGTGGGAGTGTTGAAACAATAATTCATTGTTGGGGGAGCTGTGAGCTGATACAATCATTCTGGAGAGCAATTTGAAACTATACCCAAAGGGGTATAAAAATGTGCATACCCTTTGACCCAACAATATTTCTTCTAGGTCTGTATCCCAAAAAGATCATAAAATGGGAAAGGCTCCCACATGTACAAAAATATTTATAGCAGCTCTCTGTGTGGTGGTCAAGAACTGGAAATCAAGGGGATGTCCGTCAACTGAGGAATGACTGAACAAGTTGTGGTATGTGAATGTAATGGAATACTATTGGGCTATAAGAAATGATGAGCAGGAAGACTTCAGAGAGGTCTAGGAGGACTTGTATGAACTGATACTGAGTGAAAGGAGCAGAACCAGGAGAACACTATACACACTGAGGAATTTTTCTGGTAGTCTTAGCCCTTCATAGCAATGCAAGGACCTAAAACATTTTCAAAGGACTCTTGAGGCAAAACGCCATCCACATCCAGAGGAGCAACTATGGAATTGGAATGCAGAATGAAGCAGAGTATTTTCTCTTTTGTTATGTTTTGTTTTGGTTTGTTTTTTCTCATGATTTCTCCCATTCGTTTTCATTCTTCTATGAAACAAGACTAATGTAAAAATGTGTTTAATAAAAATGTATATGTAGAACCCATATATGATTGCATACCTGCTGGAGGGCAGGATGAGGGGTAGAAAATCTAAGACTTATGGAAGTGATTGCAGAAAACTGAAAACAAATAAATTAATAATTTAAAAAGAAACAAGTTAGAAAAAAATAGTACAGTAAGTGATGGTCGTGTTGTGGATGATGACAATAGTGTCGAACAGACAATTAAACCTAATTCTGAATAGTTTTATAATTAATAGATAAAAGGAAAACAAGAAAATCCATGTCATATAAATACTTTGAGATCATTTTGCAAAAATAATAAAATATTTTATCTAATTTAGAAAGAAATTACTTTTTATATCAATAGGGGATCAACTTTTGCACTGATATATATGAAGAGATATTTCATTTTCTTTTATAAAAATAACCTTAAAAAGCTATTCTGTTTCTTATAAATATATAATCTGCTTAAAATGCTCAGCCATTTGCTTCAATGTTTTCTGGCTTTGGTGAATTTTATAAATTAATCATATATTTAAAAAAATACATTTCCTGTGTGTTCAGTTTTGAGTGTTTTGCTTTTTATGCAGCATGTCTCTTATCTTTGTGAGAAAGGTTTTAAAAAGATGTGACAGGGCAAACCCATGTGCCAAAATACCTTTGGTATAAACTATCTTGCTTGAAAATAACAAAGCTGATATGTCTGGAGGAAGGAAATATTTAAGAGAAGTGGCAAGTAAGGCTTGTCTACGTTGATAAGCGAAGATCAGTGCTTTCAATCATAGCCAGAGTCACAATAGTTCTTTTTATTCCTTTTCTGGATATTTCTCCTTGTGATGGTTTTTGTTAGAATGAAAGTGAAAAATGAAAAGTTTCTTTATTACCAAAGATCTAGATTTAGGGATAGTCCTTGGTGAATTTTTTTTTTCAGGATACTGTATGACAGTTATTGTTGGAGCTTTTAGATCTCTGAAAAATTGAAGTTGTAGATTACCCAAATGGCAATGAAAAAAACATATGCTCAGGATGAGTAGGCCACAACAAATGGCAAAAAGGAATTATGCAAAACAGGGTTAAGGTTGAATTTAAATAAAGTATGTTCAGGAAAAAAAAAATTGGCTTGTTCACGTAGTGGGAGGAAGCAATAGTTCATGTGTTCAATTGGTATTCATAGAATGTCAAGAAAGTATGGAAGCCATTGAATGTTGTATGGACATCCTATGGCAAACTTATGCGGGGGCATGAATGAGAAAGTCTTACAAGATGAAATGTGTTGTAGTTGCAAACAGCAATATGGGAGACAATACATAATTTAATGCGGTCACAGTATTGTAATTATTGTGTGATCGTGGTGTGCTTTATAGATATTGAAAACAATAACATATAATCTATTTATGGGCCTGCTCTGAGAAATAAATTTGAAAATGTTAAGTCTATTAAATGCGAATTATTAGCATTTACATATTGCCTCCTGTAAGGGCAAGAATAGTTGGATTTTTTGTTGTTTTTGTTTTAGTATAATGCCTCTGATGGAATCTTGCCTTTATCAACCAAGAGTCTTTGCTAGGAGTAAAGTACAGAAACAAGGGTTTCTTTAGCTAGAAACAGCAATATGTGTTTGTATTGTTAATGTGATTAAAGATCTTCCCCATTCATGGATGGGCCTGCCCACTGAGGGGTGTTTGATTAAGGAAAATTTATAGGAAGGCCCATACTTTTTGATAATGAGGCACTGATTCTTAAGGTTATCAATGCCCTCTGGCTCTAAAAAAAAGGTATAAATACTCTGAATGTGAGGTTTTACTTTGGGGCTTAGTTTTTGGAAGAAGTTCTATGTGCCAGATGATACTATGGGAAATCACTAAGAAGCCCTCAAATTTGAAAACCCAGATGTTGGTGCTTCCCTCTGTAGCAAATATGGTCAGACAGTTGGACCAGTTTGTTGATTTGTGATATATGTATTGCTTATGTCATTTAGTTTGGAAGTGCTGTTTGATTTGCTGAACTAAGTAAATGATATGTGTACTTCATTAAAGGAAATTGTTAACCCCTCAAAAGTTGACTTTCCTTTTAGAAAAGCAGATCAAAGAACCTGTGATAGTACACCCCACCATGTATGTCGAGGTGCTTACTGATATACTTTACCAAATAGAAATACTAAGGGGATTGTTGCCTATGGTAAGCAAAGGATTAGTGAGATTATACAGTTACGCAATATCCCAAGGTAAACACACCTGGTAACCTAGTGTTTGATAAATTCAAAGACCTCACTGTTGGAGGTAAAGACCCATCATCTAGTCAAAACTATTTAGAAAGATGGATAATAGTCTGGAAATAAGTGGATTGAAATTAACACTTCACACCATTTATAAATATGTATGTTCTAATTGTATAAATGAGTTAAATATGAGGTCACATCACAAGTAAATAGATATACCTTGTAGATCTCTGGATAGAAAAAGAGTTCATGACCAAATAAGGAATTGATAGTATCAGAGCAATTCATAGAGACAATTGTCACACACAGGCACACACACATATATACGTGTATGTTTGTTTTGATATGTACGTGCATTGCAAAATAAATAATCAAAATTAATATTAGAAAGGAAGAGGTTAATTGACAGATTTTCTGTGCTGTGTCTGATAAAGCCCCTATTTTCAAGATAAATGATGAACTAATTAAGTTATCAAAATAAAAACCATTCTTCAGTTGAAAATAGTTAAAGGTACGGGCATGGAAAAACAAAAGCTAATACAGAATTAAGCTAAATTCAGAAAGGAATAAGAAATAAAAAGTCGCACTGCTCCTGGATCTTGTCTAGAATGTTGTGTTGAATTTTAGGTGTCACAGTTTAAGAAGAACATGGATAAACTAGAGTGTCCAGAAGAGTTTGACAAAGATAGTCAAAGGCATTATTAATTCCAAGTCAGGAGAATTACTTGAAGAAATTGGTCTTATTTAACCTGAAAAATGAAATGAATACAAACACAGTGACTTTTGAGAAATGAGATTAACTTACTTGATACATTCACTCACTAAAACAAGAATGTATTATATACTGATTATGTGCATTGTATGGTAATATATGCTGCCAACTTGTCATATTTTATATATAGTATCTACAATGACTTCATGGTTTTATTTGCTTCTAAATTACAATAAAGCAATTAAACAACAAACATTTATTAAGTGCCTACTGTGTGTCAGGTACTCATAGTGGGGACAAAAGGACTAAAATTAAATAATCTCTTCCTTAAAGACACATATTTTATGAGGGGATAAAACATGTACATATATAACTATGAAAATAAGATATGTAAAAAGTATAGCAAATAAATACAAGACATTTTTGTGCAAGATAATACTGGATGAAATCAGTCATGCACACACACATACATACATGTGCTCCATGAGCAAAGCAGAATTGAGACAGCACAAGGGAAATATAGGATGAGCAAATTTGAAATATCCACCCCAAATATTCACCTGGACTATCTGTGCCCAACCTATGGTAGAGCATTCCGAACTTGTATTGGTCTGATCAGCTACAGTCAGACATGCTGGAATTTCATTTCACCATGGTGATGTCATTTTGATCCTCTTCGAGAATAAAGGACCACAAGAAATGTACATACATGCATATGTACACAAGCAAACTGCAAAGCTATCAAGAACTGAACTCACCCAGTATTACTTTGCTCCAAAATATTTTGTATTTACTTGATGAATTTTTATATATACTTATTTTTGTATAGTTTTATGTGTACATGTTATCTCCCCTTATAGACTAAAATGCCTTGAAGGAAGGGATTATTTTCTTTTTGTGTTTGGATGCCCATAGGCTATTGCAGTAATTGACACACAGTGAGCATTTAATAAAAAGATTTTTGCTTGATTAATTGGTTTATTGTGATCTGACATTAAATAAAATGAGACCCCTATAGGCAGCATATTCAAATATGACCACTTGTTACCATGCTAACATATTGACGTGTGTATATATCATATACATATTTGTCATATGTCTATATCTGTGAATATATGTTTTTTCTATATAGATCCTTGTCTCCAAATTGGGGGAGAATTGTTTGTTAACCAAAGCTTGTGGGAAGAGGTGGACTTTAGGACCTGTTTGTTTTAATGATAGGGATATATTATCTAAAAGATAAAAATCTGTCAAAGCACCAGGCCTCTGGTTAAGTCCAGAAGGAAGAATGCACTGCTTTTTCAAGACAGAAGGAAGAGAAGACTCATTATTTGAAAGCAAAACAAAACAAACACAAAGAAAATTCACATGGTGAATTTCTGTGTATCACACAGAGAGTCTCTAGAATTTATCCCAAAGATGATTTTTCCTTGTAAATCTAAAAATGTGCATAGCTCTTTCTCCTGCTATTCTGTTCAGTTGGCAAATCTGGCACAGCATTCTAATAGCCTAAAGCATGCTGCTGCTTACTCAATGCTTTATCAAACAGGATGGCTGCAGAGAGTAATCAAGTCTTCACATAGATTGCATTATTTTGATGCATAGTGTCATATTTCCTTACTGATTCCGATTCGTCAGTGACTTAAAGTTTCTTATCTTCATCTTTGTGGTTTATAAGCTATAATTGACTGTCTTTTGGGATAGAGCAAGGCACATTTTTTTTTTACATTTGGCTACTTTCCAAGATGCCTCCTATGAATCTGTTTGTTTTATTTTTTTTTTCTATTCTATGGTCATACTCATGTTGAGAGTCTGCATCTTATAGTTGCTGAGGTGATTAATGTAGGCCTATTTGATTTTCAAATTCTCTAACCTGACATGGAACAAATCAGAACTGTTTTTACTGCTTTACAAAAAACTTCAGGATCATTTTTACACTTGAAGATTAATGATGCATCACTGAGGGAAAGTGTTTGAAATCTTTTTAAAAATATGATATAGGATGGAGTTTGAAATTTTTTCTTTAAAATAAAATGATCATATTATATCAAGTAGCTCATAAACATCATTCAAAGGTAAATCAATAAACATTTAATATACAACATCCAGGGACATTGCTGCAGGGTTCAAACTTTCTTCACCTTATTTTTTGTCCTTTCACAGGAACAAGGACATGTATTATAGAAGGATAGGGATTGTACATCTTCTAAATTGCTTCATATTCAGTGAGAACTTGATAAATGTTTATTGAGCATCTGCATGCCCATGAATTTGCAAATATTTTTATAATATTATGGTAATGTATCATTATATATTACCTACTTGTGATATATATATATATATGTGTGTGTGTCAAGATATAGATACTCTTATCTATTCATGTATTTATAGATATTTTAGAGTTATAATAATACTAACATTTACACAACACATTAAGCATTACAAAGAAAACTACCAATATACTCATTGCTTGTTGAATAGAGTTCTTCAATAATCCCTTAACTCTTCTCTTGACCTCTCTCATATCACCATTATCAACCCAGATTCTATCTACTATTTGCTATGATCTTGCTCGCTATGGTCACACATTATGGAGAGCTTCTGGTAGAAGTTATTACCTCCTTAGGACGCCTCTTTCCAAGGTTGAAATCTATGTGTCATCAGGGTGTTTTGTCTTCCTCACACTTGACTAGATCTTCACCTAAGTGATATCCTTTCCAAACCTGTACATAAGGACTTCAAGTTGCTTCAGCAGCACTATTGTGTGGTCTGTGGTGACAAAGCTACCAGAGGTCACTATAATGTTCCTGCACGTGCTTCCTGTAGACACTTCTTTGGAAACCAGACCTTAAAAGGAAGGATAAAAGGTCATATGCATAAGAGTTCCACCAATTATTGCAAAATTACAAAATATAACAGGCAAACTTGTTCAGCTTGTCACCTTAAACAGTGTTATGGCTGGTATGGTTCCCTGAGACACTAAAACTTATCTAGTGATTCTTCAGTGGGAAACTGAATTTATTCCTTAAGAGAAAGTTCAATTTATTTCTTAATTTGTGCAGACACAAATTAATGTGCTAACCCACTTCCTTAGCTTTTTATGATCATGTATTCCAAAGAACAGTCATCTATGACTTCTCTAAGATGTCCTTGTATTCTTACTAGTTATTGTTGCTCATGTTAAATTTTATATTTTATTTTCTTCTCAATAGCATGTGTTTTTCTTTAGTACAAATAGAAACTGCCCTTTCAAGATATTCCACCTTCTGGCTAAGAATTGGAAATTGAAGGCATGCCCATCAATTTCTGAATGACTGTGTTTTATATAGCTGGCAAGCTGAAAAAAGTAAAGCACAGTCACTCATCAACTCATAAAGCTTCATTGGCTCCCAAATGTCACTAAGACAAGAGGTAGGCTTCTCTGAAGACTAGAAAAGTAAACAAGGAATAAAGCAAACAACATTTCATAATCTCATACTGATTTCATGTTAATTTTCTCCTGCACTCTACCTACTACTGGTTCATTACATTCTAGGTATGAATGTGGTCAGTTCTCTCAATCCTTTAAAAACAAAGATCTTTCACTTGACCAAACCATGATGTCTTCCTATCTATATTTTTACCTTTGTTTCACAGCCAAACTCCTAGGAAATGCTTTATATAATTGTTGCCTCTAACTTTCCACTCACCAATTTCTTAACCCTTTACAGTCTGTGATTTTTGTGATTCAATTAAAAACTTTTAAGGTTTGGCAATCATTGAAATTGTCAAACAAAATGTCTCCTTGCTCCTTTCTTTTGACCTCTCTAATACTGTTTGCCACCCATTCTTTCTGGGGATTCTAAGTTTTCATAAAAACCTACTTTCTTAGTCCTCCTACACATTGGATTGTTCCTTCTCAACATACTTTGTTGGATTATTTTCCATGCCCCGCCATCTACTCCATGTATTCTAAGGCTCAGTTATGCGATCACTCCTCTTCCTTGGTGATCATATCAGCAACTATGCATTCAGTTATTATATCTGTGCATGTAACTTCCATATCTACATGTCTAGATCTAGTTTCATTCCTGAGACCCAAGATCATATTACTAATTTTTACATGGATATTTCAAAGTGGATATCCCAAATACATCTCTGACTCAGTATTTCTAGACAAAACACTTCATCTTTCTCTAAAAATTCATCTTTCTTGCAAACATCCTAATTTTTGCAGAGGGAATCACCACCCTTCATGCAGCACAAGTTCACAACCTTGTGTCATTCTTGATTTTTCATTCTCCCTCTGCACAAATATCTAATATATTGCCAAGGTTTATTAATTTTTGTCTCCACAGCAAAAAATCTGGCTGTCCCCTCTCTGTGTTCATAAAGTTGACACCATAACCCAGCAAAACTGAGTATAATACTTCAGGGGAAAAATGGTTATTCAAAGAAATAGAGGACTTTTAAGCATTCTTGATGAAAAGACCAGAATTGAATAGAAAATTTGACTTTCAAACACAAGAATCAAGAAAAACATGAAAAGGCAAACAGGAAAGAGAAATCATAAAGGACTTTCTAAAGTTGAACTGTTCACATTCCTACATAGACAATATTTGTAACTCTTGAGACTTTTCCCAGTATTTGAGTAGTTGGAGGGATTACACACACACATACACACACACACACATGCACACACACACAGAAATGGAGCATAGGGTGAGTTGAATAAGAAGGGATGATACCTAAAAAAGTACAATTGAGGGGTGAGAGAGGAATATATTGGGAGGAGAACAGGAGAAATGGAATGGGGCAAATTATCACTCATAAAAAAGGCAAGAAAAAGCTTTGTCAGTGTAGAAGAAAAAGGAGGAGGTGAAAGAGAAAAAGGGAAGTTTACTCTCTTCACATCTGGGTTAAGTGATATGTTTGCTCAGTTTAGTATGAAAGTATATCTTGTACTACAGAAGGGTAGGGGAGAAGGGGACAAGTGAGGTGGAGGGATGACAGAAGGGAGGTCAAATGGAAGGAGGGAGTAATCAGAAGTAAACACTTTTGAAGAAGGACAAGGTCAAAAGAATAGAATAATTGGGGGCAGATAGGATGGAGGGAAATATAGTTAGTTTTACACAATATGACTATTATAGATGTTTTTTGCAAGACTACACATATATAACCTATATTGAATTGCTTGCCTTCTCAGTGGGGATGGGTGGGGGGAGTAAAGTGGGAATTCAAAGTATTAGGAATGAATGTTGAGAATTGTTTTTGCAAACAACTGGGAAATAAGAAATATAGGCAATGGGGTTTAGAAATCTATCTAAAACTAAAAATAAAGAAATAAACAGAAAACGGCAGAAAACAATGAAGTTGAAACCCTAATTGAAGTCTTAATCATCTTTTACATATTGTAAATGTTCTTCTTTCCTCTCTCCATTACAATTCATCTTCAATATAACTGCCAATATGATTTTCCTAAAGCATAGATCTGACAATGGCATCCCATTGCTTAATAAGCTCCAGTTGCTCTCTGTTACCTACAGGATTAAAAGAAAACTCCCCTCTTTGACTTTTTTGATTCATTACAACCTGACGCAACTCTATCTTTTCAGGATGAGTATACATTATTTCTCTCCAGATACTCTTGATTTCAGCCAAATTGGCTTTCTTTCTACTCCTTATACATATCACTTCATCTTCTGTTTTCACATTATTTTACCTATGGAATACACTATTTAATTCTGCCTCTTGGATTCCTTAGTATCTTTCAAAGATCAGATCAAATATCAGTTTCCTCCCTAGTATTGATTCTTTACTTTCATGGTACTTTTTTGCATATACTTATTTTTTCATAGACATATGGATTAACCTTGTTTCCCAGTATGAAATATAAACTCCTATTTTATTTGTATGGTTTATAAGTCTACTGTCCAGTCCAATGCCTAGAACATTGTAGAACTTTTTGTAGAACATTTGTCAGAAAATTCTAGACATTTTAATGGAATTGTAAACTTGTTTTAAGGTTAAACTATAATTCAAAACTTTAATATAGTAATTGAAGTGGGTACTAAAAAGATGAGTTTTCTTTTTTCTGGTGGGATAAATAGCAAAGATTGTGATGATAGTGATCAGGAACATCTAAATCTCAATTAGCATAAATAACAAATCTGCTGAAGTCCCATTATTCAAATTTGCACTGCACATTTCCACTGGGATGGAACCAATTATCATATTTTTTATATAACTGGAACTTCAAATAGTACAAATATAAATATATTTGACTACTTAAAGGTTTTAATGATTTGCCCTGATTGGGCCTGGGATAATTATTTTTGTTTTGTTTTGCATTGGTTAGCAGAAAAGGAAATATCTACTGACATTTGTCTTCTAGGTTTTCCTTTAGATTTCTTTGAACACAGACTACATCTGCTGTACCAATGAATGTCAATCAACCAATAAACATTTATTAAGTTTTTGCTATGTTATTGGCACTGTGCTATGTCCTAGGGATAAAAAAAAGCAAAAGATAGTCCTTGCTTTCAGGGGACTAATGGATGAGTCTAATAGATGAGAAAATATGCGAGGAAATATGTACAAAGCAAGCTACACACAAGATAAATAGGAAAAAATAACAAAAGAAGGCCCTTGAATTAGAAGGTGTTAGAAGAGGCTTCCAATTAAATATGAGATTTATACTGGAATTTAAAAGAAATCAGACAAATCAATAGGCAGATGAGAAGTAAGAGTTCCATGCATTGTGAATATTCAGAGAAAATGTTCAGGGCAGAAAAATGAAGTGTCATATTTGAAAAATAGCCAGAAGTTCAATTTCACCAGATCAATGAATATATAGTGAGGAATAAGGTATATGAAGACTGAAAGGTAGTAGGGGGCTATGTTATGATGGGCTTTGAATGGTAACAAATGTATTTTGTATTTGATCCTGGAGGTGACGATAGGGAGCCACTGCAGTTTATTGAGCAAGTATATGGTCAGACCTTCCCTTTAGGAAAATCATTCAGTGACTGAATTGAAAAAGGAGTGAGAACAGACTTAAGGCTGGCAAACTCACCTATAAGCCATTGCAGTAATAAAGGTATGAGGTGATGAGGGCCTGCAAAAGAGTGGTAGCAGTGTCACAGGACAGAAGGGGGTTATTTGAGAGATTCTAAAGATGACTGGAGATTGTTGCAAAGGTGAAATAAGCAGCCTTGAGAACAGAATAGATATAGGAGGCAAGGGAGGAGTGCAGGAGGACTCTTACATTGCATGCCTGAGGAACTAGAAGATAGTATTGTCCTCTACAGTAATAGGGAAGGCAATGAGATGAGGAAGATTGCATTGGGGAGACAAATAGTTGGACTTGTGAGATTGGACCTTAGCATGGAGGTGGGGACAGGAAAAATAGACTTGAGAATCCTCATCATAGAGAGAATAATTAGATTCTTGGAAGTTGATGATACCACCAAATAAAGCAATGTAGAGGGAGAAGAAGCAAGTGACCAGGAAAGAACCCTTAGTGGCACCTCCAGTTAGACAGCATGATCTGAATGAGGATCCAGTAATGGAGGCAGTAAAGGTCAACTAGGAAGGAGATCCATGAGATATTAATGTCCAAAACATTTAGGAGAGTGTAAAGTAGGAAAGGCTAATCAGCAGTGCAGTGATGGGAAAGAAATCAAGAATGAGGATTTACCAATGAAGAGACCACTGGTAACTTTGGAGAATTTATTTTTGGTAGAATGATAGGATCAGAAGCCATATTGTGAAATGTTAAGAAGAGACTGTGAAGTGAGAAAGCAAAGGCATCCATTGCAGTTGTTCTTCTTGAAGCATTTACCTCCAAATGATAGCAAAGATATAAGGAGATAGCAAAGATAGATTAAGTAATATTTTTTATTCTGGATGGGGAAGAAATGGATATGTTTATAGGCAAGTAGGGAGTGAGTCAATGGATATGGAGACATTGAAAATAGATGATAGAGTGAGGTTGATAGAGGGTTCTGTTTGAGGATATGGGATGAAATGGGATTATTTGAATAGGTGGAAGGATTAGCCTTGGTAAGTAATATGTCCAACTTCATGATATGAGATGGGGTAAAGGAAGAGAAAGTGGCAGAAAGCATCTGAGCAATAGATGAGGAAGAAGAGAGAAGAGGAACCTCTCAGTGAAAGGGCCTAACTTCTTTTTGCTGTAATATATGTCAAGGATCTTAATTGAGAGGGGAAGGAGAAATTTGAGGAAACATGAAAAAGTTTAGACAAGCCAATGTGTAGAGAGGAACAGTGAGTTGATAAGGGAGGTGGAGTAGGCTTACCTAGCAAGAGTGAGGGTTCAGTTGAGGTTGTGAAATAAAATTTATAGTGAACTCAGAATAGTTGTGTGATTCTCTCTCTTCAGCAGCATATGAGTAGGAATAAAGGTAATGAAAAGTCGGAGTGATCCAAGGCTAGAAAATGTCAGTGCATAATTGGGAATACGATTAAGTGAGTAAAAGTTCAACCAAGGACAAAGTAGAGTTTAATTGGTTCACGAAAAGGGTCAATATAATGGAAAAAGAAGAGGGTGGTTAGCAGAGGAGATATGACTTGGTGGAGAATTGAGGGACCAAGGGATTAGAGGTCTTCGTTCAGAGTAACATTGAGATTTTGTAAAGGAAGACAGAAGAGGTAAAATCCCAATAGATTATGGTCAGCTGAGGAAAATTCAGAAATCTTGAATGTGGAGATGGTACATTTTTGGATGATAAGATCAAGAGTATGAGCATTTTTGCATGTGACTGAGGGGAAATGGTGGAGTAAAATCTCAGCTTCATCAGCAGTATGCTTCAATAAGCCAGTAAACATTATATATCAAAATAAGTATTATTTTGGAATAATGATGTAGTAGAAATTAAATTGAAGAATGAATACCAGGCAGAAAGAGAAACAGTAGTCAGTCCCTTGGTTAGTACCAATTATAATTTTAGTGATCTGAAAATAGCACAAAAATGAAGCCATAGATCTCATGAAAAATAAAAGTCTGATCTGGATGCACTCCTGATATTTGCGAGTATTTTGCTGATTCTCAAAATGAAACTTTCTAAAACATGGGTTGTACGCATATTTAGAGATTAAAGTATTCTTTATAGAGGGTGGGTTTAAAAACAACAAAAACCCAACAGCACTATGTGCTTTATTGAGAGGATCATGAGGTCTTGGTGTTATTTGCTTGAGTTTCCAAGTTCAGCATTCCAAACATCAAAAACAGAAAAAAAAATCAGATGGGTATGGTATATATGAGAGGGGGAAGGGTGTATGTTAGTATGTACTTTTCTAAATTAAATGACATCAAAATTTTTAAATTTATATCTGCCTATTGGCTTAAAATATTACTTTAAGCATTTTTCTAAGAATTAAACACTGGTGTTCAGTTTTTCTTTTTTTGCCTTTAAATCAGTCTATAACACATTTCTGAAATTCTGAATTACAAATTACTAAAGTTTCTAAAGTACAAATGTGTACATTCCTTTGCTTGAAGCAGTGTTAAAACTCACATCTGGTGAGACATAGGATGATGGAAACCGTTAAAAGCTATCTGTTTTTTTAAAAAAAAAATGCAGCTGCGGTGCTTACAGCCCTGGATTGCTCTTCTGAAACATGGGGAAAAGAAACTGTTTAAAGTCATATGACAGGTTATTATTTTGCTTAATGTGAAATGTTCATCTGACAAGCTTATTGAGTTTGATTTGTGTGCATAACCTCATAGCAAAGCTATAGTCTATCCGAAATTCCTTTCTCCTTCCCAATCTGACATCAACTATTGTGCCATCTGAAAAAAAAAGAAAAAAAGAAAAGGAAAAAAAGAAAAACAAGGCACCTGGAGTATTAAAGTGATTTAACCAGTTTGATTTATGTTAATGGCACAGAGGAGAATATTTTTTGGTCCTCAAAAACATAACAGGCAATTGATGTGCCATATTGCAGTATGGTTTTAGCTATCAACATGTCAAGATTTAGTTTTGCTGTTAACATTTTACGATTTAGAAGGCTATAAGAATATGTGCAGTGTAGCAACAACACAAGCTTCATTCCCTCTGCTATATTTATTGGGCTTTCATTTTTTCCCCTTTTATAGAAGAAATTGAAAAAGAAAGGGAGTAAGGGAGACAGGCAGGCATTCACTCAATATATTTCATTTTCTTTAATATGTCAAGTTATGAGAAATAAAGAGACAGAAAACTGATTTCTTAATGGTCTGTGTTCAGACCAGAGAGGATCCAAAGAAGAGGAAACCACATGTCTGAGTTTATTGGTTCATTGTCTCAGATAGCTAGCCTAAGCATCATACAGGAGGTAGAGGTTGGTGCTAGATCGGTTCCATCACAAGGGAATTCAAGGTGGCAATGTATAATACAGTGGGGTTCAGTTCTAATAGAAACAGATCTCTGCAGCTACATTTTAACTTAGAAAACCACAAATTATATGTATGTATATATATATATATATATAGACACATATATATATGTATTTTTGTGTGTATAGATAGATAGTATTTTTATTATATTAAACATTTCTCAATTGGATTTTAACCTGGTTCAGACTTTACTCTGGAGTTTTGTGGACCTGTGAGTTTAATGCCTTTCTTATAGGGAATAAAAAGCATTGAACTTGAAGTCAGGAATACTTGTGACTAAAATCCTTGCCTCAGACACTAATTGTGTGACATTAAGAAACCTAACGTCTCTGACTCTCAGGTTCCTCATCTGTAAAGTGATGAGTTTGAACAAGACAGCGTCCTAAATTCTTTCCAGCTATCATCCTATGATATCAGTTGGTTTGTTGCATATGCTACAATGTGGAAAGTCCCATTGTTGTTGTGATCTTTTGTTTTAAAATTAGAGAACAGTAAGAGGCAATAGAAGAAAATGTCTTAAATCTGTCCAACCACAAATTTAATTTTGTCTTTTAAATATCTTTCCACCAAAGAGTGGTTTCAAAGCTAATAAGGTGCAAAATTTTGGAGATATATAGATGAGAAATACATCTTGCCCATGAAAAGAAGAGATTGGGAAATTATTGAGGTTCATTAAACAATAAGATAGTGAACTTACATCAGTAATAATGACTCGTTTCATTTGTCACAACTTTTCAGGGGAGAGGCACCATAAGGTATCAAGTAGGGGTCAATTTTTGTAGTACAGCAGATCAGCTAAATACCTAATCTTGCATAAATTGGTTGTGACTTGGAACAATTAATTTAGCCTATTTGCTTTTAAGAATAATTACAAGTCAAACACCTACAAATCTGTATCACTAGAGCATTTCTTCATCAGGAGTTGGTTAAAGTAATGAAATCACAAATTTATTTTTGTGGAAAAAATATAGATCATTTAATATGAGTGATGGGGAGGAGCAGCCTTGTCAAGATTTCTCTTATTATCAGCATGTAAATACCTCTAGTATTGCAGAAAAAAATACGCAGAGACAAGGACTGAAGTTCAGAAAAAATATATCACATCCCTTATAAAATGAAAATTCTATAGACACAAAGAATATTCTTGGGTTGTACATTACTTAGGACCCTAAATTCAACCAGGTGGAATTATTTTTAAAGTACTATCCTATTCAACATTTTGAAAGAAAGGACTTTCTTTTTAATGGGAAATCTGCACTTCATCATAAAGAGAGAACACTACATTCTAGGATTAGTTATTTGATTCAGAAACGGGATCTTTTTATCCTTTCTACTTCACATATCGTGAAGAGAGACATTCTAGTAAACCAATTTCAGGGAGCAAAGACTGGAAGTATATGAACTTATGGGTAGAAAAGAATGAACAATTTTTTTTTCCACTTCTACCTGATGGTGTTAAATGAAAGGAAGCTCTCAGAAAGAAAAAAAAAAGATCAGACATCTCATAAACCAATGAATTGGCCACACTACGTATAACATTAGACTTTACCTCAATGCTTAAAACTTCATCTTTCATAAAATTGACAAGAGTTCAAAGCGTCTTGAACCAACAACTGTAGCTAATGACCACAGGAGTTATTAAAATTTGTAAACAGTCATGGGGAGCTCTGGGGAGCCTTGCTATTTTTTTCATATTATCTGTACATTATTCTGAGGAGATCTAATATGAAAACAAGAAGTGATAGAATAGAAAATAAGGACCATTCTTTGTAAAACTTTTTCTCCTCAGTCTCAAGAGTAGTGCTTAGAGTCAAATAATCAATAAATATTTATTAGGTGCCTATTACGTTCCAAGTTTAGTGCCAGACTCTGGGAATACAAATTCAAAGAATGACATGATTTCTGCTCTCAAGTAACTTACCTACTAATTGGAAAGACAAGTACATATACCTCTAGAAAGAATATAATGAAGAATAAATAGAAATGACTGCAAGGTAACCAAAGATGAGATAGTAAGGACGTAAAGGACTAATCAATATAGGGATCTGTATTACCACTCTGACAGAGGATGTGGGCTTGAGCTGTGTCTTTAAGCAGGAGAATCTATGAGACAGAGGAAAGGATAGTACAATTGCTAGGTATGGAAGATAATCATTGCCAAGGCACAGAGATAGGAATGATGTGCCACATGTAAGAGGAATGATGCATTGCTTAATATGCTGAATAATTGTATGAATAGATCAAAGAAAACAAAAAGGAATAATTGGAAGGGAAAGAGAAATTCTCACTTCTTTACATTTATTTGCCCCCAAATGTACTTTGAGTTTGTTGGCTTTTGGTCCAAAGGTACTTGTTCTGAATTAGATTGATATTTTGAATGTTATAAGTCTGGTCCCTTCCTTGGTCTATGGATATCCCTCAGGACTTAATTATGGGAGAACGCACTGGTACTCCTTTTCTACTTTAATCTTTCAGAATTGTATCTTCTTTATCATAGCATGCTCCCCTCCATTGAAACCAAAGGTACTGATTTGGTGATGTCATTTCATATGAATATAATAATATAAATGCTTTTATACATCATCACATGTTGGAGATGAATCAGAGAAAGGTATGGCATGTGTCAATCAGCACTACATTTTCCCATATCATATAGGACCTGTTTTCTCTTTGTACCCTCATTTCTCTGGGTATTAGAATCTTCTCTCCCTCATGCAATAAAGTTAGTCATTTTGAATTTGTCTTTTCAGTTGGCAATAGTCAATTATTTGACCAGAAAACAGCAAATGATGTTCAGTCAATACATCTTTACATAGCACTTCCCATGTAACAACTACGAGATATGGGAAGCTAAAGTATTTTCCTTTTTTTTTTAAAGTAAATTAAGATTCAAATGTTAGATTGCTTGTATATGGTCACCAAGCTAGGAAGTGTTATTATCAGGACTCTTAACCAGTGAGTAACTTCTGGGGCCCAAACTATAGTTGCTTAGAGGGCAAACTTCTAGATCAAGAGATACACTCTATCCGTAAGGAGATCTAATGTACTTTACTCAGTCCTATCCAACAGTACATACAATAGGTTATTGTTACAATATTAGGAAGTGATAAGTCATTATGAAAAAATTATTCCTAAATAAAATACAATTCTTTCAAAGTACTTCAATGAAAGGTCAAGCAATAGCCATGGAATGCAATAGGAATGAATTTCATATAATAGCTTTAAAGTTCATGAAATAGAAATATGTTCTTTTGGTACATGACAAATACCAAGGATAATGTCAGTTTGGAAGAGGTGATGTTGAATTGTTAGGATGAGAAACAAAAAGCAACATGGTTCAACATTTATGTCCTGTGTGATTTCATGAGGAAATGTTCATCACTGCCCCACCCCACCCTATGAAATTCAATAATTCTATAGAAGAATTTGAGAAGAAACTGGTTCACTTGCTCATTAATGATATCAGGTAGCCTAGAATGTTTCCCAAATTTAGGGCTTTGTGAATTTGAATATCTGTCTAAGCAACAGGTTTCAAATTGACTCAATTTATAATATTTACTCAAAAGGATATTAAATAAGGGAAGATTAGTTGGAAGGCAATTTTCCACTTATGAGAGAGTTAGTCTAACATTATTGTAGTCTGTTTTTTTAAAGTGCTAAGTGAGACAGTACTTTTCCTTACATCATTTCTCAGAACAATTTGATTTCTATGAAAAAGGAAGATTTCCTTGAAGCCTAAGTTAATGAAGACATTGATGTTTGCCGAATTCTGCTCTCATTTAGATGCATTTATCAAGAAAAGAATTGATGTGTTTAAATGACATCTAAGTATGAGCAAATGCACAGAACATGAGTATATTATTAGGCGAGAGTAGACATGATGAGCATAAGATTGGTTGAAGTATTTCTAAAAAGTTTAGAATGATTTGACATTGTGTTGTCATTAAAAGTTGTTTATTTAATAATACAATATTGTCCTTACTATACCATAGCCTTCTTGAAGGCAATAATTTAATGATTTATTTCAACTTTATGATATCATAGCATTTAGTAGATGACTTGCACATTGTTCAATATTTAAAATCTCTTTGATCTTATCAATGTAGATACTCCCTCGATCTATGGCTTCTCATCCTGTGAGGAACCTCACAGGTTCTCAATAAATATACTCAACATCTTAGAACTCTTTCTTTGATTAAAAAAAAAAAAACTATTTCCTGAATGACACAATTTAGGCTCACTCTCTAATATCCCTTACTTTTGGGACAGGTCAACCTAATCTAATTTTATGAATATGCATTTCTTTATGTATATTCCATGAGATGCTTCTTGAATGCAGGTCACTATTGGAAATATCCCACATCTTCCTGGCATTCAGAAGGTGTCTCTCCACTGCTCTTTATGTTACAAACTTTGGAACTTCACAGTTATTCGGGTGCATCATTAAATTTGAAAATTATGTTTTTGAACCAGGGAGAATATTTGGATTCCTGAAAACACTGGTTAACTCCTCCGCACACACAAAGCTCTCCCCCACCTAACTCAAAGAAATGATCATGTCATGAAATAGAAAATAGAGTTTTATCTAGTTATTATTCCTGTGAGGATTATTTCTTTGTTTTACCCAAATTTATTAATTTATTTGTTTTCAATTTTCAACCCTCACTTCCAGAAATTCCAAATGTTCTCCCCCTCTCTCCTACCTCCCTCTCCAAGACAGAATACAATCTTATATGGACTCTACAAATACATTCATATCAAACAAATTTTCAAAATAGACATGTTGCCTAGAAGATTTAAAATGAATGGGAGAAACCATGATAAAAACAAAACAAAACATAACAAAGGAGAAAATAATCTACTTCATTCTGAATTCTGACTCCATAGCTTTTTCTTTGAATGTGGATGGCATTTCACAAAATGTGTCCTTTGCAAAGATTTTAGGCCCTGGGAAGGGCTAAGCCTATCAAAAACAGGTCTCACACACTGTGACTGTGACTGTGTATAATGTTCTCCTGGCTCTGCTCACTTCACTGAGCATCAGTTCATATAAGTCTTTCCAGGTTTTTCTGACGTCCAATAGTGTTCACTTCAAATACCACAACTTATTCAGAAATTCCACAATTGATGGGCATCCCCTCAATTTCCAGTTCTTGCCCACCACAAAAAGATCTGCTCTATACCTATCAGACTGGCTAACATGACAAAACAGGAAGATGATAAATGTTGGAGAAGATGTGGGAGAGTTGGAACACTAAATCATTGGTGGAGCTATGAGCTGATCCAACTGTCTTGGAGAGCAATTTGGAACTATGCCCAAAGGGCTACCAAAATGTGCATACGCAGCAATACTGCTTCTAGGACAATATCCCCAAGAGATCATAAAAATGGAAAAGGGTCCCACATGTGCAAAAAATATTTATAGCAACTCTCTTTGAGGTGGCCAAAAACTGAAAATCAAGGGGATGCCCATTAATTGGGGAATGGCTGAATAAATTGTGGTATTTGAATCGAACACTATGAATGCAATGGAATACTATTGTACTATAAGAAATGATAAACAGGAAGACTTCAAAAAGGTCTGGAAAGATTTATATAAACTGATGTTAAATGAAAGGAGCAGAACCAGGAGAATTTTGTACACAGCAACAACCGCAGTGTGCCAGGAATTTTTCTGGTAGACTTAGTACTTCATTGCAATGCAAGGACTTAAAAAGTTGACAAAGAACTCTTGGGGCAAAATGCCTTCCACATCCAGAGAAAGAATTATGGAATTCAATTACAGAATGAAGCAGACCATTTTCTTTTTGTATTATGTTTTGTTTTCATTTTATGATTTCTCCCATTCATTTTAATTCTTCTATGCCACATGATTAAGGTGGAAATATATTTAATAGAAATGTATGTGTAGAAGCTATATAATATTGTATGCCATCCCAGGGAGGGAGTGGAGAAGGAGTGGGAAAGGAGATGGAAGGAGGGGGAAAATCTAAGATATATGGATGTGATTGTAGAGCATTGAAAACAAATTAAATAATTTAATTTAAAAAAAGGTCTGTTATAAATATTTTTACACTTGTGGATCATTTTCCCATTTTTATTATGTCTTTGTGATACAACCTTAGAAGAGATATTTCTGAGTCAAAGGGTGTCCACATTTTTATTGCCCTTTGGGTATAGTTCCAAATTGCCCTCCATAATGATTGGATCAGCTCACAGCTCCACCAACAATGAATTGGTGTTCCAACTCTCCCACATCTTGTGCAACATTTATCATCTTTCTGTTTTTTCATGTTAGCCTATCTTATAGGTGTGATGTGTTACCTTAGAATTGTTTTGATTTGCATCTCTTTAATCAACAGTGATTTAGAATATTTTTTCATATGACTATAGATAGTTTTAATTTCTTCCTCTGAAAACAGCCTGTTTATATTCTTTGGTCATTTATACATTGACAAATGTCTTGTATTCTTGTAAATTTGACAGTTCTCTATATATTTTTAAAATGAGGCCTTTATGACAGACACTAGTTGTAAGAATTCTTTCCCAGTTTTTTGCTTCTCTCCTAATCTTGGTTGCATTGACTTTGTGCGTGCAAAACTTTTCAATTTGATGTAATCAAAGTTATCTATTTGCATTTCATAATGTTCTCTATCATTTGTGTCATAAATTCCACCATTAGCCATAAATCTGACAAATAAACCGTTCGTTGCTCCCTGGTTTGTTTATATTATCAGTCTTTATACCTAGATTGTGTGTCCATTTTGAATTTATTCTGGTATACCATGTCAGGCATTGGTCTATGCCCATTTTTCTGCCACATTGTTGTCCAGTTTTCCCAGTATTTTTTATCAAACAGTGAGTTATTGTCCCAGAAGTTGGGATCCTTGGCTTTATCAAACAGTAGACTACTACAGTCATTGACTACTATACCTTGTGTAACAAAGTAAACTGATCTATGCATGTATTTCTTAGCCTATACCAAGTGGTTTTGATGATTGCTACTTTATAATACAACTTGAGGTTTGGTATGGGTAGGCCACCTTCCCTAATGTTTCTTTTCATTAATTCCCTTAATATTCTGGAATTTTTTTCTTCTAGATGAATTTTGATATTATGTTTTCGAGCTCTAAGAAACAATTTTCTGGTACTTTAGTATGTCACTGAATAAGTAAATTAATTTAGTTAGAATTATCATTTTTATTATATTAATTTGTCCTACTCATGAGCAACTGATATTTTTTCCAATTATTTAGATCTCACTTTATTTGTGTGCACAGTGTTTTATAATTTTGTTCACATAGTCCCTGTGTTTCTATGGCATGTAGACTCCAAGATATTTTATAGTATCTACCATAGCTTTAAATGGAATTTCTCAATGTTTTGCTGTTGGACTTTGTTAGTTATATAGAAATGCAGATGATTTATGCGGGTGTATTTTGTATCCTGCAAGTTTGCTAATGTTGTTTATTATTTCAACTAGTTTGTTTTTTACTTGGTTCTTTAGAATTCTCTAAGTATATCATATGATCTACATAGAGTGAAAACATAGGGGTAGTGCCAAGATGGAAGAGTAGAAGAAGGGACTGGCTAGAACTCTCCCCCTAAACTCCTCAAAAAACCTGTAAAACCAGTTATGGAGTCGCAGAAGCCACAAAATGGTGGGATAAAGAAAATTTCCAGCCCAAGACAATCTGGATGGTCAAAGGAAGGGCCTATTGCATCAGTCTGAGAGTGAATCTCAGTTCAGTGTGGGCCACCCTGGCATGGACAAAGAAAGAGCAGACCTTAGGGGACTGAATTAAAGGTGGCTTCTGTGGATTGCAGACTTCTCCATCCACAAACTCTGAAGACAGCTTCCAATGTCAGTGGAATGTGTCTCTCAGCTGACTGAGACCATAGCATCATCCTTCCCCAGCTGTAGCCACTGATGAAGTTGAGGCTGTTTCTGGAGCCTTCCACTTAAAAAAGCTCAAAAGTCATGTAATTGGCTGGGAAAATGAGCAAATTGGGAGAAAAGCAGACTATAGATTCTTACTTCTCAGTGAAAAGTTATTTTCTCATATCACTGGTGACAAAGAAAATTAAAATATCCAGCCAGAAAAAGGCAACAAAGCCAAAGCTCCTGCATCCAATGTCTCCAAGAAATATATGAATTGGTCTCAGGCCATGGAAGTGGTCCAAAATGATTTTGAAAATCAAGTGAGAGAAGTAGAGGAAAAATTGGGAATGGAAATGAGAGTGATGCAAGAAAATCATGAAAAACAAGTCAATAGCTTACTGAAAGAAACCTACTGAAATGCTGAAGGAAATAGCATCTTTAAAGTTAGACTAACCCAAATGGCAAAAGAGGTCCAAAAAGACAATGAGGAGAAGAATGCATTAAAAAGAAGAATGGGCCAAAGGGATGAAGAGGTCCAAAAGTTCACTGAAGAAAGTACTTGCTTAAAAATTAGAAAGAAGTAAATGGAAACTGTTGACTTTATGAGAAATCAAGAAATTATTAAATAAAACCAACTAATGAAAAATAGAAGGCAATGTGAAATATCTCATTGCAAAAATAACTGGAAAATGGATCTAGGAGAGATAATTTAAAAATAATTGGCCATCCTGAAATCCATGATCAAAAAAGAGCCTAGATATTGTCTCTCAAGGAATTATCAAGGAAAACTGCCCTGATATTGTAAACCCAGAGGTTTCCCAGGTCAAGGAGAAAATATTACAAGCAACCAGAAAGAACCAATTCAAGTACTGTGGAAAATCAATCAGGATAACTCAGGATTTAGCAGCTTCTACACTAAGGCATCAGAGGGTTTGGAATGTGATATAACATACACACCCAATTGAGTATGGAAGTTTATCTTACCCTACAGGAAGGCAAGGGGAAAGGAGATAAGAGTGGGGTGATAATAGAAGGGATTGTAGATTAGGGGAAGGGGTAATGAGAAGCAAGCAATTCTCTAGAGGGACAAGTCAAAGAAGAAAATTGAATAAATGTAGAGCATGAAAGGATAGAGGGAAATATAGTTAGTTTTTCACAACATGGCTGTTATGGAGGTCTTTTGCATGACCACACATGGATAACCTACATCAAGTTGCTTGCCTTCTTAATCAGTGTAGTATGGGAGGGGAGCAGTGAGAGAATATGGAACTCAAAGCTTTAAAAATGAATTTGAGACATTGTTTTTGCGTGCAACTAGGAAATAAACTATACAAGACTGGGGTATAGAAATCTATTTTATCCTACAGGAAAATAGAAGGGAAAGGAATAAGGAGGGAGGAGTGATAGAAGGGAAGGCAGGTTGGAGGAAAGGACAAACAAAATACACACTGTCCCACAGTGGGTGTAGGCAGAGAGAAGGAAAAAATCTGAAATTAAAAAATTGGGGAAAGTGAATGTTGAAAAGTGAAAAAAAATAAACTAAAATTAAATAGAGTGGTAACATATTTTCTTTGCTTATTCTAATTCCTTCAACTGCCTTTTCTCTTATTGCTAAAACTAACTCTTCTATTTCTTTACTGAATAACAGTGGTGATAATGGACATCTTGGTTTCACCACTGATCTTATTGGAAATAAATCTAGCTTAAACCCATTATATACTATGCTTACTGATTGTTTTAAGTAGATACTACTCACTAGTTTAATGAAAGCTCCATTTCTTCTTATGTTCTCCAGTGCTTTTAGTAGGAGTGGTTGTATTTTGTCAAGATATTTTTCTCCATCTATTGAGATATTCTTTTAGTTTTGTTGTTGATATGATCGGTTATGCTGATATCCTAATATTGAACCAAACCTGCATTCTTGGTATATAAGTCCTCCCTGATCAAAGTGTATGGTTCTCATGATAAGTTGCTGTAATCTTTTTGCTAATATCTTATTTAAAATTTGTGCATCGATATTCATTAGGGAAATTGGTCTATTGTTTTCTTTCTCTGTTTTGGTTCTTCCTTATTTAGATATCACCACCATATTTGTATCATAAAAAGAACTTGGTAGGACTCCATCAATTTCCCCAAATAGTCTATGTATTATTGAGATTAACTGTTCTTCAGATGTTTGATAGAATTCACTTGTAAGTCCATTTGACCCTAGAGATTTCTTCCTAGGGAGTTCATTGATGACTTGTTCCATTTATTTCTGTGAGATGGGGTTATTTAAGCATTTTACTTCCTCTTCTGTTGATCTGGGCAATTTATATTTTTCTAAATATTCATCCTTTTCACTAAGATTTTCAAATTTATAGGCATATAGTTGGGCAAAATAATTTTTAATTTTTGTTTCATTTCCTCTTCAATGGTGAATTCAGTCTTTACATTTTGCATAGTGAAAATTTGATTTTCTTCTTTATTTTTTAAATCAAATTCGCCAAAAGTTTATCAATTTTATTTTTTTCATTAAACCAGCTCTTAGTTTTATTTACTAGTTCAATAGCTTTTTAATTTCAATTTTATTAATCTCCTCTTATATATTTATTATGATAATATGATTATTATCATGAAGCAACACATACACACACACACACACATATATATATATATATATATATATGATTGTATCATAATCTGAAAAGAATATCCTTAGTATGTCTGCTTTTCTGCACTGAATTGAGAGTTTTTTTATGCCCTAGTACAAGTGTGTGCCATGTACCACTGAGAAAAATGTATATTCCTTGCTATCTCCACTTAGTATTCTCTAGAGGTCTATCATATCTACCTTTTCCAGAATTTTACTTACCTTGTTAACTTCCTTCTTTTTTATTCTGAGTTTGGATTTATCAAGTTCAGAGAGAGGGAGATTGAGGTCCTTCTCTAATATAGTTTTACTGTCTATTTCTTCCTGTAACTGCCTTAACTTCTGCTCTAAGAATGTGGATGCTATGCCACTTGGTGAATGAATGTGTAGTAATGATACTACTTCATTGTCTGTCAACTTTCAGGAGTATATAGTTTCCATCTTTATCTCTGTTGATTAGATCTGTTTTTGGTTTTGCTTTGTATGAGATTAGGATAGCTCCCTCTGTAAATTTGTTTTTTACTTCAACTGAAGTAAATATACTCTTCTCTTGCCTTTTACCTTCATCCTGAGTGTATCTCCCTCTTTCAAATGTGTTTCTTGTAAATAACATAGTGTAGGATTATGGTTTTTAATCCATTTTGCTATCCATCTTAATTTTATGGGAGGGTTCATTCCATTCATATTCACTGTTTTGATTGCAATCTATGGCTTTCTCCACATTATATCTCCCCCTCTCCAGTGTATGGTTTTATTTCTCCCTTTTCCCTTCTCTTCCTCAAGAGTTTTGTTTTTGACCACCACCTCCTTCAAGCATCATTCCTTTCTATAAGACCCTTCATTTTCTTTCCCTTTTCCCTTCTAGCCACACTCCCCTTTTCTTTCCCCTTTCCCCTCCTACTGCCTACAAGGCCAATTAGATTTCTATACTTAACTGAACATATTATTCCCTCCTTGAAGAAAATCCAATGAGAGTAATGCTCAAAGTTTCCCTCTTTCCCTTCTTTACCTCTACTGTAATAGGTTTTTGTGCCTCTTCATGTGACATAATGTAGCCTTTTCTACATTCTCCTTTCCTATTCTCCCTTTACATCCCTTAATTAGGTTTTTTATCATCACATCAATTAATTTTATCAACAGACCCTGTATTATGTACATCCTTTTTAAATGCCAAAATAAATATACACTTTTCAGCATTAATGAGTATCATTCTCCCAAATAAGGAGGTAAACACTGAATATTGTTTATTGAATAACAATTTTTCCCCTGTGTATCTTCTTTTTTTAATAATTTTTATTTATTTATTTTCTTAATGTTCTACAATCACTACCATAAAATTAAGATTTTAACCCTCCCACACGACCCCCACTACCCCTCTCCCTCCCCAAGATAGCCTACAATTCTGTATAAGTTCTACATATAATTTCCTATTGAATACGTTTTCAATATAGTCATGTGTATGCAGAGAAACTAAAATATATGGAAATCACATAACAAATGAAAACATAATACACAAACACCCACACACACAAACATGATCTGCTATATTCTGCAAATGAATTCCATAGTTATTTCTCTGAGTATGGAAGGCATGTTGCCTTAGAAAACCATTGGGATTTTTTTTTTATAAGTTCTTGTGTTATTACGAAGCTCCACGTTTACCAGAAAATAACTCTCGCATACTGTGGTTGTTGCTGTGCACAAAGTTCTCCTGGTTCTGCTCCTTTTGCTCATCATCAGATCATATAAGTCCTTCCAGGTCTCCCTGAAGTCTTCTTGTTCATCATTTCTTATGGCACAATAATACTCTACTACTTTCATATACCATAATTTATTCAGCCATTCCCCAATTGATGGGCATCCCCTTGACTTCCAGTTTTTGGGAACTATAAAGAGTACTGGTATAAATATTTTTGTACATGTGGGACCCTTTCCCATTTTCATGATCTCTTGGGGATACAGTCCTAGTAGTGATATTGCTGGGTCAAAGGGTATGCACATTTTTGTAACCCTTTGGGCATAGTTCCAAATTGTTCTCCAGAAAGGTTGGATGATCTCACAGCTCCACCAACAATGAATTAGTGTTCCAACTCTCCCACATCCTCTCCAGTGTTTATCATTTTCTTGTTCTGTCATGTTTGCCAGTCTTATAGGTGTGATGTGGTACCTCAGAGTTGTTTTGATTTGCATCTCCCTAATCAATAGTGATTTAGAGCATTTTTTCATATGATTATAGATATCTTTAATTTCTTCCTCTGAAAATTTCCTGTTCATATCCTTTGACCATTTATCAATTGGGAAATGACTTGTATAGTTATACATTTGAATCAATTCTCTACATATTCTAGAAATGAGGCCTTTATCCCTAAGCTTAGTCATAAAATTTTTTTCCCAATTTACTACATCCCTCCAATTTTTGGTTCCATTGGGTTTGGTTGTGCAAAAACTTTTCAGTTTAATGTAATCAAAATTATCCATCTTGCATTTCATAATGCTTTCTATCGCTTCTTTAGGTAATATATTCTTCCCTTCTCCATAAATCTAATAAATACGCTATTTCTTGCTCCTACAGTTTGTTCATGGTATCAATCTTTATACCTAAACCATGTACCCATTTGGACTTTTTTCTTGTGTACGGTGTCAGACATGGATCTATGCCTAGTTTCTGCCACACCGTTATCCAGTTTTCCCAGCAATTTTTGTCGAGCAGTGAGTTCTTATCCCAGAAACCAGGGTCCTTGGGTTTATCAAACAGGTATATTCCTTACCTACTGTGTCTTGAGTGAAAGTTTATTCCACTTGTCTACCCCTCTGTTTCTTATCCAATACCAAGGGGTTTTGATAATTGAAGCTTCATAGTACAATGTGATGTCTGGTAGCGCTAGAGCACCTTGCCAAGCATTTTTTTCATTAGTCCCTTCATATTCTGGACCTTTTGTTCTTCCAAATGAATTTTGATATTATTTTATCCAGCTCTAGAAAATAATTATCTGATAGTTGAATTGGTATGGCACTAGATAAGTAAATTAATTTAGGTAGAATTGTCATTTTTATTATATTTGTTCAGCCTACCCTCAAACAACTGGTGTTTTTCCACTTAGTTAAATCTGACCTTATTTGTGCAAAAAGTGTCTTGTAATTGTGTTCATATTTGGGTTTGTTTTGGCAGATGTACTCCTAAGTATTTTATAGTGTCTACTCTAGCTTTAAATGGGATATCTCTTTCTATCTCTTGCTGTTGGACTTTGTTGCTAATATATAGGAATGCAGAAGATTTGTGTGGGTTTATTTTGTAACCTGCAACTTTGCCAAAGTTGTTTTTATTTCAAGTAGTTTTTTACTTGAATCTCTGGGATTCTCTAAGTATATCATCATATCATCTGCAAAGAGTGATTACTTAGTTTCTTCTTTGCCTATTCTTATTCCTTCAATTTCTTTATCTTGTCTAATTGCTACAGCTAACATTTCTAGTGCCATATTGAATAACAGTGGTGATAATGGACATCGTTGTTTCACCCCTGACCTTCCTGGAAATGCATCTAACTTATCCCCATTGAATAAAAGTACTGAAGGTTTTAGATAGATACTGTTTATTATTTTATGTAAAGTTCCCTTTATTCCCATGTTCTCCAGTGTTTTTAATAGGAATGGGTGTTTTATTTTGTCGAAAGTTTTTTCTGTATCTATTGAGATGATCATGTGCTTTTTGTTAGTTTTGTTGTTGGCATTATCTATAATGCTAATAGTTTTCCTAATATTGAACCAGCCCTGAATTCCTGGTATAAATCCTACCTGATCATGATGTATTATTCTCATGATAAGATGCTGTATTCATTTTGCTAAAATCTTATTTAAAATTTTTGCATCTATGTTCATTAGAGAAATTGGTCTATAGCTTTCTTTCTCTGTTTTGTCTCTTCCTGGTTTGGGTATCAAGACTATATTTGTATTATAGAAAGATTTTGGGAGGACTCCATCCCCAATTTTCAAAAATAGTCTGGATAGTATTGAAATTAACTGTTCTTTAAATGTTTGATAGAATTTGCTTGTAAATCCATCTGGCCCTGGAGATTTTTTTCCTAGGGATTTCATTGATGACTTGTTCAATTTCTTTTTCTGAGATGGGGTTGTTTAACTATTCAACTTCTCTTCAGTTAATCTGAGCAATTTGTATTTTTTAAAATACTCATACATCTCATTTAGATAGAGAATTTGTGGGCATAAAGTTGGGCAAAGTAATTTCTAATTATTGTTTTAATTTCCTCCTCATTGGAGGTGAGTTCACCCCTTTCATTTTTAATATTAGCAATGTGATTTTCTTTCTTTTTTTAATCAAATTGACCAAAAGTTTATCAATTTTATTAGTTTTTTCATAAAACCAACTATTCTTTTTCTTATTAATTTAATAGTTTTCTTAATTTCAATTTTATTAGCCTCTCCTTTAGTTTTCAGTATTTCTAATTTTGTATTTACTTGGGGATTTTAAATTTCTTTTGAGCTCTGGTCTTTTAATCAGAAAAGTCTAGAAATCCCTTATTTCATTGAATGTCCACATCCTTGCCTGAAATATTATGTTCACTTTTTCTGGATAATTTATCCTTCTTTGTAGTCCAAGCTTCTTTCCCTTATGGAACAGCATATTCCAATCCCTCCAATCTTTTAATATAGAGGCTTCAAGGTGTATTGTCAAGGCAATATTTGCATCACCAAAGGCAACCATGAATATGCTAGTGTAGTTCTGAATCACAAAGTGTAACAAACTCTCCATATAGAAGTCAGAAGAAAAACTTTTATTCTGACAGCAGAAAGCCAAACCCCAATACCAGAAAGTCAAATCCATCATAGTAATAAAGAAACCCATCATTGTTACCAAGACGTCTATATATATATATTATCAGGCTTTCCCACAAAGTAACACCCTTAAGCAAAATGCCCTTCTGCCACCCACAGTCAGCTGCCTGCTTTCTCTGTCCTTCCCAGTTCTTGCCGCTTTGACTCATTTCTTTCCTTATTCGTTCCTGCTCTACCTGTTCAGCAAACTACTCCCACCACAGGATCCATGTGATTCAGAGTTCTATGTGACCCAGGCTGGTCACGTGGGTCTATGAATGAATGGTAAAGATCTTCCCATTTAAATTACCATTGCATTAAGCCTCAAGATATTTCATATTCATTATATCGATCAGTGGGGCAACTGTATCAACAGAACTGTAACTGGTATAACAGAAAACAAACATATAAAATTATGTTGGGCAATTTGTGTCAACAGAATTTTACAACAATATAGCAGGGATCATGCAAAATAAGGACATGAAACAATATCTTAGGAGGACAAGTATCCCATCATTCTTCCCTCAAACAATTGGGACCCAAAATTTTGTGGTCAAGGACAATGATTTCTTTCCACAGCTTCTTCCTTCTGAAATTGGATGTAGAGCTGTTTCTGCCCCAAGAGGTCCCATTTGAGAGGTCAGTTCTTTAGTTTACATCCACAGCATGATCAACACCAGCTCCAGGGGTGACACATCAAAGTCGTGGACAAGGGGTGACATCTGGCTTAAGAGATCAGGTATCTTCAAGTAGAGGGTATTATGCAGAAAACAAATGTGACAAACAAATTTAACAGAGAAAAAGAAACAAGGAGACAATAACCAGAAGCAGGGTAGATATAGGGTCAGGGATGCTTTTGGAGTCCATGAAACCATAGCCTTATTCAACAGTCTGTAATCCATTGTCATCCTCCATGTCTGATCTGACTTTTGTACTGGCCAGAAAGGGTTATTCCATTGAGTGATTGTAGGACTAACAGTCCTGCCTCAATATATTCCTTTATTGTGATGGCAGTTTCATCTTGCCCACCTGCTACCTCATACAGCTTTAAAATTAATTACTTCAGAATGGTCAGGTAAAGTAATTGGGTGCATTTTTGTTTTACCCACTAAACCTATATTAATTCCTGTCTTCCTTACTTCAAATTGATATATCCCCTCAGGTAAATTTAAGGTCATACCTCTCAATCTATTCCAATGATGTATTCAAGAATGACTACAATTACCACCATAGATTCTTTCTCAGGTTATTGTACAAATTTTCATTGTTATTTTGAATTGTCTGACTGAATTTCTGCCCCTTCCAATCCTGTGAAGGTGATAGGAGTTCCATGTTTAAACTTGTCAGAGTTTCCATATGTAAGAGAGGCCTCTGCCCTAGTTACCATATTCTACCTTGGTTACCACATTTCATTCATTTTTCCAACATGAGGTCAAAGTGTTATGAGGTAGGTAATCCCTTCTATATATTTCTTTAATCTTAATTGATACTCACTCACTTTTCTATTCTCCCTGAAGGTGTGTCAAATTTGGATACAAGGGTTCAGGAGGATCTCTACGGGCAGTTCTTAATTCTCTGTTCTGCCTGTTATCAAGTCCCTTTTGTCAGTACAGTTTTATATAGTTCATTTGTGGAAATATCATCTATTCTTCCAAAATCTACCCCTGATCTCAAAAGAGAAGTAAACCATTATTTTCTTATCAACCTATTCTCTCTTTGAATCTGCTGGCTTTTTACTCTTCTCTGTCAAGGAAATTTATCTTTTTTTCCAGTCCCCTAAGTCACTTAATTGTGAAATCTTGACCAGCACCTCCGAAGAATTTGCCTTATTTCCTCAATTGTTAGAGTTTGAACTTGGTACATTTAAGCAGGAGGAGTCATCTTTACTATTATATTCCTATAGGAAACTACTATGGGAGTAACATAGTATGCATCTGCATTTCTGATCATTATGTCAGTCTTTATTATCTCCTCCTTTAACTTTCTTACAAAAGTACAGATGAGTTTTACCAGCTAGCTGTTGTGTGCCAAGGTCAAGGCTAGTGAAGTATATCTGAATTTCCCAGGCTTACACTGAACCTCGCAGAGTAAGGTGTGAGGGAGGGGTGGTCTGGCTGCTGGAGGTTTCCTCCTACCCTATGGCTGTGTTAGAGCATAGGCAGGCTCATTGGCTGGTAATGTTCTCCGAATTTCTCAATTTCAACAGGCAAGAGTGAGAGCTCTTGCAGTTCACTCCACTGTCTTGGCCCCTGGAAGTTCAAGTAGAAGAAGTGATGCTTTAAACTCTTTTAAGTAATGAAATCTCTGTGAGTAAACTTTAATTTTTTGGCACTTTATTCAATCATAAAAATATGATTTATAAACCATAGGATCTGGAGGATCTCCGATCAATCAGGAAACCTTATTCAACATGAACTTTATGATAGGACATCTTTCAAAACAAGGGCAATCACATTTGGTATCTATCTCTTAGTTTTATGTTTGACCTGGAATTAATAATGAGTGTTATTGGACACTTGTTTTTAACAATGGCTCTTCTATATCTTAAAATATTCATGAAAGACTCCTTTTTAAAATGATTTTTTATGAATATATATTTTTTTATCATTCGTACTTCCCCCAACGTATTCCAGCTCTCTCCATCACCCAAAGAAGTATTGATTATGCTAAAGAGCTAAAAAGAAGGGGGAGTTCAGAAAAAAAATCAGCAAAAGTAACCACCGTACTACATTCTTACATTCTGTGCAGTATTCCACATCCTAAATCTATGATATACACCAAGAGGCAATTTTGCATATTTCTTCTTAGGGTCAAGAATGATCACTATAATTTCAAAACTTTCAGTTTAAATTATTTTGTTGCTGTCCTTTGCCTTTTTGATAGTTGGAGAAATTGAAGACATTGCCCTGCATACTTTATTTTGCACCATTTATGTCTTCCTATTCTTCTCTATAATCACAATATTATCATTTCTGAAAGCAAAGCAATAATCAATGATATTTTTGTGCCATGATATGTTTAACTATCCACAAACAAGTGGACATCTCTTTTGTTCTGAAATCTTTGCTACTCCTGAGTGCTGTTTTTTGTTGCATGTAGAATATTTGTATTTATCATTGACTTCCTTGGATTTTATGTCTAGTAGTAGAATTCCTAAGTCAAAAAATAAGCCTTTTTAGTGACTTTCTTTGCATAATCCCAGTTTTCTTTCCAGATTGGGTGGAACAATTCACAAATCCGTCAATAGTGCATTATTCTTGTGACAACTCATCAAAATAGCTGTTCCCATCCGTTGTTATCTTTATTAAGGTTTTTATTTTTTTACAAAGTCAAATTTTTATTTTATTAATGTATAAGAAATAGGGAAGGATGTTACATTGTCTGGACTTTTCAGTCAATAAGATGAGTAAAAAGAAGCGGACTCCAGTAGATTGTCAGCCAATTGTGAATATCTGCTTTGTTAAAGTCAACTTCTTCATTTTTAAATTTTTATAGAGGAAGTTTCATAAAGATTATAAAAAGGAGAAAATTTAGTACTTACTGATACCCTTTTCTTATTCCTTTTAGAGGCAGTAATATGATCTGTGCCACTCCATCCCCCTCATGTTTTGCATTTTTTTCCTTTCTCAAGAACCTTAAAAATAATTTTCACACAGCTGACCAAATGGGTATTGCTAAGCCCAGATCTTCAGCACTTTCAAAAACCAAAGAAATTAGCCAAATCAGTATAAGGAAGACAAAAGAGGATTAAAACAAAGAAAGAAAGAAATTTCTTTAAAGGAAACTCCACTTGAAAACCAGGAAATGAGAAATGCAAATACTAAAAACAGCCCCTACAATAGTGAAGGAATTTCTATGGCATTATAATATATAAGGAGAAATCTCCAGAATAAGATAAGTAATGCTGTCAAAAGTGCAACCAATCTCCCTCTCTTCAATGTGAATTTAATAGTTGTTCAGAAGCAGCCCCATACTGAATGGGATGTTAAGAAAAATAATTGAATTGAAAGATAAGAAGCACGATTTCTTAAAGAATAATTTGAAAAGACAAATAAGAGATTGATAGTTCAGAATAGAAGAAAGTGTCAATAATTCAGATGATGCTGAAAACTGCAAATAAAGTGCAAAAAAGAAAAGATGCAACAAAATATACAGTAAAGTTAAATGGTAGCAAAATTTGGGGAAAATAAACGTCTCTAACTTTTTCAAAAAAAGCAGTTGCCCAGGAAGAGAACTCAGGTGGAAAATGTACAAATCATGAATTATCCACAGAAATTAATTTTTACAAAATACTATACATACAAAAAGTAGATGGCAGGAAATACAGATTTATGGAATCAACTAGAAAAAAGTACGAATAATATTAATGTTAATCCAACCAAAAATATAGAACTCAATTTCTACAATTTTGGAGACAAAGAAAGTGTTTTGTAAGCTTCCAGAAGGAAACATTTAATATATCCTAGCAATATAGTTTGAATTAAATGAGTTAAAACTGTCATTGCAAAATTAAAGAAGTAAATGCATGAAACTATTTCAAAAATCAAAAGAAAGAAATCTTTTTTTTTTGGAGAAATAGATGTCAGCTTTATTGGTTTTTATGTTAGAATCGAACAATGGAAAGAAATACATTTTTTGAAGAAGAAGTATTTAGTTTATTTTCCAGCTTCATTTAGATTTAAAGTGCTAATGAAATCTCTGTCACATAAAATCTTTTATTTTTTTTTGATTCCAAAGGGCCCTAAATTAGAACTTTAACAGTTTTTAAAATTTATTTGTTTTTAACATTCATTTCCACAAAATTTTGAGTTGCAAATTTTCTCACCATCTCTCCCCTCCCCCACCCGAAAACACTGAGCATTCTAACTACCCCTATCACCAATCTGCCCTGCCTTCTAACATCTCTCCCTTCCCTTATCCCTATCTTTTCTTTTGTCCTGTAGGGCAAGATAAATTTCTAAATCCCATTACCTGTATTTCTCATGTCCTAGTTGTATGCAAGAACAATACTCAACAGTTGTTCCTAAAACTTTGAGTTTCAACTTCTCTTCCTCCCTCCCTCCCCACCCTCCCCACTGGGAAGGCAAGCAATTCAATATAGGCCATATGTGTGAAGTTTTGCAAATGACTTCCATATTATTCGTGTTGTGTAAGACTAACTATATTTCCCTCCATCCTATCCTGCCCCCCATTTCTTCTACTCTCTTTTTTGACCCTGTCACTCTCCAAGAATGTTGACTTGTAATTCCTCCCTCCTCCCAGTTCCCTTCCTTCCATCATCTGCCCCCCACCCTGATTATCCCCTTCTTCTCTACTTTCCTGTATTGTATGATAGGTTTTCATACCAAAATGAGTGTGTATTTTTTTTCTTCCTTTAGTCAAATGTGATGAGAGTAAGCTTCTTGTTCTTTCTCTCACCAACCCCTTTTTCCCTTCACTGAAAAGTCTTTAACTTGTCTCTTTTATGAGAGATAATTTGCCCCATTACATTTCTCCCTTTCTCCTCCCAATATATTTCTCTCTCATCCCTTAATTTCATTTTTTAAAGTGTGTTCCCATCCTATTCAACTCACCCTGTGCCCTCTTTCCTCTCTGTCTCTGCCTCTGCCTCTGTCTCTCTCTGTGTCTCTGTGTGTGCATGTATGTGTGTGTGTGTATGTGCATGTAATCCCACCAAATAACCAGATACTGAAAAAAACTTTCATGAGTTACAAATACTGTCTTTCCATGTAGGAGTGTAAACAGTTCAAGTTTACCTTTTCATGCTTCTCTTGATTCTTGTGTTTGAAAATCAAATTTTCTTTTCAGCTCTGGTCTTTTTATCAAGAATCCTTGAAAGTCCTCTATTTCATTGAAAGATCATTTTTCCCCTGAAGTATTATACTCAGTTTTGCTGGGTAGGTGATTCTTGGTTTTAGTCCTAGTTCCTTTGACTTCTGGAATATCATATTCCACACCCTATGATCCCTTAATGTAGAAGCTAATAGATCTTGTGTTATCCTGATTGTATTTCCACAATACTGGAATTGTTTCTTTCTAGCTGCTTGCAATATTTTCTCCTTGACCTGGGAACTCTAGAATTTGGCCACAATGTTCCTAGGAGTTTGTTTTTTTGAGTCTTTTTCAGGAGATGAGTGGTGGATTCTTTCAATATTTATTTTGCCTCCTGGTTCTAGAATCTCAGGGCATTTTTCCTTGGTAATTTCATAAAAGATGATGTCTAGGCTCTTTTTTTGATCATGGCTTTCAGGTAGTTTCATAATTTTTAAATTGTCTCTCCTGGCTCTATTTTCCAGGTCAGTTGTTTTTCCAATGAGATATTTCACATTCTCTTCCATTTTTTCATTCTTTTGGTTTTGTTTTGTGATTTCTTGGTTTCTCATAAAGTCATTAGCCTCCATCTATTCCATTCCAATTTTTAAAGAACTATTTTCTTCAGGGAGCTTTTGAACCTCCCTTTCCATTTGGCTAATTCTGTTTTTTAAAGTCTTCTTCTCCTCATTGGCTTTTTGAACCTCTTTTTCCAACTGAGTTAGCCTATTTTTAAAGATTTTATTTTCTTCAACATATTTTTGGGTCTCCTTTAGCAAGGTGTTGACTCACTTTTCATGATTTTCTTGCACCTCTCTCATTTCTCTTCCCAATTTTTCATCTACCTATCTTACTTGATTTTCAAAATCCTTTTTTGAGCTCTGAGACCATTGAATATTTATTGTGGATGTTTGCGATACAGAAGCCTTGACCTCTATGTCTTTTCCTGATGGTAAGCATTGTTCTTCCTCATCTGAAAGGATGGGCGAAGATATCTGTTCACCAAGAAGGT
This sequence comes from Bettongia penicillata ogilbyi, assembly GCA_023548195.1. Lineage (NCBI taxonomy): Eukaryota > Metazoa > Chordata > Mammalia > Diprotodontia > Potoroidae > Bettongia > Bettongia penicillata. The sequence goes on from JAJHZJ010000147.1 coordinate 9,441,781, forward strand.
AACCTTCTATAGTCTTATTTTTTTTTTCCCTTTTATAGGTATTTTCCAAACTAGTTACTTGACTTTTGTGTCTTTTGTCAAGAGTAAGGTATAGTGTGGGTATCTGTAAGATCTCAGTTTCTTCAAGGTGGCACAATCAAGCATGTGCATTGGTCTGGAAGCAGGGAGAGATTTTTGTGCCCAGAATCTTAGCAGAGTTTCCTCTTCACAACCACCTAGGCTCCAGTTCTACCAAGCCAGCTGAGATTCAAATAAGCTGTGGGGGCAGGGCCCCTATTCAGTGTGAGATAAAGATCTGCTCCCGAAGGGCCTCTACACAGGACTGAGGTAAGAATCAGCTGCTCATTGCCCCCAGGGGTTTTACAATGCAACAATGAATGGGAGCTGCTATAGGGGCTACTGTGGGAACTACTGCCACCTGCCTAATGTGGCCTCTGCATATTCTGGCTAAGGCAAGGTTTATGGAAAGGCCCTTCCCCCTCCTTGGCCAGCTGAAAAACCCTGTCACTGACCTGTGGGTTGAGGGATCTGCGAACCTGCTGCTACTGGGACTACAGTTTCCTTCTGTGAGGCATGCTAGCATCTTCCTCCCAGAGCAGAGTTGCATCATGTGTCCAAGGCTGGGCTGGGCTCAGCCTTGTGCATGGTGCAACAGACATTTCCTGTTGGCCTTTCAGGTCACCCTGGGCTGGAAATCTCTTCCTCTCTGTTGTTCTGTGGCTTCTGCTCCTCTAGAATTTGTTGAGAGTCTTTCTTTACAGGTATTTTATGGGATGTGGAGGGAGAGCTAGCATATGTGTGTCTTTCTACTCTGCCATCTTGGCTCTGCCCCCAAGAAGTCTTTTTAAACCCAAGGAGAGCACGTGCGTGCCTGTGTGTGTATGTGTGTATGATTGTGAGCACATATTAAATATATATGTATATATTTGTATATTTAGCATGTGCATATAGGTGTGCATATATGTATTTATGTATGCAATGTACATATGTGTACCTATGTGTGTATATGCATATGTGTATACATGTACATATGTATATGCATACATGAGGTATAAAATACACACACACACACATATATATGTGTGTGTGTGTGTGTGTGTGTGTTATGTGGGGGGGTGGTTCATGTCAAGCCCCAAAGGGAATATGAATTAGTCTCAAGCCCAAAAATATCCTCTTGGAAGACCTAAAAAGGGGACATTAAAATCAAATAAGACAACTAGAGGAAAAATTAGGAAAAGAAATGCGAAATATGCAGGAGAATTATGGGGGGAAAGTCTTCAACTTGGAAAAGGAAGCACAAAAATTACTAAAGAAAACCACTCCTTTAAAAGTAGAATTTGCCAGATTCAAACAGAGAGGAAAAAGCTGACTGAAGGAAATAATTCCTCAAAAGGTACAAATAGGCAAGTTGGAGCTAGAAACTCTATGAGAGATCAAGAATAAGTCCAAAAACATCAAAAGGATGAAAACATAGAGTGAAATTTAAAATGTCTTTACATTTCTTGCAATTAAATCAGCAGATTTGATAATCATTTGAGGAAAGAGAACGAAAAATAGGAAAGACACTTACAAAAAACATTTTAAAAGATCTCCACTGAACGAAAGGAACGTAAAATGATTAGGTCAAGAGAAATAGAATCAAGAGTTCTAGATCGAGACTGTGGGAAAAAATGGAAGTGAAGGTGTCTGTACCTAATAGTATAGTTATATATACTGGATTAGTTCAAATAAAAAAAAAATGCAAGTAACTAAAGTTGGTAAAGAAGGAAAGAAAGAAAGATATTTGAGTAGTCTGGTTCTCTGCTAACATTAGTTTGGGTAGGAGGTGTATGTTAGTAGATTTGGAGAGAAATTGCCTTTAAATTGTTTCTATTAGCATATGATACATATTCTTACTATTGATTTTTAAAGAGGTGATACATACAACAATATTTTATGGAGAAAAATAACATAATTCATAAAATTAAAGGTCTAAACTTACTCATAAAATGAAATATTTCTATACTAAATCAGAGAACAGAGTTAAATAATTTTCTACATAAAAGAGATTTGCAATATAAACACCAATACAAACTTAATGTGAGATACTATAGAAACATTTATAACGTTTCATTTGAATCCTAAAATAGGGATAGGGAATTTCAAACATAATTTTGAGTTAAGCATTAGTAAAAATAGATGTTGTCAAAAGAGGAATGGGGAAGGCAAAGAAGGTATGTTATACAGAAAAGCATTTTATGGATTAGAATGATTTCAATGTTGTATATAAATTCACTAATTGGCAGGATATTTCAGCTCTTAAAGTAAAAAAAAAAACACTAGCAGAATTATAAAAGATCTAGATAGTCAGAAAATAATTAAAAGGGACTTCAATCTGATTCATCCAAACCTTGACAGAGGTAATAAAAATGAAATTATGTATCTGAAAAGAATGTTCAAGATATATTTATATATCTATGCGTATCTATATCTATGTGTATATATATATATATGTATATACATATATAGGTATCTATATATACCTATATATGTATATCTACCTATCTATCTATCTATCTATCTATCTATCTATCTATCTATCTATCTATCTATCTATCTATCTATATATGTGTGTGTGTGTGTGTGTATGTGTATGTATGTGTGTGTGTATAACCTTTAAGTTTTTTATATTGAAGAAGAGGAGAATAACAGGTATTTTGTTAAGTGCATTTATTATGTCACTAAGAATCTTCATGTTGATATTTTTTGCATATTCTTATCTTGAATACTCCAATTCTATACTTATTAAGCTGATGAATTGACTTTTTTTCTGAGAAGTGACTATATATGAGCAGTAAGAGAAATAAAGTTTAACATGAGCCTGAAACTTTCATCATAATTTGGCAGAGAAGATAAGGTCATCATCAATACATGCCAGAAAATAAGAAGAGACTAGGTTTTGGAAAGAAGTTAGTGAATTCAGTTTAAGAGTTTTTGATTTTGAAGTATCAACAAAACATCTAGGAATAGAAATCTATTCAGAAGACAGTCAGGAATAAGCATGCTCTTCCTAGAACAAGATCCTCTATTTCCCAGTTCCATAGATTTTCTTTGGTTGTCACTCATGATTAGAATATTCTCCCTCCATGTGTCTGCCCTCTGGCTTTCCTGGCTACCTTTAAGTGTCACCTAAAAATGAAGCTTTTCCAATTCCCCCTCAATTCTAATGACTTTCCTTTGAGATGATGTCCAATTTACCCTTCATTATTTGGTATCTACATAATTGTTTGTACATCATCTAACTCTTTCAGAATGTGGATTCCTTGGAGGTAGGGAATGGTTTTATCTTTCATTGTATCTGCAGCATTTAGTGTAGTGCTTGGCACTTAATAAGTGTTTAATACGTGTTTGTTGACTTGTGTTGACTTTCTTAACCTGTATGGTTTTTATTCAAGTTGTTTTCCCCCACAAACATTTAAAATTGAAGCCCAGTGCAATGTGTGAGAGGACTTTCCATGATTCTTTTACTTATTTATTTTAAGTAGAGGCACTGTACATCTTGAGTGTATATTGTCTCTCATTCTTGCTATATGATTAACTTACTGTATCACTTATATCAGTCACACAATGAACTGTTGAAATAAAAGATTCAATTTAATAATTACTTATTAAACACTGACTAGATAAATGTTTAGTGGATCAAAAATATTTTTCCTTGAGCTTAGAAGGTATATTTTCCTCTGTCCATTATGAGAATTTATACATTATTATTCCTTTCCTAATTCAGAACTGTTGCTTTCCACTAAGATTCTTTCAAATTCTTTTTTGGTCAAAGGAAGGTATGAACTACCTAATGTCATAGTGACCTCTGCGCACCAGTTGCCTTTTCCTATATCAAAATAAAAAGAAGCAGCATCAGAATGAAAAAGGAATCACTAGTTTTAAATTCAATAGTACAGGAATGAGGAATATTAATATTGAAGTTCTTACTTGGACTGACAAGTCAAGTAAAGTAAACAAGCATGTATTAGGGGCTTACTATATGCCAAGTACTATAGCATGTAAAATAAAAGTTGATCTTTGCTCTCAAGCAGCTCACATTCCAATAGGGGACACAAGATGTAAAAACTGTATATACTAGATGTATACAATATGAAAGTAAGCTTAACTCAAGGAAAAGGGATTGTAGATGGTGAAAGGCCACAAGCAAATGTCTCCCATAGGATGACAGTTTGAATCTGAATCTTGAAGGAAGAAAGAGAAGCCAGAAGGTTGAGGTAAGGAACATAAACATTCCATCTATGGAAGAATAGTGAAGGTCATGGAGTAAGAAAATGGTGTGTTATATGTAAGAAACAGCAAGCAAATCAGTGTAAGTTATGGAAGACTTTAAATGCCAAACAGAGCATTTTATATTTCGTTCTGGAAATCATGGGGAGACACTGAAGATAATTGAGTAGAGGTGAAATATAATGAAGGCTTGCACTAGGGCACTGAATGCAGAAGAGACACATCAATCAGAAAGTGATTATTAAGTACTTAGTACATACCAGGCACTGTGCTAAATGCTAGGAGTATGAAAAAAAAGCCAAAGGACAGTCCATGTCATCAAGGTGATTTTTATTCTAATTGGGAGGAGGGGCAGTTAAAATAACTACTAAAATACACACACACACACACACACACACACACACACACACACCCTTGTGTGTGTATTTATATATAATAAATAGATATAGATACATACATACATTGTTTAATGGAAGGTAATCTCAGAGAGAAAGTACTGTCAGTTCATGGGCAGATTGGGAATGGGAAAGACAAAACAGAAGATGAAATCTGAGATTTTGGGAAGATGAAAATAAAACTCCTTTATGTTATTAATATCCAACCAAAGTTATCATTCTTATTTTCTATTCTATTATTTTTATAGGTACTCCATTTTTTGTCTTTGGGCATTTTTGTACTGGATATCCCCCATGTTAGAGACTGCTTCTTCACTTCTTTTTATAATCCTGAATTTCCTTCAAGACTTGGCTAAAGCTGTACCTTCCCTACCTGAGAATTTCTTGATCCCCTCAGATTCTTGTGTCTCCCCTCTTCCCAATTACCTGATATCTGTTTTTTTTCATATATATATTTCCATAAATATATGTTTGTTTCCTTCATAGACTGTAAATCCCTTGTGAGCACCAACTGTTTCAATGTTGTGTTTTCAGTATCAGTTTTCAGCAAAATGCCTTGTGCATAACAGACCTTTTAGTAAATGTTTGTTGAATAATTAAGCTAGTTCAGTTCTTTGCAAACAAACAATGGCCCATGCAAAACGCTTACATGATCAAAGTACTAGAGGAATAGAACAAGCTAGCAGTGGTGTAATGGCTATAGAGCCCCGTTTTTAGCTACAAATATTGAATTGTTTAAATCAAATTGTCTTGAACAGCTATAGTCACTTGAAAACAGTCAGCAAAATAACATACATGTGAGCAAAAATGAAACCAAGTACATTACCCAACATACAAATTTTTTCTTATTTTTAGCATTATTGGAGTAATTTTAATCTTATCATTGGGGAAAAACAAAACAAAATGACATCAAAATATTAATGAAAGATTGTCAGTTGTCTCATATTCTTAAAAGTCAAGAATCAGGACTTCTGGGAGTCAAAATGTTGGAGTAAGCAGTAAATTACTGTGACTCCCTCATACTCACCTCCAAACATTCATAAAATGGTACCCCCAAATAGGTCCTGGAACAGAAGAACTAGAAAAAAATGGGGTTAAAATCTTTAAACCCAAGAAACTTGAAAAATTAGCAATAAAGGTGTCTTAATCAGGTAAAAGTGGAGCACATTCCAGGATAGGAAGCATCCCAGGAAACCAGCAGAATTGGGCAAAAACCAACACCAGGACACTCCACATGCTTTACCATAGCCAAGGGAATTATCAAGCTCTTGCTCCAAGAATGAACACATGCTTCAGTGAAGCCCAGGGCAAATGACCTTCCTCCAGGTGCCAGAACTCCATGTGCTTTGGTGTAGTTCAAGCAAACAGGCATCCTCCAGCATGACAAGGAAAAAAGCCAGACCTCCATGTGCTTCAGTGTAGCCCTGGGGAAATGCAGAAACAACTCCACTGGGCCTCAGTACACATTATGCACCACCACTAGGATACTACGCCAGACACTTATGGCCTCCATCAATTCCAGCCACCCCTAACACACCCTCTAAATGTAGCACCAGACATGAGTGTTTCCCTTGGGACTCAGGGCAACATTAGCAGAAAATTAGGTAAATAGCCAGGGCCTGCAGCTACTGGCACAAGAAGCCTCAGACAATGCCCCTTCCACCCCAGGTGCACAGTGCAAATTTAAATCAAAAGAAAAGGGAAAAAAAGAGAAGATGAGCAAACAACAACAATTAATCTAACCATAGAATGTTAGGGTGTTGACAGGGAAGACCAAGACATGCTCGTAAGAGGACAACAGTGTCAAAACATCTTTGGGTAAAATCCCAAATTAAAACAGGAAGTGGTCTTACATGCAGACAGAACTCACGAAAGAGGTCAAAAAGGAGCTTTAAATCTTATGAGAGAGAAGAGAAAATAGAAAGGAAATGAGAGTGGTACAAGAGAATAATATAAAACAATCAACCACCGGGAAACTGCTTAAAAATTAGAATTGGTCAAATGAAAAAGGAGATACAGAAATCCACTGAAGAAAATAATTCTTTAAAGAGTGCAATTGTCAAATGGAAAAGAAAGTACAAAAATTAACTGAGGAAAACAACACCTTAAAAGTGAGAACTGAGCAAGTCCAAGCTAATGACCCCATGAGACATCAAGAATCAATCAAACAAATTCAAAGAATGAAAAAAATGGAAGAAAATATAAAATGCCTCAGAATAAAAACAACTGACCTGGACAATAGACCCAGGAGAGACAACATTAGAACAATTGAACTCCATAAAAACCATAATCAGATAAAGAACTCTGAATGGCTTTGTCAAGAAATTATCAAGAAAAACTACACTTATTCTGAAACTAGATGACAAAACAAGCATTGAAAGAATACACCAATCACCTCAGGAAAGAGATCCCAAAATTAAGACCCCAAGGAACATCAAAACCAAATTTCAGAACTATCAGGTCAAGAAAAAAATAATGCAAATGTCTTGAAAGAAGCAATTCAAATATCAGGGCATTACAATCAGAATTACACAGGACTTGGCAGCTGCATCAGTAAAGGAGATCATGGAAAATAGTATTCCATAAGAAAAGGAGGTAAGACTACAATCCAGAATCACTTATCTGGCAAAATCAAGTATAATATATCAAGGGGAAAAGAAAATTTAATTAAATAGAAGAATTTCAAGCTTTCATAGGAAGACCAGGACTAAACCAAAAATTTGACCTCCAATATCAAGTCTCAAGTGTAGCACTAACAAGTAAAAAGAGAAGATAAAGTATAAGGGATTCAATAGCATTAAACTATTTACATTCTTACATGGGAAGATGATACTTGTAATTCTTAAAAAAAAGTTATCATTAATAATACAGCTAGAAGGAATATACATAGACAGAGGGTAAGGGTATAAAGTGATCTGGCAGGCATGACAAAAAAATAAAAGATGAGAAAGAGGAGTCAAATGGGTGCAGAAGGGAGGGACAAAATGGGGTAAGTTATTTCACATGAAAAGGTATGAAAGATCTAGCACAGTGTAGGGAAAGTTAGGAGGGTGGGTGACAAGCTCCACTTGAATCTTACTCTCATCAATATGGACTCAAAGAAGGAATCATATATTCAGTCAATTGAGTTTACTACTCCATCTTATCTACAGGAAAGGAGGAGGAGAGGAGACCAACTAAAGAGGGCCTAAGAACTGGCAGAAGGGAGAGGAGATTGTAGACAGAAGCAAAACTTTGGTGAGGAGGAAAAGAGTGAAAGGAAAGAGACAGGGGGAAGAATAGATGATAGGGAAATACACAGATATCAGTCATAACTATAACATGAATGGGATGAACTCTCCTATAAAATGTAAATGGATAGCAGAGTAGATCAAAAATCAGAATCCTTCAATATGTTTACAAAAAACACAATTAAAGCAAAGAGACACACACAGAGTAAAGGTAAAGGGCTGGAGCTGAATCTATTGTGCTTCAATTGAAGTAAGATAAATGCAGCAATCTTGATCTCAGACAAAATAAAGCAAAAATAGACCTAATTAAAAAAGATGAAAAAGAAAACCATCTTGCTAAAAAATATACAATAGACAATGAAGCAATATCAATGCTAAATGAATATTCATCAAGTGACATAGCATTCAAACTCTTAAAGAAAAAGTTACATGAGTTATAGGAAGAAATAGACAGTAAAACTACACTATTTGGGGAAGCTCAACTGTCCTGTCTCAGAACTCAATAAATCCATTGAAAAGTTGACAAAAAAGAAACTAAGGAAGTAACAGAATATTAGAAATATTAGATATATCAGACCTTTGGCATGATTTAGACATAAAGGATGACACCATAAGAAAATTAGAAGAGCAGAGAATAGTCTTAACTGTCAAATCTATGGGGAGAGGAAGAATTCATGACCAAATAAGAGAGAAAGAACATTACAAAATATAAAATAGACAATTTGGATTATATGAAATTTAAAAAGTTGTAGTACAAACAAAACCAATGCAGCCAAGATTAGAAAGAAAACAGAAAGCTGGAAACAATTTTTACAGCCAGTGTTTCTGATAAAGGCCTATTTTTTCAAGTATATAGAGAACTGAGTCAAAATTAGAAGAATATAAGCTATTCCCCAATAGATAAATGGTCAAAGTAGTTTTCAGATGAGAATATCAAAGGTATACATAGGCATATGAAAACGAGTTCTAAATAACTTTTGATTGGAGACATGCAAATTAAAACCACTCTGAGGTACCATAGCACACATATTAGATTAACTAATATGACAGAAAAGAAAAATGATAAATGCTGGAGACAATATGGAGAAATTGGGATACTAATGTACTTCTGCAGTTGTGGACTGATCCCACAGTTCTTGAGAGAAATTAGGGAATATGTGCAAAGAGTAACCAAACTATGGTTAATCTTTGATCCAGCAATACCACTATTGGTCTGTATTCCAAAAAGATCATACAAAATGAAAAAGACCCTACATATGCAAAAAAGACATTTACATGGGCCTTTTTTTGGGGTGGCAAAATTCTGGAAATTGAGGGGAATTCCATCAATTGGAAAATGGCTGAAAAACTGTGGTATCTGGATGTAATGAAATGCTATTGTGCAGTAAGAAATTGATTCAAAGTAAAATGGGCAGAGCCAGGAATACATTGGACACAGTATCAGTAACATTTTGTGATGATCAACTATGAATGACTCAGTTCACAGCAGCAACATTATCCAAGACAAATACAAAAGACTCATGAAGGAAAATGCTATCCATATCTAGATAAAGAACTTATGGATTCTGAATAAATATTAAAGTGTATTTTTTTCTACTTTATTTTTCTCTGTGTTTTTTTTTCTTTTGATGTTTCTTTATTCACAGCTGTGGCTAATACAGAACTATTTTTACAGGGTAGCACACATATAAAGTATGTCACAGTGACTATTATTTTCAGAAGGGAGGAGGGAAGGGAGAAAAATTTAGAACTCAAAATTTTGTAAAAAAGAATGCTAAAAAATTTTCTTGACATGTAAATGTGGGAAAATAAAATACCATTTTTTTAAATTCAAGATTCACATGTCATTGTGTTCCCAGATGCAAATCCCTAAACTATGCAAACAGCTAGATACTGGTATGAGTGTAGAACCTAATGAAAACATATTTTCCTATTAGTAAAATGAAACTACACATAGATGTGTACAAACTAATGGGCACACCACTTTTTGGTTGTTGTTCATATGTGCTTGGCATATTCAGAAAGTACATAACCTGAGGTTACACCAAACATATTCATTTTTAAAAAGAAATGGTATTCTGGTTGAATGAATTTTAAAACAGCACAATGAATATACACAGACAAAATACTTATGGAAATAGAATTGGAGGAATTTGGCTTATGATCCAGTGGTTTTGTGAATTCTTCCTAAGCAGGAGGGTGATTACCTGCAAAGGAGCTTGGAAATAACATGTACTGTAAGTTGTAGGAGTTATCTTATTAAATGAACCTGTTATTTGTATTTTATATGGAAATTAGGTTGTGTGTTTTGACTTTATGCATGAGATTTGGACCCCCTGGGTATCCTGTGGGGGACAGGAGCAGCTGATTTCTTCATCTGCAAGGCTGAAACCTGACAGCTACAGATGTGAACTGCTCCAGCTTTAGGTGTGAAAGCTGCATTGTGAAGCCAAAATTCATGCAATTAAGCAGGTTCCCCTCCTGGTAAGCTGGTAGTTAGCCAGGACCCTGTCAGAGCAATGCACACTACACAAGGAAGAGATGAGCCATGTGAGAGAGAACACCTGAAGCTTTTCTCTAGAAAGAATAAAGATGGATAAAAAGTTACTTTTTTTTTTCAAAATTTCAACAAAGACCTATCTCAGTTTTGAAATATTGAATTTCATCAAATAGATTTGAATATAACACCACTGAGCCTTGATTAGAGAATTGGATTGATGGGGTAGTAGAGGAAACACATACAAAATTATAAATGCGAATGAAGTGTAAAATACTCTTGGAAAATCATAGATAGTGCAGAGCAGACAAAGGCTTGTCTTGTCTGTGGTCTTCCCTCTCATGTCTAGCCACCCTCTCCTGTCCCTACAGCTTCACAGTCTTTATCTTGCTCCAGGATATGCAGCCTTCACACCCTTCCCCTATTCAACTTTCCAACCCTATCCAGTTTCCTAATGCCCTGAAGCATCTTTATTTTTCTAGAAAATGAACCCCTGTGAACAGTGCTAAAATACCCGAATTCATTCCTCAGGTATTAACATCAAATGACTAATTAGTGATTAAATATGTCTTTCCACCTCATCCCAGTGATTTTGAATCTCCAGTTGCTATTGTTTAAATCCTTTTCTTCATCCTCTACGAACTCTTCACTTATTCCTCTCCTTCCCTCCCAAACTTCCCTAACTTCACAATCTAAAACTAATCTACTCTCCCATACTGTATTCTGGACTGCTATTTCTGTAGGTACTATACTGTATTTCATGTTAATATCTCTTTGTAAAAGGGGGAAATCAGCTTTTCCCTTATCATTGCCTCTATCTTCTTTTACTCACTGAAATTTGTCTTCCTCCTGATAACACAATTTCCCTGTCTTCCCTTTCTATCTTTACAATATCACTTAAACTCTTCACTCAGTGGTGATGGTGGGGGAATTAGATTACTCCTTGCTTGATAATTTTACTTTCATGATTTCCCTCTATCACCATTACTCAATACTCTCTCTTTCTTTGAAGCTTATATTATCCATATTTGTCACTCAATCAAGATTCTAGTGAACGATCTATATACATCCAGGGTACTCTCCTTCCTTTCCTCAATAATCTCAGTACCTGGTTCACAGTTCTTCTCTCTTGTCGAATTCTTATCTCCCTACTAGAGAGGACTTCAACATAAAATGATACTCCTTTACCTACTCTGACATCCCAGCTCCTCAATTTCCTCAGTTTATATGACCTATCCCTCTGCTGAACCACAAGTACACACAGCGATAGTAATTTCCTTCCTTCATTTTGCATCACACATGAAGGTTCTACAACCATGTTCATCATTCCTGAAATTCTTTTATGTAGTCATAATCTGTGGTCTTTCCACCTCTAACTCTGCCTAATGACTTCAAAACCTGTTCTCCTTCCTTACTAAGATTTCCAATACTTCTATACATCCATTCTTTCCCAGATCATCACTCCTTCACTGGCAACATTTTCATTCCTTCACCATCTTGATCCCTTGGTAAATCAGTTCGCTTCTACACAGTCCTCTTCTCTCAATCCTTTTACCTCCTTACCCTGTGGAAGGATTTGTTAATTGTCAAACTCCAATCTTGGATAGTGTATCAGTAAGCATCCCAACATACACAACAGGGCTTGCTATCACAGGTTCTTAGATCTGCATTCATAAAAGCAAAGGCAACTTTTGAGGGGTTAACAGTCACTTTAATCAAGTACGCATATAATTCCTTTAACCAAGTACATATGTCATTCACCTAGTTCAGGGGAGTCAGCACCCTGAACTTCAGAGAAAATAGAGAGAAATCAAAAATCAACAGAGATGGTTTCCTCTTCCTGACCATCAATAGACAGTTGGAACTGTCTGACCATATCTACCAGAGAGGGAAGCACTGACATCTAGGTTTTCCAAGCCTGGGGCTTGCTGACGACTTCCCAGTGTCCTCACCTGGCCAAATAAACACTTCCAGTCAGTAAGCCCCACAATAAAACCAGCACCTCAGAGTCTTTTTACACTTTTTAGAGCCAGAGAGCATCACACCCCTTGAGAACAAGTGCCTCATTAACAAAATACATCGATGTTCCTACCAATCTTCCCAAGCCTGACAATGATTGGGAAAGTTTCTCCTTAATTACATTATTCAGAGGCACTTTTAGTAAAACAAAAACAGCAAATCTACTTTGCTTGCCCTTGCAGATTGCTACCACTATCCACTGTCTTCACTCTATAATGCTGAAAGATGCTGGCAACATTTGGCTGAATCCGCTACAAGTTGATGTTGCATAATTTCAACCTAAATCCTTACTATAATAAGGCAACATTTTTACACCTCTGTAATTTATCCACTACTCCATTTAACACAGTGGCTATTGGTTCAATCTTGGTTATATGTCTTGTATATGACCTGTTTTCTCAGCTGATAGCCAGTACTAAGGTGTAGGTCCTCTTTGCACCTTTGCAAATACAAACAGTATTTGTTGGATCTCTTTCCCGCAAGTGAGTCCCCATTCTCATTTATCTTCTACTCAGCTATCCAGCTGATCTTCCTAAAGTGCAAGTTTGACCACATTATTCTGTCTATCCAATAAATTCCAGTTGCTCACTATTACATCTAGCATCAAATATAAAGTCCACTTTGGGGTTTTAAATTACATCATAACCTGATCCCTTTCTGTATTTCCTATACTTTTCTCTCCTCCATGTGCACAGCACCTCTCCAGTGATATTGACCTCCTTGCTATTCTTCACATATGACACACTACTTCTCCCAACTCTGAAAGTTCTAACTGGTTGTCTTCCATGTCTGGTATACTATCTATTCTCATCTCTGCTCTATAGTTTTATAACTTCCTTGTCTACCTTCAGGTCTCAGCTAAAATCATATCTTCTATTTTTTCTTTTAACTTTTATTTCTAACTTTTTCTACTCTGTCTTAATGTTAGTATCTTTTCTCTGAGACTAACACTATTTATCTGGTATATTTAGTTTTTGTATAGAGTTGTTTGCATGTTGTCTCCTCCACTGAATTGAGTTCTTTGATAAAGAGGGCCATCTTATGCTTTTCATCATATCTCTACCACTTAGCATAGTGACTGACATAGTTGGTCTTAGAAAATGACCAAGAGCTTAAACACTTGGGAAGGGACTGAATTAGAAAGAATCTCAGAGGTAATTTTGCTTAATCTCCTCACTTTACTGGGCAGGAAACTGGGGCCTAAGAAAATTAAGGTACTTGTACAAGGCTACAAAGGTAGTGAGAAAGAAAAAAATTTGATGCATGTTCCTCTGATTCAAAAACCAGGGGTATTCTTTTCAATGCACCCTATTACCTCTGTCCAATATTTTGGGTTCTTTCAATACTTTGTAAGTGGGGCATTGACAAGCTCAAATATGTTTGGAACATATTGGCCAGGAAGGTGAAGAGTCTGGAAACCTTATTGAATCAGAAATTTTTGTGGAGCTACAGTTTTTAGAAGAAATTTTGGTTGACCATGATAGGTGTCTTCAAATATTTTTAGGACAGACAGGTAAAGAGTGATGAGATTTATTCTTTATAATGCCAAAAAATAAGACAAATTAGAGGCTAATTATCTCAGTATCATAAAAACAATTTCTAATGTTCAAAAATGGAAGTAAATGTTTCCCCAAGTATGTGATAGGCTATCAATAATGCTTTGAATAAAAATGTCTTAATTAATTTTCAATAGAAATGTCATTAATATAAAGTATATATGGTTGCCTGATGCAGTAATAAATTTTCCATCATTTGAATTATTCAAAGTAAATTTGGATCATTTGGGAATACAGTCCTAGGGAACTCCTCCACTGGGTAGAAGTTTGTATAAAATTCTAGGCTAAAATTTGGGATTATGAGTGTATTATAATATAATATATAATTATAATCCCTTCAAATTGTAACATTATGATTCCATGGTGCTATAACTTTTTTATTTACTTTTCAGTGATTCTATGACAACTGATAAAAGCATATTTTTCTAAGATTTTCTAAGTTCTCTAAGGAGAGATATGTGGCACACCTTCTGACTCAATGCACCATATGCAGTACTCTAACATCCTCTCAACCATACTTGGGATGATAAACGATAAGATGATAGATCTAGGTTTGAAACGGAGCTCAGAAATCATCTCCTTCAACCTCCTCAACTGTAAGATGAGGAGAATAAGGTTAAGTGATGTTCTCAGACCATACAAGTAGTAAGCATCAGAGTTGTGATTTTAATTCAGATCTAGATTTCCTGACATCACAAAAAATGTGGTATCATATACACATATATATGCACATTTATGCATTTATAAACACATGCACATAGGTATATATTTATGTTTATATATGTCATCAGTGTTGTGCAGTAGATAATATCAGACCTGGAGCAAGGAAGATAAATCTTCCTGAGTTCAAATGTGGTCTCAGACACATACTGGCTGTGTGACCCCAGGCAACTAACTTAACTTGGTATGTCTCAGTTTCCTCATTTGTAAAATAAGCTGAAGAGGGAAATGGCAGGCCACTCAAGTATCTTTGCCAAGAAAACCTCAAATGGGGTCATGAAGAATCAGACGCAGCTAAAAACTACTGAACAACATCACATGTGTATGCATATGTGCACACACATTAATATACATATAACTATATTTCTAATGTGTGAAGTGTGTTCTTTCCTTTATAAATATTCTTTCCCTTTCAATTAACAGTTCAAGTACCCTCTGTAATGTTTTGATCGTCACCCATTTTGCCAGATTGAACAAATAGCAACAGATTCTCTTCTTTGAGAGTAATGACTGTTTCCTTTTTGTCCTTGTATCACCACCAGTGCTTAGCACTTGTTGAGTCATATCAGTCAGGTCTGACTCTCCTTGACCCCATTTGGTTTATCCTGGCAAAGATACTGGAGTAGTTTGCATTTCCCTCTCCAAGTGCTTAGCTGAGTGTCCGATATATCCCAGAATATGCTTGTTGATTGAGCTGTCATATATTGTCATATTATCTTTTCATTTTTTTCATTATTTTTTGTATCTCAGAGACTATAAGCACCTTAGGGACAGAAGCTACACACACACACATATATATATATATATATATATATATATATACATACACATATATACACACATTTTTATATATATATATATTTATAATCAGATAATCCCAAAATTTAGCCTAGAATTTTATACATTATAATTGTTCACAAATGGGGATAATTTTTATATTTACATAGGACTTTGAGATTTACAAATAATTATCAGACCTATGAAGTACATAGTGCAAGATTATCTATTTTTACAGATGGGGCAACTGAGGCACAGTGAGTTTTAATGACTTATCTATGGTCACACAGTGCCAGTAACAATATGAATTCATGAATGAATAAATATTTCAGAATTGAATAACATTATTCATAATTTTTCTAATATATTCTCTATTGTGTTGATATATTTAAATCATAGCATGTAACTGGCAAAGAAGATAGGCAATTTATAAGCAAATTCCTTCTGATTATCAACTAAACTATTCTGCCAATTTAATCTAAAAAAGTCCTACTGTTATGGATTTTGCATGTAAATTATCAAGTGTTTTAAAATATTAGATGATCTCTGAGGACCCTTCCAATTCTAAAATTTTATGAGTCTGTAACTCACTGCAGACTCAATAGTTTGCAGTTCAAAAGAATGTCAGCATTAACCATTGCCTAACTACTTCATTTCTTGCTCAGATGACAATAATTTTGAACTGTAGGTGGTATGTTTGCAGTCTTATTCATCTGTGAGGTTATATGTGAACACAAATTCATTTGCATATACATGTATGCATAAGTGAATATATGCATACTTAATGCTCAATAGCTACTACTGGCTCATCTCCAGCAAATAGGCCACTAGGAGATGAATTCTTTGGTTATGACAACCAAAGAAGTGAAGAGAAAAAGAAGAGAAAGAGGAATAAAGGGAAGAGAAAGAAGAAAGAGAGAGACAGAGAGAGAAATATAGAGAGAGGAAGAGGAGGAGAGGGGGGGAAAAGAGGAAGGGAGGGAGAGAGAGATAGAGAGAAGGGGGGTAGTTTGTTGGGGAAGGCTGTACTTCCCTGGATATGTGATCTAGTTCTTTGTGAAGAATCTCTCCCTATCTCTCCGCAACTCTTTATACACCGTTTTATCCTTAGGAATATAGGTATAGACAGATAGTTTATTTATCTATCTCTATCCATGTATCTATCTATCTACCTTTATCCTAAAGACAAATGGGAATCATTGAAGTTGTTAGCAGATGATCTGTCCTGTGTTTTATTATGTATATATCTAACTCTATATACACATACACAAATATACATGCACATATAGTACATGTGTGTATGTATGTATACATGCATGCATGTATTGCCTATACAGATGTGTCCATATATAATATATGCATACACTATTTGGATAGAGAACCTAAGATTAAAATAACAAGGCTTCTGTATATTTTACAGTAGTCAAGTGGAACGAACAGAATCATTTTTATTAATCCTCTTTCCTCCTTTGACATTTGGTTTTATCACTAGTTTCCTTTTCAAGTACTGTAATAACTATTTGGCACATAAGAAATACAGAGTGTTTCCTTTTTGATTTTATCATACAATGTTACTTTGCTCTTAGCTTCTTTCTAGGCTTCTCTCCAATGACCCAATAGTTCAGTTCTCTTCTTTCCTGTCTCGTGCCTCTTTTTTGTCACACAATTAGGCTAGTGAAAATGAAATGTTGCAGTTGACAGTGTATAATATTATTTGTTCATATCACTGTTAACACTTCTATTATTATCAAAACATTTTAATCACTGCTGGCAGCTCCAAAAGCCTGGCTTGATAAGTTTGATAAACAATTCTACCAAAATTCTGAGATATGTGTGTGCGTGTGTATAATATATACATGTATTATATATACACACACATAAATCTCAGAATTTTCTATATGCTTTTTCATATATTTTCTATATGCTTTTCACCCTCCCCCAATTTCTTGTAACTAAGGAACTTTATGCTAAAAAAATGAAAAAGATCTGAGTTTTTCAGAACTGGTCAATTCCCATTATTTATTTCCCACTTGAAACTATAAGCCTCTGTTTACGACTTTACAATTGGTTCTTGGGGAGATGATTAAGATGTCACAAATATAGGATTATTGTAATTCTGCACATAGAAAAAAGCAGTAGATTTTTTTTATTTAATGAAACAAAGATGTCATTTTCATGTAAATATCCTATACATTACAAAATGAATGAAGGGAGGAAAGGCATAAATATGAGCCCCAATAATACTGATTATACATAGAATGTTGAGAAGTAAGAATTGTTCATGTAATGACAGCTTTTCCAAGATGCATATAACATAAAACAACAGTATCCTACTTATGACCCTTGAATAAAGAGATTGATTCATGTGTCACTTGTGAAAATCAATTTCCTTATGGCTATAACTGGTGCATTACAGTCTAGCAATAAAGAGAGTACTATTTTGCTAGATTGACAAAGATGGATAAATTATACACATATACAAACACACCTTGTAAATGCAAATATTTATAATTACATATAAACTACATGTAAATATATAGTACATTTAAAAAATTACATACATGTGTATGTGTGTCTGTATGTATATAATATCTCATTTGATCATCCCAACAGCCCTGCAAGGTAGGTACAATTATTATCCCCATTTTTTGCTTTTGAGGAATCTGAGTTCAACAGAGTTTAAGTGATTTGCCTAAGGTTATGCAGATACAATACATCTGAGGCTGGGTTCAAACTTAGACCTTCCTGTCTCAAGGTTCAGTTTTCTATTCACTGCGTCACCTCACTGCCTTACCAAAGAGTTACTGATCTGTGTTGACGGATGGATGTTTTTTAAACCAAGAGCACAGCACACTGAGTAAACAATGAAGCCAACTACTCCTTTGCTCCACAGAAAGAAAAGCACTTTAGAGGAGAGAATCAATACAAATGTGAAGTTGATATTTTCCCTAAAGTTTTGTAACATGTAAGAGTAGAAAAGATTATTATTTCTTTATGACCTTACTCATTATTAATCAATTAATACACTTTTAATTACCAATAAACTTGGTACCTACTCTGTACCAAGTCCCATGCAGGGTCCTGGGGAGAAAAAGACAAAGTGAAAAAATGAACTCATTTATATTTTATTAGAAGAAACAACATGAATTTTAAAAATGCAAATTATATATATGTATACACTTATACATACATATATTTACATGTTTATGTGCATGTCTATATACTTATGTATAGACATACACATATGTCTTGTAAATACAAGGTAATTTTGAGGAAACTGAGGAAATCAGAAAGTCCTGCTTATTTGACCTTATGCTGGAGCTGAAACTGAAGAAAAATGATGATCCTAAGAAGGAAGTACATTTTGGACAGAGTAAATCATCTCGTGTGAAGTCATGGTGACTAGAGATGGGATATTCTGTGGGAAAGTAGCAAGTTGACCCATTTGGTGGGGAGGTAGAATGTGTGAAGGGGAATAATGTGTATTGAAAAAGTAGTCTGGAGTCTAATTACCTAGAGCCTCATAAGTACAAAAGGAATTTGAACTTTGTCCTAACGGTAAATGGGAATTATGGGAACTTACTTAGCACATGATCAGGCTCATCTTTTATTAATTTTGTTTTGTTAAGTTTGAGGAGAATGGATTTTAGAGAGAAAGATGAAAAAGAAAAGGACTAATTACTAGGGCATACCAATTGTTCAAGTGAGAGATGAAGGACATGATGATAAGGAGGATCTGAAGTGATAGTGATGGGGTTAGTAATGTGAATAGAGAGTAGGGGAAGATGCAAGAGATGTTGAATGGGTAGAGCTGATAAGACATGGAATGTAATTGGAAATGGGGCAGTGGAAGAAGTAAGAGCAGTAAAAGATAGCTATGAGATTGTCAACTTGAATGACCAAAAAGATGCCTATGACCTTTATAGAAAAGGGGAAATAAGAAAGAGGGAGGGGGCACAGTGGATAGAGTGTCAGGTCTGAAGTCAGGAAGACTCATCTTCCTGAGTTCAAAATTGGCCTTATACATTTACTAGCTATGTGACCCTGCTTAAGATGCTTAGCCTGTTTTCCTGAGTTTCCTCATCTGTAAAACACATTGGAGGAAAAAAAATGGCAAATCACTGCAGTATCTTTGCCAAGAAAACCTGAAGTGGTTCAGAGCTGGACATGATTGAAATGATTGAATAACAAATGGTGGTTAAATTGAGTTCTCAGTCTCTTTAGTGGTTCTTTATCCCTGTCATACCTATTAACCATGTGTGTCTCCAAAGGCTTCATCTTGCACCATCACCATTTTATTTTTCCTATTGTCTCACTTGCTGATTTTTTCACTTCCTATAAGTTCAACTATCATCTCCATGCTTACAATTTCATTAAATGTATAAATCTTTAATCTCCCCTGAAATACATACACATACACATATTTATATATTCATAAATTTTCACATATCTATCCATTCATCTATCGACCCATCTCTAAATACATCTATCTTTGTGCTACATAGTCTTCTATATACCCATGCCATCAATGGTATTTTGGATACCTTCCCCATTCATTTTTATTTATTTTGATCTCTCAGTCACCTTTTAGATATAGTGTTAGAGGGTCATTTGCATCTTTTCCTATTAGAATTTTAGTAGTACTTCATCATACATTTCTGTCTAATTGTACAAATAAATTTACCTTTCTTACATTTGCTAGACATTTTCATTTGTATTGTAAAGCTCCTAGTCAGCTTCTGTAACTTCATCAGAAACACTTATGTAACCATCAGTTTGCCTATAAGACCAGTTTTAATGATCATATACAAAGGTCCCCAATAGAATTCTTCTTTTAAAAGAGGCTAGGGAGCTACCTCTAGGAGAATTATGACAAAATATAATGGGTTTCCCTTGGAGAGATGTTGGAGCACGTAGACATTATAAATCTGGTTATGTTTTGCTAACCATGTATTGAATAGGAGGTCCTTGATTGGTTATTGCTGTAACACTGAAACTGAGTACAGGTTGGAATCAAGATGGAGTATGGCATTCAAAAGGGCCTAATAGGCCTTGGCATTTTCTGTGTATTTTATTTGAATTTGGTCATGACTTTTTTCTGTCCCGTTGCATCCAGTGTGAAAGAACATTGAAAGGAGAGAGACCTTGGGCCCATTTCCTCAAAGGCTCTGTGACTATTGACCTACTTTCCTTTCCTCATCCAGCTTTTGTTATTTCATTTTAGGCTAAAGAGATGAATATATGGGCTAGAATATAAAAGTCAGGAGAGCTAGATACCTGAGTATCTGGGATTCAAATCCACGTGAGGTGTTGTAGTTAAACAAGTAATCAACAGTGTCCCAAGAATCCAGCAGAGAATTTCTGGATCCAACGTGGCTGTAATTTGCTTCAAATGTGTACTCATCTGGTGGTAAAGTTGCATTTGGATATGAACTTTGTGGGATCAATGTTATGTGAACACTGTTAAGTAGAAGGCCATTCCCCTAGAGACTAAGATAGTATAGAAGAGCATGTGGCATGAAGCTGTGTGTGTGGGATTGTACACATACATATAAATATATATATATATATACTGTCTACATGCATATATCTCAGTGTGTACATGTATACACATATATGTAAATATCACTGTGCAAAATCTATTTGATCTTGATTTGTTAAATGAAACTGTGATGCTTGTCACTGGTAGGTAATAATGCAGGAAATACACCTAGAATGGGGCCTTGAGCCAAAACCATTTTCTTAATCTTTCAGGCATGTCTATCCCTATAAGCCTGAGGGGAAGATAGAGCTAACCTGACTCTTGGCTAGTAAAGCATACTTTCTATACATAAACGACCTCTGCCATTAATGGTACATTTTTTAACCCCCTTTCCTTTGCATGGTAAATGATCCCTCCTTCCTTCTTTCCATACTTCCTTCCTACCTTCCTTTTTTTCTTTCTTCCTTCTCCTTTCTTCATTCTTTTTAACCTTTTTTTTTCTTTCTTTTTTTCTTGAAATTATGAAATTGAATAATGAACATTGAAAGACTGAATGACATTTGGCATTGAGTTTTCTTTGTGACCTTGGGGAAGATAGAACAGAAGTCAAGTCTCCTAACTCCTAAAGCAGGGTTCTTTCTCCTGAATCAGTTTCCTGATAGTTTGGCTTCTCAGATTCCACCCATATGGTCTAGACTTTTCTGTATGTTGAATTTAGGAGAAGCCATATGTATATTAAATTTCTTTGGAAGCCACAGCATTTAGTGCCTATTAAAATTCCCTCCCATTTCAAATGATCTAATTTCATGTTAAAAGTAGAGGGGAATTTTATTTGGTAGTCTCAAAATGAGGCACATTTAATTTTTAATTATTAGGTTTTGAATGTTATAAGAAAAATATCAAAGGCTATTCTCTGTATACTGTACTCTAATGTATTAAAGAGGAATTTTATTACTGAGTTCCTCAGAGAATCTACATTGCATTTAGCATTTCTCCATAGAAATAAAAAAAATACAGGGATGTAGTATCACGCCAATCTTATTAAAGACAAAAATGAAATCATGACTTTGCATCATCCTTATTTACAAGATGGGGAAAGATAATAATGATGAGTGTTTTTGTTAGTTCACAATGAAAGTTCATAGCTGCTGGCACATTATTACCAGGCCACCTGTGCACCCAATTATTCTTATTCTCATGACCTACCTAAAGCAAGGGGCACAATGAAAACTAGTTATCAAGTAATTCAATATAGTGCTTAAGGTGGAGATGGGAGGATTATTACCACAATTTGAGCAGGTATATTTCAACATCTTCATAGTTCAACAGATGCAACATCCTTAATTCTATTCAACAAGACAACAAAGCAAAGCAGCAAACTTTTTAGTAATTTATTATGTATAATTTCTAATTTTGGAGTATACAAATGCAACAAAAAGAAAGATAATTCCTACCTTCAAGAATGTTACATTTTTATGGAACAAGATAATATATAAAAAAGAGATAGAAGGGGGTTACCCATGTAAGAGCATAATGTCATTGTTCAGAAAGGTAAAATCTGAACTAAGAGATGAATGAGCATCAGCTTGCCTGGGCCCCTCCCGAAAATGGAAACATTGGAAGAAGTACATCAATTTGGGAGGAGGGCTGGCAAAGAATAATGTTCCAGAGTAAGAAGGTCATAGGTGATGAAGGATATTCCAACTTTAGGAGGCACCAGTTATTGAAGAGTGTTCTAAGGTAAAAGACAGCGAGGTGTGTATGTGTGTGGAGAGGAGGGGGAAGGAGAGTTCACAACATAAGAGGCAGAGCTGGGGGAGAAGAAGGGATTGGGAATGAAAGATGGCACATTCTGGGTCTTTCCCAAAATGGCAGCCTGGGGAAGAAATAATTAGTGGGAGAAAAGAGTCAGATATATGTTCCCAGCTAAAAATACTGAAGTGACAGGTACATAAACTCATATGGAAATTTTCTCTTTTTCCCTTTCTGCAATACTTAGATAACAAACCCCACCCCACACCCCACTTAATGCCATAGACTATTTCTGAGAAAATAGATTTTTAATTAAAAAAATTAATGGGGGCAGTTAGTTATATAAAAATAATGTGACATCTGCTTTAATTTAGCATACCAACACTGTATTAGGATTTAGAGATTTTTATGTTTGGGGGTTAATTATATAAAGGAATGCTCTCATAGAGAAAAATACTGCATTTTGGAAAATATATGATATCAATAATTCTAAGCTACCTGATACAAAATTCCCTATTTTAAAACACATTTTGTACTAGTGATACTATATGACTACAGATCAGAAGACATAGTAGTCTTTTAGTAATCAACAGTGTAGGTGGTAATGGAGATAGATACATTTGGCAGATGTGCATAGGCTATGTTATACTATCAAGCCACATATGGGATGCTGTGTTTGGTTCCAAGTACCAAACTTTAAGAATAAAATTGAAAAGTTTGAGGATAGTATGCAGAGGAGGACATCCGGTCTGGTAAAGATCTTTGATTTTATTCCATATGAGATTTGTTGAAGTAACTGTTGTTAAACCTGGATAAAAGACTCAGGAGAAACATGATAATTATGTTTCATGGAAGGAGAACTTTTGGTTCAATTAGAACTGAGTAATGCATAAAAATTGCAAAGATTAAACTTTAAATTTAATGTGATAAAATTACTTTTAGTACTTAGAATTCTCCAAAAGTGGGATGATATGACTTTGGAGGAAGTAGGTCCCTCCCATTTGGAGACATTGACACAAAAATGGCTTAATGCATTTTTGAGCTTTTTTTTTTTTCACATATGCTGTTAGTCTAGAAATCTACCAATGTCCCATCCAACTCTGAATTAAGAATCAAGTAGATCTGAGTTCAAATCTGCCCTCAGAAACTTTGTTACTGTGCATTCCTGGGCAAATCATTCCTCTGTCTTTGCCAAGAAAACCCCATATGGAATCACAAAAAGTCAGAGAATGAACCAAAAAAAGGTTGAAAAATTTAAAGTAGAATTTTATACTTGGTTTCAGAAATGTTACACTAATTCATATGTTTAAATGATTTTCATTCTCCAAATTATATTTACTGTTGCTGTTAACTTCCATCTGTAAATCCTAATCTTCATCCTTCTGGAAACTTAATGACTATAAATATGTAAGTGAACCCAAGTAATCCTGCTCAGATAATAGGGAAATTGTCTCCAAGTTTGCAAAAAGCTCATTTTGAAGTCTGACATATCTCAATAATATCTTGCTTAACTCCTTTTATTGTATCATATTTTAGAATTATTTACAATATTAAATTATATGATGTAGGCAATATTTCTATGGTAATTTGCAGTTTCTAGGATTTTACACATATAACTTTATAACCATGTAAGGTTGGTACTAAAATTATCTCTATTTTTAATCAATGAAGAAATAGAAGACTGATTAATGAGGCCTGGGGGCATTTGTAAAAGGGTGAGTCTTCTTCTCCAAGTGTGAGATCCTGTGGATTGAAGGCACTCTGATGTATTCAGAGCACACACAGGTATTACATAATCATGTCTTGTTTAGTTAAAAAAGGGTAAAGAAAAGCCTTTTCATGAACTTCTAAGCTGGAAATCAGCATAGAAAAAGCATTAATGTGTGAATTCATTCTCTCTGTTTCCTATTGGGGAACAAGTAAAGAATTCTGTAAGCCTCCTGGAGGAAATGCAGATCTTCCTCATGAGGGTGCAGGTAGCTTGGGACATTTTGCACATATAAAATACATTGTATTGATAATGCAGTTTTTGTTTTGATATAATCAAGGGCCTCTGGTTGAATATGTGATTAAAGAAGATCTTCCCCACCCATTCATGGGCTTGCCCATTAACGGGAGTTGGATTAGGGAAGATTTTTTTGGAAGGCCCACAGCTTTTGTTAATTTTCTAATGAGGCACTGATTCTCAAGGGTTGTGATGCCCTCTGGCTCTAAAAATAATGTGTGAATACTCTGAGGATGAGATTTTACCTTGGGGCTTAATAACTGGAAGTGTTTTGTTTGGCCAAACAAGAATCTAGGTAGCTGCTAAGGAACTCCCTCCCCCACCCCCACCCCCATGCACCTTTGAATCCAGATGTTGGTGCTTCTCTCTCTGGTAACTATGTATGTAATGATCAGACAGTTGCATCTGTCTGTTAATCTATGATATATGTATTGCTTATGTCAGGCAGCTGGAAGCACTATATTGTTGATCTATATTGAACTGAAGTGGATCTATATTTCTCTATTTTCTCTGAAGTTCTGGGTGCTGACTTTTCCCCTTAAACTAAGTGAATGATATATATGCTTGATTACAGTGATTGCTAACCCCTCAAAAGCTGCCTTTCCTTTTAGAAAAGCAGATCAAAGAACCTCTGATATCAGGCACCCCTGTGCATGTTGGGGTACTTACTGTTTCATATACATAATGCATACTTACCATCTGTGAACAAGCTGAGAAAGAGTTATAATGTAAGTCTCACCTTGAGGTCTCAGAGATTTCTATTAGTTTTGAGAGGCATGCAAACATGCTTTTGTACATTAACAGATATAAAAAAGGTCTTGCCCATATTTTGAGACTATCCTGGACATTTTGTGTGCAAAATGCAAAATGTGACATCCCTCTGATGCGTCACATTTTGCGTATATATATTTTCTACTTCTTTTTCCAATCTTACGTTTCTCTGAATATTACCACAGAATTTAATGTACCAAATTAACACTGATGAGTTTCAACCAGACCATAACATAAAACAATTGTCAGTTATATTGTTGACCACTTCTTACATTTAGTAGTTTAATGAGTGTGGGAAACTTTCACCTCTCTTCTCTGAGTCACAGTTTCTTCTCTACAAAATAAGGATAATTATACCCGTGGTTCTTTTTTGACAGGGTCGTTGTGAAGATCAGAGCCAATGTATGGAAAATACCTTTTAAATTTCAAAATAACATAAAGGTACTAGTGACCATTAGGATCAAATGACATATGAACAGTGCTTTCAAAACATTAGTTTTACAGAAATACTAGTTGTTTTTAGTAGTAGTATTCATATTACAGTTAGACATAAGCCATGATGCTATTGAGAGTGTTCTACAAATGGCTATCAGACTGAAATGCAGTATTTTCAATGACACTGGGGGTTGGGATGCTTCCTTTGGAATGCTAATCAGATAATATTAAGTTCTTATCCTGGATTGGCCACAAACTTGCTGTGGGGTTTTGGGCAAGACATACATATTTAAGGCTGCAAACAAAATGGCATTGGGCAAGATAGCAATAAAAATAGCTGATACTTGCATAGTCCTTTAATGTTTTCAAATTGTCTTAATAATATGATGATCACTACCATTTATGTAGTGCTTTACCTATAGCATCCGATTTGATCCTCAGAACAACCCTGGGAAATAGGTGCTATTATTATCTACATTTTACAGGTGAGATAATAGAGACTGATTGGGTTTAAGTGACTTACCCAGAGTGACCACACATTTCTGATCCCTAATCTTACACTCTATCCACTGTGCCACCTAGCTGCCTATAAGATACCTTCTAGCATAGGATGCTGTGATTTTTTGTACATTTCTTTCAGGGATATATAACCCAGGAACACATGAACAGCCATGTCTGTGTACTGGTGAAAGAATGAGTGCCTTTGAGACCACCCCTCCTTCACCACCTTCTCAGAGAATAATAGTTTTCCATGGAAGCTAGACTTGTATTTAGAAATATTCTAGCCAGGGGTTGTCTGTACATGCTATGACTCCCAAAAGGATCACAAAGTCCTTGAAGGCAGAAGCTTTCATTTTTACTTTATAGCCTTGTACCATGCATCATCCTTTACACATAGTAGGTGTTGTATTTAATTTGTCATTGAGTACAGAATAAGATGATTTATATCTCTATTCAGAAGGTATGGTTTTAATGAGAATCTTGTGGTTCATATTCCAATTTATTTAACCATCCCACAATCCTTTAAGCTACTTGAGGTAGAATAAAATGTTTTTTCAGTGTTTCAAGTTTGTTTTGACATTGTGACTCTTGAGTATATTTGTGACCTCAAGAAACATGGAATTTAAGATCATGTACTATAAAAGAAGAAAAAAGTTTCAAAATGTTATTTAGGAACTCAATGGAATTATTGGACTTCAACTAGCTTTCATTGTATGACATTTTGATAAGGTCATTGTAAATGAGTCAGAAACTTGGATTATATTTCCATTAAAAATACACATGGCTTCACAACAGATTTGGTAAAAATTCATTTTGACTTTTGCTGACTCCTAAGTGTTTCAGGGAGGAAAAAAATCACAAATTTGCCAACCTCATAATCTACAGGAGTTCACCTATCTCTTCCAGTAATTTTTTCCATTGAGGCTAGCCCTTGGCATGACTATAATAGCATGTAATCTAATAGGTAGCCTTATACAGAATAGCATGACAAGAGAGGAAGTCTAATAAAAGCATGGGAACATATTTTGTCTTTTTTTAAACAAGGAGAGCTCTAAGGAAGTGATATTGTTCCAGCATACTGATTCAAATTTGTTCTGCATTTGAACTCTGTGATTATGAAATTTCAATTAAATCTAAAAAAAGCTAAGCTAACAGACACAAGAGAATGCCAAAAAAAAATGGGATGTTCTTTTTGATTGGGAAATAATTATCCAAGTTCAATGGCAGGGCCCAGGTAGCTGTGGTTTATATTCATTTTATTTCATTAAAGAAACAATTGAATTATGGTAAATTTTCTTCAAGCAGCAAAGCTGCCATTCAAAAGGGTGATTTTATTGGGGTGCAAATCCCTTCAGTTATTGATGCAGTTCATTAAAAAAACACATTTGAAATCTGAGGGGAGAGTACAAATTAAGACAGATTTTCTCCTTTATGCAATGAACCAAGTACTGGAGCCAACAACAATACCTGCAGGGTACTCAATCACCATGAATGTTCTCTACTATCTCATTCTTTACATGAATGAAATATGAATATAGTTCTCTTTCTCCAAAACATTACACTGATTGGATCGTGTCTGGTAGCAAAAGAATAAATTTTTCCATGAAATTATTTGCTACTGATTGAAAAATGCATAGTTTTCTTTTCAAGTGAAAATGGAAGGGATGCAAGGGCTTTTAAACTGTAATGGGATGGGAGAAAGCATTGGTAATGACCTTCTGAGACCTTCAGATAGAGATTGATATGAAGAAGGGGGGAGTCAACTTTGAATAGGGGCTGAAAAAATTTGTTTGACTTTGATATTTTTTCAAAGAACATGTCAGCAACTTTCATGGTTTTTTTAGGAATGCTTCTGCTAAAGGAAATAATATGTATAGAAATTTCCATGATAAATAAGCTAGAGCATTTGACCACAATTATGAAACATGGAAAATACTTCAGCTGGTTGCAGGACCACTGAGAAGAAAATTTATGCAGCACTATAAGTGTACAGCACTAGGTATTATATGGAAGTGAAACTGAAATAAAATGTTGTTTGTGCCCTGGAGGGTTATAACTGGCAATGAAAATCATTGGTTTGGTAAGAAGAAATCCGGTTATTTTTTTCCCCTCTCCTTGGCAATTTTCAGGAGAATGACAGCAGTTAAAAATCATGCTGTAGACAGCCTGGGTGTGACGGGAGAAAAGATTAATGTTCAACTCTAGATCTAGTTATATAGACAGATAAATCATGGCTTGAGAATTAGAATCAACCCCAGTTCAACTATCTCCTTTTACCATTGAAGAAACTGAGGCCCAAATAGTTTTAAGAATTTGCCAGGAGGAGAGACAAAGGAAATTAGCAGTAGAGCCAGAATTCAAATCCAGGACTTCTCATTCCAATGTTAGGGCTTTCAGTAAATGGCCCTGGCTCTGTTTTAGGAAATTGTTACATATTTTGGAAAAATGCCTGCAATGAAAATGTATATGTTGCAAATATGGTCATTACATATGGATTTGATTGTATTTTTAAAAATATATGTGAATATATTATATACTTCATGTAAACACAATTATAAGTCATGAAAGATGATAATGTAAGTCCATCATCTCCCTCTGGTCATTCAGAAAGTCAACAAGCATTCATTAAGTACCTGTTATTTGTTAGGCATGCTTAGTTAGCCTGGACATACAAAGAAAGCCTTTATATTCAGGAGCTCATAATTTAATGGAATGTTCCACAATTCATTAGCACATGCATATCATTTACAAATAAGTGAATTATACATAATTGAGTGTAAGTGCTCAGTTTTTATTTTACTTTTTTTTTTTTTTTTTTTTTTTACTAATAGGGATGTATGATCCAGAAAACTTGAAGGTAACTGGAGGAGTTCATAGAGATATGACCTTGGAATTGGGAAGACAAATTCAGTTCTTCTGTTATATATTGACTGTGTGACCCTGGACATATCAATTAGTCTTTTTTGTATGCTAGACAAATCTCTAGACTGAAATTATAGAAGTGCCACTCTCCACTGGTAGAGGACAGATATCAGAAGGTCATTTTTTTTTCAAGATTAACAAGTACCATCTTTACTTATAAGGATGTAAACAATTTGCTCATACTAAACGATGAGTTTTTTCTCTTTTTCCTTTTTTATGCCTCTCTTGAGACCTCTGTTTGAAGATTGACTTTTTTTATTGAACTCTGGTATTTTTATCAGGAAT
The DNA here is from genome assembly GCA_023548195.1 of Bettongia penicillata ogilbyi. Taxonomy (NCBI): domain Eukaryota; kingdom Metazoa; phylum Chordata; class Mammalia; order Diprotodontia; family Potoroidae; genus Bettongia; species Bettongia penicillata. Next base: position 9,471,397 of record JAJHZJ010000147.1, read on the forward strand.
GTCTTGAAATTTCTTATTCCACTGTATGTCCATCACCTTGCCTGAGATATTATTCTCAATTTTTCTGGTTAATTGATCCTTGTTTGTAGTCCCAGGTCCTTTTCCTTACTGAATATCATAGTCCAGTCTCTCAGATCTTTTGATGTAGAAGATGCAAGCTCCTGTGTGATCCTGGCTGTAGGTCCTTGATATTTGAATTTTTTTTTTCTTTCTGTCTGCCTGCAGCATTTTTCCTTCACTGATAGTTTGGGAATTTGTTAACAATATTTATTGGTGTTTTCACTTTGGGATCCCTTTCAGAAGGTGATCAGTGGATTCTTCCAATGACTATTTTGCCCGTAGAAGTTGCTAGATTTTGTGTTATCCTGACTGTATTTCCACAATACTCGAATTGTTTCTTTCTATATATTCTTATATATATATATATGTGTATATATATGTGTGTATATATATATATATTCTTGCAATAGTTTCTTCTTGATCTGGGGACTTTGGAATTTGGCTACAATATTCCTAGGAGTTTCTCTTTTTGGATTTCCTTCAGGTAATGATTGGTGGATTCTTTCAGTATTTATTTTGCCCTGTGATCCTAGAATATCAGGATACTTTTCTTTGATAATTTCATGAAAGATGATGTCTAGGCTCTTTCTTTCATCATGGTTTTCAGTTAGCCCCATAACTTTTAAATTTCCTATCCTGGGCAGTTTCCTTTGATATTTTCTTGGAAGTTATTGTCCAGGCTCTTTTTTTTTTTCAACACGACTTTCTGGTAGACCAATAATTCTTAGATTTTTGTCTCCTGTATCTATTTTCCATGTCAGTTATTTTGTCAATGATATATTTCATATTTTCTTTTATTTTTATATTCTTTACAATGTTTGACTGTTTCTTGATTTCTTATAGAGTCATTAAGTTCTACTTGCCCAATTCTAAGTTTTAATAAATTGTTTTCCTCAGTTAACTTTTGCATCTTCTTTTACATTTGTCCAATTGTTCCTTTTAAGGAAATATTTTCTGAAGGTACATCTTGTAATTTCCTTTACATTTGTCAAGTTTTCCTTTCTTTTTTTATGTTTTTTTTATTTTTAGTTTTTAACATTCATTTCTTTTTTCTGTTTGTTTACTGATTGATTTTAAGTTTTCAACATTCATTTCCACAAAATTTTGAGTTCCAAATTTTCTCCTTATTTCTCCCTTACCCCCACTCCAAAATTCCTTGCATTCTGATTGTTACTTCCACCAATGTGCCCTCCCTTATAACACCCCTATCTTCCCTTATCCCCATGTTCTCTCTTGTCCTATAGGGCAAGATAAATTTCCATACCCCATCACCAGTTTTTCTTATTTCCCACTTGTACGCAAAAACAATTCTCAGTATTTGTTCCTAAAACTTTGAATTCCAACTTCTCTTCCTTCTTTCCACCTGATCCATCTCCAATGAGAAAGCAAGCAATTCAATATAGACTACATATGTGTAGATTAGCAAATGACTTCCATAATAGCCATGTTGTATAAGACTAAATATATTTCCCTCCATCCTATCCTACCCCCCCATTTCTTCTATTCTTTCTTTTGACCTTGTCCCTCCCCAAGAGTGTTTACTTCTACTTGCTCCCTCCTCCCTTTTACCCTCCCTTGTATCATCCTCCCCAACTGGCTTATCCCTTTCTCTCTAACTTTCCTGTAGTGTAAGATAGATTTTCATACCAAATTGAGTGTGCATGTTATTCCTTCCTTGAGTCAAATGTGATGAGAGTAAGCTTCACTTTTCCCCTCTCACTTTCCCCCTTTTCCCCTCCATTGAAAAAACTTTTGCTTGCTGCTTCTACAAGAGATAATTTGCCCCATTCCATTTCTCCCCTTCTCCTCTTAATATATTCCTCTCTTACCCCTTAATTTTATTTTTTTAGATATGATCCCTTCCTATTCAACTCACCCTTTGCTCTCTGTCTCCCTGTCTCTCTCTTTCTATCTCTGTCTCTGTCTCTCTTTCTCTCTCTCATTCTCTGTGTGTGTGTGTGTGTGTGTGTGTGTGTGTGTGTATATAATCCCTCCAACTACTCAGATACTGAGAAAAGTTTCAAATATTATCTTTCCATGTAGGTATATAAAAAGTTCAACTTTAGTTAAGTCTCTTGTGATTTCTCTTTCCTGTTTACTTTTTATGCTTTTCTTGACTCTTGTGTTTGAAAGTCAAATTTTCTTTTCAGTTCTGTTCTTTTCATCAAGAATGTCTGAAAGTCTTCAATTTCATTGAATGATAATTTTTCTGTCCTGAAGTGTTATACTCAGTTTTGGTGGGTAGATGATTCTTGGTTTTAATCCTAGCTCTTTTGACTTCTGGAATGTCATACTCCAAGTCCTTTGATCCCTTAATGTAGAAGTTGCTAGATCTTGTGTTATCCTGATTGTATTTCCACAATACTCAAATTGTTTCTTTCTAGCTCCTTGCAATAGTTTCTTCTTGATCTGGGGACTTTGGAATTTGGCTGCAATATTCCTAGGAGTTTCTCTTTTTGGATTTCATTCAGGTGATGATTGGTGGATTCTTTCAGTATTTATTTTGCCCTGTGGTCCTAGAATATCAGGATACTTTTCTTTGATAATTTTGTGAAAGATGATGCCTAGGCTCTTTCTTTGATCATGGTTTTCAGGTAGTCCCATAACTTATAAATTGCCTGTCCTGGATCTATTTTCTAATGAGATACTTCACTTTATCTTCTATTTTTTCATTCTATTGGTTTTGTTTTGTAATTTCTTGATTTCTCATAAAGTCCTTAGCTTCCATCTGTTCCATTCTCATTTTTAAAGAACTATTTTCTTCAGTGAGCTTTTGAATCTCCTTTTCCATTTGGTTAATTCTGCTTTTTAAAGCATTCTTCTCATCATTGGCTTTTTGGAACTCTTTTGCCAGTTGAGTTAGCCTATTTTTCAAGGTGTTATGTTCTTCAGCATTTTTTTTGGGTCTCCTTTAGCAAGATGTTGACTTGCTTTTCATGATTTTCTTGCATTTCTCTCATTTCCCTTCCCAATTTTCCTCTCCCTCTCTTACTTGATTTTCAAAATCATTTTTGAGCTCTTCCATGGCCTGGGATCATTGCATATTTACTTTGGAGGTTTTGGATACAGACTTTTACAGCTTCCCCTGATGGCAAACATTGTTCTTCCTCATCTGAAAGGAAGGGAGAGAATACCTGTTCACCAGGAAAGTAACCTTCTATAGTCTTATTGTTATTTCCTTTTTTGGGCATTTTCCCAACTAGTTACTTGACTTTTGGGTCCTTTGTCAAGAGTAGGGTATATTCTGGGGACCTGTAAGATCTCAGTTTCTCTAATCTGTCACAATCACAGGAGAGGAATTACTCTCTGTCCTGACTCATGGTTGAGATTCAGATCAGCTGCTCACTTCCCCCAGGTGCTTAACACTGAAGCTCCAACAATATACAATGGCTACTGCTGTGGCCACCATAGCTGCTGCCTGTCTGCTACTGCTCCTGCTGCTTCCACCAGGGGCCCAGGATAGGGCAGGACTTTGATCCCTTGTCATGTAGTGAAAAAGTCCTCTCACTGACATTTGAAGCTACCTTTGGCATCTGTGGGTTGAAGGTTCTATGAACCTCTGCTGCTACTGCTGGGGATTCTGCTCCAGAGACCTATTCCTGCCCTGCTCCTCCCCAGTGGCACCCCATGTCCAGTGCAATAGACATTTCACATTGAACTTTCAGATCACACTGGGCTGGACATCTCCACTCTGTTGTTCTGTGGCTTCTGCTGCTCTAGAATTTTTTGAGAATCTTTCTGTACAGATATTTTATGGGCTGTGAGGGAAGAGCTTGAGTATGTGCAACTTTCTATTCTGCCATCTTGGCTCACCCAGAAGGTTATTTATTTTAAGATTTACTAGATAGTGAGCTTTGTGTTAGGGTTACTAGATTAGGGAAGTGACAAATCTGATTTACACGGAATTCAGGAAAGTATGTTATGGATATTAGAAAACACTCAGATCCTGTTCTAAAGAAATCCTCTTTATCTCTTGACTGATATTTAGCCTATTGTTTAATGAATGAAATCCTACATCTCACCTATGTCAATCCCTGGTAGACCTTTTCAGAAGTCCATGAACTATTCTGGATAATTTCCAGAAGCTAATAATTTTTTCTAATATCTTGAAGGAGTTAATTGTCTAATTCTTAAAATATTATCATGACAAAAATCTTTCAGGTCTCTAATCATCTGCTTGTTTCTATAAATGCATTGCATTTGATGAATATTTCCAGACCAAAATTATCTAATATTTATTGTCAAAATTAGGGACTGATGTCTCAAGGTATATTGGTGACAACATGTAGATTTAAAGTGCTAGCAAGATAAATGGCCTGGGTTTGACAAAAACAATCAAGAAATATTTATTAGAAACAGAATCTTTGTTCTCTCTGTCTCTGTCTCTGTCTCTGTCTCTCTCTCTCTTTCTCTCTCTCTCTTCTATACACTCTTCTAGAATTTGCTGTGTTTTTGACCCCCTCTTTTTAATTGATATGTTAAATAAACAATTCTTGCACATTACACCTTTTTACATTTTCAGTTACTTAGTCATTGCTCCAGACTAGAGTGTTGTCAAGAGCACAGTTCCCGTCAGCTGAGACCTGCTTTTTCATTATGCCATGAACACTTTGTAAAGCACAAAAGCTTTCACAAGTAGACAGTCAAAGTCAGGTCCATGAGAATGTTTAGGAAATATAACAAACTGAATACACCCTATATTTCTGTTGTTGTAAGTTGACTGTATTCAAGTTATGAATTATGAAATATGTTTAAGTAGCCTTAATAATAATGAGACAGCCAAAATGGGACTTAGTGCAGCAGTAATAATTACAATTCAATATAGTTTTAGCGTTCCTGGAAAACTTTGAAGTTCTTTAAATTTTACAAGAAAATGAGCAACCAAGCTGGTAGTAAAAATAGGGGTTCAAGTTTTAATTTCCTGAAAAAGCATTGAAATCAAAGTGAAGCCTTCAGGACTTTGTCAACAATTAAAAATTCTTTGGTGATAATTTGTTTTTTTTATACAAAGTGAGCCATTAAATATTATAAATGTGTTTCATGATCTGATAAAAAAATGAATCCCTGTTTTCATTTCATTGTCATTATTATCATCATAATTACAGTTTCATTTTGTTTTTTTTATACAGTCTTTACTAACACTGGTATTTATTATTATTATCATTGTTATGACACAAAAAGGAGTGGACAGATAGCAATGATTTTGTCTGTACATCAACTTCTTTGTATTTAACATCTGAGCAATATATAAAGTTCTAGTCTGAACTTGTAGAGTGCCTTCTTTGTTATAGGTACTCATTAAAACCTTGTTCAATTGAATTGGATATATATTGACTTTGGATTTATTTGGAATACATATTCTTGTGCCGTTCATTGTGGTGGAAGAAGGCATGTTGCCTCAAATTAGGATCAGGTTTTTTTTGGCAAGTTGAAGAAAGCCACGATGGAGAATTTAAAAAGACCTATCATCATAGTTTCCCCTAGTATTCCTCCCCTCTTTCAGATAATGATGACATGAATGAATTAAAAGAAAATGGAAAAGAAAAGGGAAAAAATACATAATTGATTAATAAATTCAATGTCTGAAAATAGGTTCAATGTGTAATACTTTTGGACTTCATATGTGTAAGCAAAAGGGAGGAGTGTGAGGAGTTTTTCATGTCTCCTTTTTGAAGTCATGCTTTTTCCTTCCTTTTTTCTTTATTTCTTTCTTCGTTTCTTTTATTTTTCCTGTATGACATTATTTTTAAATTCCAAATTCTTTCCCCCATTCTTCACCCCCTTTCAGAAAGTAAGAAATATGATATCAGTTATACATGTGAAATAATGCAAAGTGCTTTCTTTATTAATATTACCCTATAGTTATCCTAGGTTTTATCCTTCACTGGTTTTAGTATAATAGTTGTCACATGAAAGGATTCTCATGAAGTGCTTTGTTTTTCAGTTTTTGAGAATAATTTCTGTGTTATTTGTTTCATATAAGTTTCATAGAATTCTCTTGTGTATTCATCAGGAAAGAATGCTTTTTTCTGTTATATGCCTTAGAAGTTCATTTATAGCTAGTTTATTTCATTTTCTGAGATTGTAGTAAGTTCTTTATCTGACCTATTAATTTGAGTACTTTATATTTTCAATTATATCCTTCCATTTGTTTTATATTCTCAGTTTGGTTAGAATACAATTATGTTTAATAGGTTTTTATTATTCTTCTTGTTTTGATTTTGCCTTACTCATTTGATATTTTCTTAATTTGTGTTTTTCTACCCTCTTCTTTCCAATTCAATTGAGTAAAAGTTTTTCAATTTTATTAGTTTTCTCATAGGATTATTTTTTCATTTTACTTCTCTGTTCTGTAGGCATTGATGTTGCTGTTGGTCAGTCACTTTTCAATTTTGTCCAACACTTTGTAACCCAATTTGGTTTCTTTTTTTCAAAGATGCTGGAATGCTTTGTCATTTCCTTCTCTATCTGAAGTTATTGCGTTTCTTTATTTATCTACTCATTTTGGATAGCTCCTCTTTTGTGCTTGTTCTGTTAATTTGTTGACTTTATATTTTTAAATGAGCATTCATTTCATTATTCTTCTATTTTTAAAATTAATTAACATATATTTGTAAGGATATGATTTTTTTCTATGAAGGTCACTTTCGTGGCTTTCCAGAAATTTTATTATGTTGTCTCATCATTATAATTTTCCCATAATTATTAACTGTTTCTCTGAATTGTTTGACCCATTCATTGTTTGGAATTTCATGAAGTCTCAATCTCAGTCTGTATCTTTTCTTTGTCATTCCTGAAATGTTTATTTTATTGTGTTTTGATCTAAAACTGAGTTTGTTATTTCTGCCTTTTTTCATTTTTTTGCAATATCTCTGGACTCTAATACATTGTCAATTCATATAAAAGTCCCATATGATGTTGAGAAATATGAGTATTCTTTTGGAGTTCCATTTCAGTAACTATAAGTCTTTTGGCTGTAGTTTCTATAGATATTTGTTCAATTCTCTAATTTCTTTCTATTTTTTTTGTTTATTTTACTATTAGACTTATACAAAACTGACAAAATTATCATTGAAATTTCCTATCACCACAGCATTATTATCTATTTATTCTTGTAGCTCAATTTTTTTCCTTATCGCTTTAAACACTAAGTCATGTACTGATTATTGAAAATTCTTCTTTTCAGATTTGACTTAAGCAGTGCTAATTTTTTTCTTGCCCACTCATTTTAATTATTTTTTTTAATTTTAGGTGTGTTTCTTTTAAGTAACAAATACTAAAGTTTTATTATAATTAACAAGTTTTTATTTTCATTAGTTTATTTCATTCTTTATTTAAAATATTAGGTTTATGTTTTTCTCACTTGTCTCTAATATTGTTTTCCCAAAATTATGTTTTTTCCTTCCATGACTAACAACACTGTATTATATTCCTTCAGATATTTTGGCTTAACCTTTTTTTAAAGGTAGGTCAGTTCCCACTAGTTTCTTTACCCTCACCCTCATTACCTTTGTCTGTTCATTACCCTTTTGCTTGATTTGGGTGTTTCACATATTATTTCCTTTTTATTTTTTTTAATTTTACCTAGCTATTTTTCTTCTCCTTTTTTCTATCATTTAAGTAGTTATGAATCCCCATTTTCTCCTTCCCTTCAAGCTGATCTTTTTTTATCTTACAATTTCATTTTGTGTCTGTTTCTAGAAAGAATTTTTCCAACATTCCGTTTATTATTTGTCCTTCTTATTTTAGGATTTTGTTATTTCACTCATTACTCTTAGACCTATTTAGTTCTTCATTTTATATATTTCTAATGAAATTGAAATTTTTAAGGTAGTTATTTGGAATTTTCTTATCAGAAAAGTTTTTATTATTGTTATGGAATAGGTAATAGGCTTTTTCTAGAGTTGGTCAGTTTTAGTTTTTTCATTGTCTGGGCTCTTGATGTTTTAGACTATGGAGACAGATGAGATTTCTTGATTTCTGCAGCACAATTCTTATTGTGGTTATGTTTAAGAGATCACAAGGATAGAAGGAAATATTTAGCCTGACTTATAGTACATCTCATCAACTGGAAGTTTTGAGCTTTATCATCTTATCTATAAAATTAGGATAATGGCATATATTGTACATATATAGCATTGTTGTGATCAAATATGTGTTATAAACTTTAGAGCTTGTTTCACTAACTCCCAAGATCAAGTTTCAATTGTTAAAGATATTAAGAATTTCTGATATAATTTGTTACATCGATGTAGTGTTTAGTTTGTTCTAGTGCATGGGTACTGATGTAATTTTCCATCATCTATTTCTCTCAAAGTAACTTTGCCATAGCAATGTTTGAAGCCTGTGCCTTAGAATTTTTACATATCTTTTGTGGTTCTTGCCATGGCATTGACTGCAACTTATACTGATTTGTGATGGTCCTTACATATCTGCATGCTATCAGGAAAACATTGTAGTAGCACACATGTGTTCCTGATTATGCCACATAACTTTTATGATTCATTTTTGGCATGTTTGGCCAAATTGTTGGATTTATGCTAAGAATCTTTAGATGGGTGCACTAAAATTTCATTCTAAATATGGCATCTCCTCAGATTAACTTGAGACCACCATTACTTTCCTATCCATTTCATTATTCAGTAACACTTGAGAAGTTTGCATTAAATGAAGTTGTTCCCATGCCTTCAAAATCTTCTGCTTATTTCATCTAATCTGGTTTTTAGAAGGACATTCATGAGTCTTTTGTAATGATTTATAATATATTATTGTTTGAAATGGACCTGAGGATATCTTTGACAAAAAGCATTATGAAATCATTGCCTATAATTGTTATAATCTCTCTTTATATTTATTTATGTGTTCCTTTTTCATTAATATCTTCAGTCCATTTTATAAGCACTTATGGCTTAATATGTTTTAATGGTCAGTGCTATCAGTCCCATCTATTTTCCAGAAAGTGTGATTAATGGTATTTTTGATTTGCTTCTATAATTACTTGTTGTAATACAATTTCTTATTGGGAACACTATTCAATATGTTATCTTTTGTGTAACAGTGATCTTAAGGATAATTTTGAGTCAGGTCAGCTTACATAGCTATATTGCCCTGTCCGTTATTCATATTCCTAAGAGCAATTAAATCATACCACCTGGAGAGCCAAAAAAATCAATGGCATTACAACTACCCAGTTGACCAATGTATCAAAGTTCTTGTTGAGCCTTCATAGGTACTATAAAGTTTTCAAGTGTATCATCCCGATTGTCTGTCTTCAGTTTTTCAGTTATATATCCCATAATAATGGGACAGTTAGGTGGTAGAGTGGATAAAATACTGGGCCTGGAGTATGGAAAACTCTTCTGCCTGAGTTCAAATCCAACCTCAGACACTTACTAGTGTTGTGACCCTGGGGAAATCACTTAATTTTTTTGTCTCATTTTCACATTGGTAAAATGAGCTGTAGAAGAAAATGATAAACCACTCCATTGTCTTTGTCAAAAGCATGCCAAATGGGTTCACTGGAAGCTGGATACAACTGAAACAGCTCAGTACCACCTTATGACAGGGATTGCACAGAAGACTTTTGGGGGGTGTATGTGTGAATGGGAGGTTGCTTCATTATGTAATTGTCATTCAATTTTGTTCTGTTCTAAATTATATTGTTTTATATAAATATAGCACAATATACAATTTAAATATATATGATTATTATAAAATCATCAACAAAGCAGCATTTCTTAAGTATTTATTATGTCAGTCAGTGTGCGGACTGGGGAAATAATGGCAAAAATGAATCAGCCCCTTCCCCCAAGAAGTTTATATTCAAGCTATACATGTCCTCCCCCAAATGTTATTGCAATTTTAAGCTACTGTACTAAGATTTTGGAAGATATTCCACCTCATTATTGAGCTATCAAGTTCTATATAAATGTGAGATTTCATTATGGTGGTTGTTCTTATTGTTGCTATATCAATGATTCCTTTTTTCTTGCTACTTCAACTTTTCAATTCCATGTTTCACTGTGCATTACATGTGTAGCATACAGCTTGTCCTCTTGCATCACTTAGATCTTTTTTTCTCATTCCACTTGTTTTTCCTGCAGACTGTTCACAGAGAGCCTCCTGTGCCTCAGACTACAGCACCACCTACCTACTTCCCTTAGCCCCCCTGAATTTTTGTTCCTATCAGTGAGCAACTAGACTCCAGAGTTAGATATTTCAGCTTGTTTTTTTTCAAAGTTTTCTCAGCTTGTTGTATTTGTGATTACTCCACCATAAAGTATACATACCTTATGTCCAAAACGTTGTGGTTTTGTATTAAGAACCACAGACATAAAAAGTTTAATGCAATTTGTGCCTGAGAAGGAACATGTAGGTCCTGTAATGGGCAATACTAATGAATTTTACTGGTTGTGATGATTTATAACATAATTTTTTATATATCATCATTAGTGTGCTTCTCATATAATAGAATCATTGTCTTATAAGTTTAGGTGGCCATTCTGTAGTACTGTAGAGATTGAGTGGACTGATTTATCATGAATCATTTTTATTTTTATGTGTCAAAGTAAAAGAATAATTTGAATGACACATTGTAAAAAGAGACTGTCATATCCTGCCACTGTCCCTGTCAAAGGAGATCATTTTACTTTAACAGTAGAAGATAAAAGGTAAGTTTCACTAATTACCCTGAATACAGCCCCTACCATGTTTCCTATTCAGCCAATCTGACTGTGACTAAAAATAATAAAGGAGCAACGATTCATGAGATCCAAAATTTTCCTTTCACTTGTGGTTTCAATCTTTTATTTAAAATGCCCAAATTTATTAGCAGAAGTGCATTAATGTTATTAAGTAGCCAGTATTGATTTCATTTCAAATGCAGTCATCTTTAGTGTTTCTCTGAACAAACGTGATTATATCATATGCTAATGCTATGAAAGAAACATAACTCTTTACACACTATACATAAAAGGACAGCACCTTGGCCAGGTTGACCCATTTCCCTCACTCCCCCTTCTCCATACACAGTTTATTTTTACCTTCACATCTGCTCAGTTATCATACTTGGCTAATCTCCTCAGAGGTATATGCCAGCACTTAATGTTAATGTAAACATATAATAATCCTTCCAACCACACTTAGCTATTAAATTGTACTCTTTACAAGGCAATTTGTGTTTATTCTAAGATAACACCCACTATTTGCAAACATAATTGTTCACTGGTAGATTTACTAGCTTCAAAATTTGTATGTACATTTTATATGGCAAAATAATAAAGTGATTCCATAGGTATAAGGGCACAATGAAACAGATGTGTGAGCCGACAGAGTGCTTTCGTTTAGCACACATTTCACCCAATTGAGCTGGGATTCTTTCCCACTTTATATGCACTTCCTGATATTACATGCAGTGTTAGGAGCTGTGATTAGAAGCAAGCCTGGGGGACTAGATGAATCATGGGATTGCTAATAGGATATTAAGTCTTTTACATCTACAGTAGTCATTTGGTTGAAATCTAGCCAACATTAATAGTGTACCAAATTATCATCTGCCAAGGGAAATGACTGTTAGGAGTCCAGTTTATATTAAGTAAAGGGCTACAGATGGCTCCCATCCTGACCAGTGGGACCACCTGTAGGATGGAAAGGATTGTTCTGTCTTCATACCAATTCATGGCCATCCTTGATCATTGACTGAGATAGCTATAAAAGCTGTTAATTAGGTGGCTTTTATGATGTAAACATCAGGCTGGAAGGACTCATATATGTAAATATCCTGTGTTAGAGGAGTATTATTATAAACATATATTTTATCTCTATAAAGGCCCAGAGGAATAGTACATTATGGTGAGTTTAAATTTAAAAGCTAGCAAATGAAATGACACTAGAAGCCACAGTGGAAATTATTTATCCAATTTCATATTCCCATGTGAAAAGTTACAGTTTTCATGATCCCCCAATTTTTTATTGTTCTTTTCTAAATTCCAGGCTTGCATTTCTAACTGTTTCCTGTACATATCTACTCAACATAGTCAGATCTTAACTCATAGTCTTTTCCCTAAAACCATATCTTTATATGATTTTCCCATTTCTTTAACTCATTTCTCATCTCCAACATTTCTTCTTTTAACTTTTAATTTAAATTTTACTTTTAAAAACAAGTTTTCTCAGAACATTTTATTTACACAACAGTTTTATTGTATTGATTATACTTGAGCAGAGTTCTCTTTTATAACAAAGAATAGTTAAGTGAAACCAATCAGGGTGACAGATCATGCCTAACCAGATTCTTCAATCATAGTATCCAACCCTGGCCTGCACTGATAGGAGGGATGTTTATTTTAGTATCTGTGACCTAGAACTAGTACTGGCCATTGACTTGAACCTGCATTCCATTGGCACAAGCCTATCTTTGGCTATTCCCTCTCCTTGCTCCTCCCACCCACATTCAATTAATTGCCAAGTCCTATTTAGAGCTGTATACACTTAAGGGGATGTGTATTAAAGACTGTAGAGACCAGGTTTAGAGACATGTTGAAATGATGTGTAAAGAAAACCTCTCTTTACTTATTTCTCTTTCTTCTAACTACAGATTGTAGAGCTTTTTGTCTCTTGTCTACCTTGACCCTGCAAAATGTAAAAACAAAACCAAATCAAAGCCAACAGTAGCAAAGCCAACTTACTTACTCTAGACCTAACTGATTATAATTTCATAGTTTTCTGATGTGGTAAAAATAAGAATAATGCAGAGTGCCCTAAACATATCAAGGATAGTAATTGAATAAGTACCCTGGAGGTTTTACTTCCTAACTTTATTCTGGAAAAAATGATTTGAAACCATATAGAAAATGAAATCACACTTCCATATTTCTTCTTTTGAAAGCAGCAATATAAGATACACTTTATGATGGACGTATGCCTCTACATTTTGTGTTCTATAATTAACCTAACTATTGAATGACAAATAAACTGTTACTACAAAACCACTTTTCCCTTCTCTTTTTAATATCCCAGTTTCTCTTCTCCTCTGTGACAATCACTTGATGGACTCATTATTCTGACATGAAATATTAAATTGACAATGGGTAGTCTTAACTATTATTCTGATATGATATATAAATTTACAATGGATAATTATACTCCCTCTCTGACCCTTTCTACTTCTCTCTGCATATGAAATGATATCAAGGTAAGACAAATTGGTTATACAATATTGGGACATATTTACTCTTGGTTAACTATGGGGGTTCATGAGTAAAAGTAATAAACCCCTAATCCCTCAGATTACCCTAAAGAAAGAGCTGTAGCCAGGTTCTGAGTACCCCTTCCCAAATTACTGAATAGTATCCCCTAATAATTTCTGTAGTGAAGAGGTCACTAAATTTAGAAACAGGTTAGTTCATATCTTATCTCATATGCCTACTAATGTGTGACTATTTATATTTTAACGTAGATCACTTAAATTCCCTGCATCTCAGGTTTTCAGATGATAAAATAGTGATAATAATATTTGTGGTATTTTCTCTTTTTTGGAGGGTAAGGATGGGGCAAATAAAATACTTTATAATTTTTAAAGTTCCAGAAATGTGAGTTACTGAATTCAATGGCATGAGAATTTTATTTCTTTCTAGTTCCTTAAGTTGTTATCTAGCGCCTTGCCGTTAGCAAGAGTTCAATATGCATTTGCTAGATGAAAGAACAAATAGAATCCTAGAACTGAAAGTGGCTTAAATGGTTAACTAATCTAATCTGTATTTGATCAGAGATTCTATCTATAATAGCTCCAAAAATGCATCATCTATATCCTCTGCCAGAAGACATCCTGTGATAGGAAACTTGTTACCTCCTAAGATAGCTTCATTTCACTTTGATATAACCTTAACTGTAAGTTTGTTGTTTAGAAAATTGAAATCATCTCTGCAGTGTCTAAACTTCAGTGTTATTAATGCTTTCAGGGGAAAGATGAAACAGCATTTAAGTGTCTGGTGTTTGCTAGGAATTGTACTAAATATTTCTAAATACAAATATTGCTTTGATTTTCATAACAACTATTAGAGGTTGTTGCTATTATTATCTATATTTTACCATTGTGAAAACAAGGTCAGAGTTCTATGACTGTATGAGACTGAATTTGAACTCAGATCCTTCTAACTCGAGGCCCAGCAGTTGAGCCACTATATCACCTACCTATCTCAGAGGCCAAATGAAAAGACTAATACCTCTTCCATATGACAACATTTCAAAGACTAAATACTTTTTTTATGCGGTTGTCTCCTATTCTTTTATATGCTACGCCAAATACCTTGAGTTGTTCAAGTGATCTTTGTGATACATGATTTTAAACCCTCTCACCATTTTGAAAACTTTTCTTCGGAGTTCCTCCAGAGGAATACCAATTTCAATTGCCAACATCCTTTCTAAATTATATTGTCCATTACTGAATATAATATCCTATATATGATCTAACCAGGGAATAATGGAATGGGACTATCACTCCAAGAGTTATGGTCATTATATTTCTATTAATGAAACATGAGCATGATTGCATTAGTGTTTTTGGCTGCTCTGTCACAGTGGTGGCTTTTTACGGAGCTTGGAGTACAGTAAAATTTCAAGATCAGTATTTCTTTTATTTTCTTACATTAATTCTTGTCCAGTCAAATTATTCTCACCTAGTGCTTGTGCATTAAGCCCTGCCTCTCATGTTCAATATCTGTTTGCCCTTGTGCAAATCACTTGGCCTTTCTGGATCTCAGTTTCTTTATATATAAAATTAAGCTGTTGGATCAGATAGATGCCAAAGTCTCTTCCAACTTTAGCTCTGTGGAGCTAGGACCTTCGAATTTTTTAACTTAATTGTTGTACTTTATATTTGTCCCAAATAAAATTCATCTTATTCGATTTGTCTATAAAGCCCAAAGTCTTCACTTCATGTTAGTAACAGAGGACAATTGAAAGATAATATATTATACCTTTGATCAGAACTCACTTTGTGAAAGTTCATTCTTTTTTTTTAAATTTTGGGTGTTCTCAAAAGGGTGTCTTCTTTTGCCACACCTCATAGAGCTCTCATCTTCTTCCAAATCAACACAGTTGTTCCCAGAAATAGTGGCTGGCACAGTGAATAGAGAACTGGGTTTAGAATTGGAAAGACACAAGCTCAAATCCAGACTCAGACACTTATTAGCTGTGTGAACTTGCAAAAATTACTTACATTCTGGTTGCCTCCGTTTATTCAACTCTAAAATGAGTACAATAATAGCATCTACTTTACAGACTTATTAAGAGGGTCAATTTTTTTGGCACCAAAGTAGGTAGTATATGAAAATACTTACTGTCTTACATACCCTCCTTTGCCTTCTGTTTCCACTCCACTTTTCATGTACCACAAACTTCCTCAAACATAATCCATTGGACAACTCTCCATTGCTTCCCACTCCTTTTCTCATATCCTCAATCCATTGTATCAAGGAGAGGAAACAATTTGAATATTATATTCTCGGTTCTCTGCTGCCGTTTTCAGATTCTTTTCCTTCCACTGTCACTCAGCAACCTCGGCTTCTTTGAAGTTCACCTCATAGGTACCTATCAGTAGGTCGAAATCATTAGTGATACACTGGAATGGCATCTGGATCCATTCACTGGCGTTTAGTAAGTGGCTCAGTCTTTCCTACCAAATCACCTCTTGCCATCACACTTGGAGACTTTAGTTTAAATACTCAGGACCCCTCATAAACTTTGGTTTCCCAGTTGATCAAACTTCTTAACTCATATGATCTAAACCTTTATCTTCTTAATTATCTTCTGAAATTTTTGTAGCTTACATTTCTCTATTCCCCATAACATGCTCTCCTCCTGATTTAGAATTCTCAAATTCTCCTCATGATACATTCTCATCTCCTACCACCCTCTTTGTCCCTCAGCCTAAAGCTACTTATTCCTCACTCTCTCTACAAGTCCTTCTTATCTCCCAGTCCTTGACCTCATTTTATTCCCTTAACTTTAGTGACCCTAGGGTTAACCAATTCAACTTTCATTTTCTTCCATCCTGAATTCACTTACAGTAGTCCATGCTGACTTTAACTATTGTTCATCTCTCAATGTATTCCTGAGACCTTCCTAATGACAGTCATAACATTGCATTGATAAATAATTACATGTGTGCATTCACAATACAAAATATATATTAACTCAATGCAGTTCTTATTGCTGTATGACATAACAGTAGTACTTCCTTAATTGACTCCGTTTGACAACTGATATGAACTTTCTTTTCTTTCCTCAAGTCTCTAGAATTCTTTTTTCTCACCCTTTCTCAGCAAATGCCTTCATCTTTTACATTTTTGAGTAGATTGAGGCCATCAGTCATGAGTTACTTCATCTCATTTCCTTCACATCTCAAACTTCCCTACATCTCAAATCATTTTCTGTTTTTTTTTTTTTTTTTGGTCTTTTATTTGAGTGAGATGTGACCCTTCACTTGATGAGTTCATATTATATATTCACATACTTGATCCAGTCCTCTCCCATGTTTACATGAACCTGAAGCATCAATTAACTCATCTATCATCTTCAATTTTTCCCAATCTATTCATTTTGAAAAGCATTCTCAGTTCTGTTCTGTGTTTCAATAACCTTCATCTGACCTTGCTATTCACCACATACATGTAGTACTCTACTTCCTTCACTGGAAAACTCCTCAAAATTATCCCTTATACAGTGGTTTCATCACCACCCACTCAATTCTTAACTCCATGATAGCTCATTACTGATCTAACCCCTGAACTGTTCTTAACAAAGTTCCAGTGATCTGTTAAATCCAGCTTGCAAGGACACATCTTCCCTGAATTATTTTTATCACTTTTAATCACATCCGTTCCCTTTGATATCTTCTCCTCCTTTGTCTTCCAAGATGCTAGTATCTCCTGACAACTTTTACTTCTCAGTGTCCTTGTCTGAATCATTGCCCATTTCTTGACCCCTTCATGAGTCCATAACTTAGGCTCTGTTCCTTTAGGCTTAAATATTACCTCTGCACAAATGACTTCCAAAATGCACCCCATATTTATTCTCTAAACCACAATCTTGCATCAACTACCTGCTATAAATTTCTTCTTTGATGTCACAAAGACATTGCAAACTTACCTTGTATAAAATTAAATTGTCTATTCTCTTAAATCCGTCACTCCTCCATACTTCTGTATTTCTGTTGATAGTCCCTCATCCTCCCAGAATACCAGATTCATGAATTTAGTCATATTTTTTCTTTTCCCTTTCTCTTCATTTCAAATCAATTAAATCTTGTCAAGCCATCCTCCATAACATCTCTTGCATCCAGCTCACTCTATGCTTTCATCCTAAATCACACTTTAATTATGCTAATTGATTTCCCTGCTTTCTCATCTTCTCTTTTCCACACAGATATTATCTTTCCAAGATATAGGACTGAACATGTCTCACCATATCTTTTCTGCCCCAATATTTACAATAGTTTCCAGTGGTTTCTAGGATAAAATACAAACTCCTCGGGTCAGAATTGAAGACTCTCTACATTCTGTATCTTATTCTTCTAACTATTTTTATTCCATATTATTCCTTATAATAGATTTTGCTTTCTAGCTTAGATGGACTATCAATTGTTCTTCAATCCTGAGAAGAATTGTTCTGATACAACATCTCTTCCTGTTCATTTGTACATTCCATTCCCTAAATTGGCAATAAAAGTCTTCTTAAACTCTGACTCTGCAGAATTTTGTTTTCTTACAATGGTTAGATCATATGCAGATTTCTTAGATCTCCATTAATGGTACATTTCCCATAGTCCCATAGTCCGTTGGTTCTGTCCCTTACTCATTCTTTTTATTTTTTCTCTTTTGCTTATTTGTTGACATATCGCATCATTCTTAAGGGAAAGAATATTTTATTGGGGTATTTTTATTCACCTGGGACTATCATAGTTTCTTGCACATATGAGCATTCAATGTTTATTAGTTGAATTTAAATGAATTTTTCCTCTAAGAAGAGGAATATAATTCTTAAAATGCAAATGTACTCAAATAAATTCAAAAAACATTTTCATTTATTCATGAATGCTAGTATTTTTAATCATGATGGATATTTTTGCTTTATTTTGGACAGAATTTTTCTGATAAAATATATATGGATTACATAACTATAAAATATGACTTTTCATGTGTGACTTAGGGTTGATACTCTCTCTATATATACAAACACACATGCACACACATATATTACATGCAATCACATGCATGTATACATATGTGTGTTATGTGCAAATATGCATAGCCATATACTCTCACATACACATGAATATGTTAAGATACGTATAAGTGCCTATTGTACATGTGCACCTATGTATATGTGGATTGTTGCATATATATGTATTATGCACACATGCACATACACATATGAGGCAGTGGATAGAGTACCAGTGCAGGAGTCAGGAGGATTTGAGTTCAAATCCCACCTCAGACACTTGACACTCACTGGTTGTGTGACTTTGGGCAAGTCGCTTAACCCCAATTGCCTCATCCTGGATCATCTCCAGTCAGCCTGATGAATATCTGGTCACTGGATTCAGATGGCTCTGGAGAAGAAGTGAGACTGGTGACCTGCACAGCTCTTCCTCACTCAAAACAAAGTCAAGTGCAAGTCATGTCATTTTTTTCTCTAATGGCATGGTGCTCTTCAGCAACGAAGAACAAACACACACATATGTACACATATACGTGAATGGAGATATATAACTAGATTTTAAAAAGCCTAGAATGATATCCTTAAGCCACACATGGAAACAGTCTTCTTATTTAATATGCACCTCATGTATGCATAATTACATGTTATGTGAAAGATTCTGGATTAAATTAATTGTAAATTTTCCTGAAATTAAAAGACAATAGTACAGGAAAAAAGCATGCTTGCATTGCTTGTACCCCTACTATATCAATGATTCCTGGGACAGGATTTTCAGAGACATTGAAATGAAATTTTTAGATTATAGAAGTGCATCCCCCTTGTGCCTCTTGGGGCTTTTATCCCTAGAAATCTCTATAAAGAAACCCAAATCATCTATTATTCTTCCCTTTACAGCAGCACTGGGGTACTAAAACGTCCGTTTTCCTTTCCCCTCTTCCAAGATGGGTCCAATGATTGGTTGCTTGATTTTTTTTTATAAATCACAGTCTGTGGGAATTTTATTAATGATCCTCTTCTTTTGGATACTCAAATCATTATTCATCTGTCAAAGATACACAATTCATTAATTGGGATCAGATTTTTTAATATCATAGTTGGTACTGTACTTCATCTCAGTTTAGTGTATTGACATTTTTTCATATAGATGCATTATTAAAACCTACACTTGTGGGAGGTATATGGAATTCTCATATTCAATGTTGCTTGTGGAAAAATCATTATTGCAGTAAGATCGAGATTAAAGGGGAGTGTTCAACAAAGCAAATATAAGTAATTCAAAATGAGGCTTTTAAGAATGAACACTTACTCACAATTAGCTTTAATTAGCTTTCATTAATGTGCTAGTAAAGATATTAATAGTACAATATAGAAAGGAATAATGTGTGATGGGGAAAAAGACTTAAACTGTATCCAAAACTTGAAGCAGACTCTCAAGTATTAGGTAAAAATGCTGACAATATAGTCAGAAAAATGGGGAATTAGATGGCCAGAGACATAGTGTGGCATTTTGTGTTCATAGTTATCATTGTAGTAAGACCTGTGTTTGAATCTTGTCTCAAATATTTACTAGTTATTTCACTTTGGAAAAGTCTCTTAATAATTCAGATTCCCTATTCGATAAAATAAGGTGTATAGAAGTCTATGACTTTTAACATTTCTTCAAGCTCTAAATCTATATAAGGCAATGATGTTAAATGTCACTTCAAGTTTCAAAACATTTTTGTATACAGTTATACAAAAATTCAGCTTAAAATTAAACAAAGAAAAAGTCTCATTTTCAGGTTTCTAGATTAGTCATGACCACTTCTCAATTTTTTTTCTTCTTCTTGATTACGGTTAAGAAAAAATGGCTGAAACTCTGATCAGTGATAACCAGTTTTGACTCCAGAAGACTGACTATGAAACAGATCTCTAGTGTTATAATGACCAATGTGGAGATTTGCTTGCTTCAGTGTATATTATTTTTATAAGAAATATGTGTAGTGGTGGTGGTGGGGAGGATTCTAAGGGATGGAAGGGGAATCAGGTGGGGATTCTGAGAATGAATAAAGGTGTTAAAAAAGTGACGATGTCACTTTTTTAAAAAAATTGGCCTGAATTATTCGTACATTCATACCAAAAACATCAACTCCCAGAATTCACATATTGAACATCAGAAAACTTCAGGTTTAACAATATATAAATAGGACATCTTGAATTCACTTAATCCAAATCTGTTTGGCAGTGACTCCCTTAAATTTCCAGACATTCATTACTCTTCATTTCAGACCATTTATTTATTTGAAATAGACATACAAAACTTACAAGAACTGATGCAAAATGAAATAAGCAAAACCAAGAAAAGATTGTATGATGATGGACTATGAATGACTGCAAATTTTTTCAACAATACAATCATTTAAGCAATACAATGATGACATTTCCAAAGAACCCAAGAGGAAACATTCTGTCTACAACCAAAGAACTGATAGAGTGTGAATACAGATCAAAGCATACTATTCTTCACTTCGTTTATTTTTTCATTTTCTTCTTTTAGTCTATTTCTTCTTTTACAACATGATTAATATATAAATGTTTTGCATGATTTCATATACATAGCATATCAAATTCCTATGCTTCTTGGGCTGGGTGAGGTGAAAGAGAGAGGGAACATTTGAAACTCAACTTTTTAAAAAATAGTTGAAATTGTCTTTACATGTAATTGGGAAATAATAAAATATTATGTTTAGAAGAAAAGGCATTTCAATGAACCATCACACCCAAATTCAAGATTATAAAAATCTTTTCATCATGTACAATTGAATTTCCTTTTTGTTGTGAGGAAAAACAAACAAAATAGGAGTGTTTGTAAAGAAGAAACTACAAAAACAATAACAAAAATACACTTTAGGAGCCAGGACCACAGCTGAAATAATATTATTCAAGCACCAATTTTCACTAGGAAGTACCAGTGAAAAGTGATGAAAAATTGTCATATGTATTCAGACATAAGGATAGGATACTAAACTATCATCATCAACAATAATAATGTTGAAAAATATTCTGATATTTCTTTAGTGCTTCAGAAGCACTTTCCTTACTAATCATAAGGTATTAAGTACAGAATATTTCCAGACTAGACCATTAAGCCCTGCTGAAAATCCAACTCAGATTACCCTAAAAACACATTAAAAGTTTAAAAATAAACAATATATGTCACTACTGGAACCAAGGCCAAAGGTCAATAGGAACAACTTTTCAACTTCTTTGGACTAGTATTGTACAAGCAGTTTGTCTGCATTAAAAATTTTGACCAAATATTATTAAAAGTAGGAAAAAAATTCACAAGTGGTGTTCTGGGTAAACCTCTAATCAATTAATAGAATGAATTTCACAAAATACTTTTGTTGTCAAATTATATGAATTTGTCAAAAACCTGATTTTATAAGGGCTTAATCTACTTTAATTAATTATTGTATTAGGTTTTTAAGGCTTTTAAGTGCTAAACATGGATTTCTGATTCAAAAGAAGGAAAAATTCCAAGCCAAACAAGATGATCAACCTCTTGGAAGTTCAGGTAAGTACTACTTCTTATTTTCTTGCTGAAGAGATGAATAATAAATTTCCTTTGTCATTAGCCTCAGTGAGAGATCATTTAACATTCCCAAAGCATATTGTTACAGTACTGAAGTGGTGTCTTGATTTTTTTTTTATCAGCTGCAAAGCCTGCTAAATACTGCTGACAGCATGGTATAGTGATGGGGAAACAAAGCTTCCATTTTTTATTCTCCCCTAATAGAAATGTGTGTGTATGTGTGTGTGTTTGTGCTTGTGTTTGTTTCGGGTAGTGTTGAAGGAAAGTCATATTTTTTCTGTGTTTTAAATTATTATATTGTAACGTACCTAAAGATATCATTTTCAGATGACAGAATTCCATGTTCCTTCCTCCACAATGAGTTCAATACATGGCTCACTGCCTTCTCTACCCAAACTCTTTTCCCTTACAGTTCAGTTGCTCAGATTTTTAAATTTCTTAATTCCAGTGACCTCTGTCTTTCTCCTCTGTACTTCACATATGTGCAGGAAGGCTCAGGCTTTGTACCACCCTCCTGCCATCATTATTTAATTAAATTTGACCAAAGTATTAGAATTTCTGTATGACTGCTTTTGATTCAATTTTCAATCCAGAAATATTTATGTATCAAGGTATGATATATATAAGGTATGATATATATTATATATCATAATTAAGTAATATATACATATGTTGTAAATCATGTTGTGTATATATGTTACTTTATCGACCTATCATGATATATTCTATATATAGCATGATATATACACATATATAGAAATCCACATGCATATATATTGTTATATTTCTTAACTGTATATTTTGTATGCATATATATGTATATATATATGTAAAATGTATGGATATAGATATTTGAATCAATTATAGGTGATCTCAGATTCAGGGAATCCTGCCTTCAAGTCCTTCTAGTGATGCATAAAGACAATGTGGCTCTAGGAAAATCATGTAAAATCTTAGCACCCCAGATAATTTCTTAAGACTAAAAGCTGAAGATGAAGGGATGGAGCTAGATGGCAGAGTGACAGCAAATATTCACCTAAGCTCTTAGAAAAATTCCTTCAGATACCTCTAAAAAGAGAATCTGACCAAATTTTGGAGGGGCAGAATACGATAGGAGACAGACTGTGTAAGATTCACAGTCCAGGACAGACTGAAAGGTTGACAGGAAGGATCTGTTCCATGGGGGTGGAGGAGCATGCAGCACATAGAGCAGGGCATCCCCTCCACAGCAGGGCCAAGCAGGAAAGCCCCGGTGCAGTCCAAGGCAGCAGCAGCACAGTGGAATCTCAGGCAAAAGAGCTCAGGATGGGAGTGCAGCAAAGCCGAGCAAGCAAGAGCCATGGAGCCCCAGGAATCTGCAACAACCACTCCTGAGACTATCAGCCCACAGATTAAATGTCAAGTAAGTCACCTATTTGAGCTTCCAAGAGCCAAAATGGTGGAGCAATCAGTAGGTGCTCCCTCCCCCTCCCCTTGTTGACCTAGAAAGAACCATAAAATATTTCCCCAGAAAAATCCTGGAACAATGGGATCAACAGAAGGAGCAAATAGTTTCATAGTATGTGAGACCAGGAAAATCGCTAAGGAGGATTCCTCTTGCTGTGGCAGAGGAGCAGAGCTGTCCTGGACAGTCCCACCTCTATGAACCAGGAGCAGATCTGGAGCTCCAGAGGGGTGGAGCCTCACAACCACCAATAACAGGACCCCATGCATGCCTCAGCACTCCAAGGGAAACAGGAAGACACTAGGGCAGCCAGGATCACCAACCATTGAGCTTGCCTTTGCCCTAGTTCAGCTGAGATCCCGCAAGACCAGACCACCCCTTCCCCACACTTAACAAGATAGCTCCAGGGCTAATCCAGAAAAACACACAAAAAAGAATTCACCTGGCCTCTGATTTCTCACACGAGCTGGCTCAGCACCAGCTTCTTTAGCTTCTTGCTGAAAGAACCAGAGGCCACAATACACAAAGCATCACCATCAAGAGTAAGAAGCAAAGTAGGAAAGAAAAGACCATAGAATTTTTCTGTGGGGACAAGGACCAAAAGACAAATACCAAAGATGTCATCATTGAGGCTGTACTATCATCTGAAACTTCAGAAGGGAACACTAACTGGTCCCAAACTCAAAGAGGATTCTTGAAAGAGCTCAAGAAGGATTTTAAAAGGCAAATTAGAGAAATAGAATAAAAACTAGTCAATGTTTTTAAAAGTATGAAAAAAGAATTCACTGAAGAAAATAACTCTTTAAAAAGAAAAATTGGACAAATGGAAAAGGAAGTACAAACGCCAACTGGGAAAAATTGGGCAAAGGGAGAAGAAAGTACAAAAACTAATTGGAGAAAATCCTTAAAAGGAATAATTGGACAGATGGAAAAGGAGATGCAAAAGTTAACTGAAGAAAACAATCTGATAAAAATTAGAATTGGGCAAATAGAAGCTAATGACTCTATGAGACATCAAGAATCAATCAAATAAAATCTAAAGAATGAAAAGATAGAAGAAATGTAAAATATCTAACTGGAAAAACAACTGACCTGGAAAATGGATCCAGGAAAGAAAATCTAAGAATTATTGGCCTACCAGAAAGCCATGATGAAACAAAGAGCCTGGGAAATATCTTCCAAGAAATCATCAAGTAAAACTGCCCAGAAGTCTTAGATCCAGAGGGTGAAATAGTCATCAAAAGAATCTACTGTCCAACTCCTGAAAGGGATCCCAAACTAAAAACACCAAGGAATATCGTTGCCAAATTCCAGAACTATCAAGTGAAGGAGAAAATTCTACAGGCAGCCAGAAAGAAACCATTCAAATATCAAGGAGCTACAGTCAGGACCATACAGGACCTTGAAGCTTCTGTATTAAAAGATCAAAGGAATTGGACTATGATATTCTTTAAGACAAAGGAATCAATTACCCAGCAAATTTGAGCATAATATTTCAGGCAAGGAGATGCTCATTCAATGAAATGAGCAATTTCCAGACTTTCCTGATAAAAAGACCAGAACTCAGTAGAAAATTTGATCTTTAAATGCAGGTTTCAAGAGAGGCATAAAAAGGTAAACAGGGGAAAAGAATAACTTGTTACTCAATATGGGGAAAGTGCTTCCATCTCTATAAGGGAAGGTGATACTTGTTGATCTTGAGAGCTGCAGATCTAAAATGAGATATAAAAGATATATACATAGATGGAGCAGCTATAAAGTAAACGATGTGATGATAAAAATGGATGTAAGGGTGCAAAGGGATTGTAATAGGACATGTGAAAAGGAGGAGGAAGAAAATGGTAAATTATATCACAGAAAAATGCACAATATTACAGAAGAGGGAAAGAGGGGAGAGAGATGAGTATTATTTGAGAGGAACTCTCATTGGATTTGGTTCAAGGAGGGAATAACAAACATAATTAAGTATATAAATCTAACTAGCTCTATAGACAGTAGGCTGGGAATAGGAAAAGAATGGGGAGGAGAGGCTAGACGGGAGAAAAGAAGTAGTAAGGGGAAAGGGGAATAAAAGGGATGGAGATTGAAAGAAGGAAGGGAAGACTGAGGGAGGTGGTGGTCAAAAATTAAAACTTTGTTGTGGAGGGGAAGGGAGAAAGGAGAATTATAAGCACAAATGGTGGGAAAGAGGGTGGAGGGAAAGACACAGATAGTAATCATAACTGTGAATGTAAAAACTACTTGAAATTATAAACAACCTCGGAAAAGTTGTGGGTTACAAAATAAACTCACATAAATCTTCTGCATTTCTGTATATTACTCACAAAGCCCAACAGTAAGAGATAGAAAGAGAAATCCCATTTAAAGCTACAATATACACTATAAAATATTTGGGAGTCTACCTGCCAAAACAGATCCAGGGCCTATATGAACACAATCACAGAATACTTTTTTCACACAAATAAAGTCAGATCTCAGTAGTTGGAAAAACATCAGTTGCTCATGGGTAGGTAGATAATTATTTTCTAGAGCTAGAAAAAGTTATATCAAAATTCATCTGCAAGAACAAAAGGTCCAGAATTTCAAGGGAACTAATGAAAAGAATGCTAGATCTCAAATTGTATTATAAAGTAGCAATTATCAAAAGCACTTGGTACTGACTAAAAAACAGAAGGCTAGATCAGTGGAATAGGTTAGGTACTCAAGACACAGTTGTCAATGAACAGAGCAATGTTCTGTTTGATAAACTAAAGGACCCCAACTTCTGGGATAAGAAATTGTTTGACAAAATTGCTGAGATAACTGGATAACAGTGTGATGAAAACTAGGCATGGATCAATGCCTGACACTATACACAAGGATTAAGTGCAAGTGGGTACATGATCTAGGTATAAAGACTGATACTATAAACAAATTAGAGGAGCAAGGAATAGTGTATTTATCAGATTTGTGGAGAAGGGAAGAATTTTTGACTAAACAAGTGATAGAAAGCATTATGAAGTGCAAAATCAATAATTTTGATTACATTAAACTGAAAACATTTTGCGCAACCAAACCCAATGTAACCAAATTAGGAGGGAAGCAAAAAACTAGGAAAGAATTTGTGCAACTAAATCTGGGATAAAGGCCTCATTTCTAAAATATATAGAGAACTGAGTCAAATGTACAAGAATACATGTAATTCCCCAATTGATAAATGGTGAAAGGATATAAACAGGCAGTTTTCAGGGGAAGAAATTAAAGGTATCTATAGTCACATGAAAAAAATCTAAATCACTATTGTTTAGAGAGATGCAAATCAAATCAACTCTGAGGTACCATATCATACCTATCAGATTGGCCAACATGACAAAACAGGAAGATGATAAATGTTGGAGAAGATGGGGGAGAATTGAAACACTAACACACTGTTGGGAGGGCTGTGAACTGATCCAACCATTTTGGAGAACAATTTGGAATGATGCCCCAAGAGCTACAAAAATATGCACACCCCTTGACTCATCAATACTACTTCTAGGACTGTGTCTCAAAGACATGGTAAACATGGGAAAGGGTCCCAAATGTACAAAATTATTTATAATTGCACTCTTTGTGGTAGTCAAAAACTGAAAATCAAGAGAATGCCCATCAATTGGGAAATGGTTGAATTAATTGTTGTATGTGAGTGTAACGGAATACTATTGTACTATAAGAAATGATGAACAGGAAGACTTCAGAGAGTCCTGGAAAGACATATGTGAACTGATGCTGAGCGAAAGGAGCAGAACTAGGAGAAATTTATATAGAGCAACACGCACAGTGAGCAAGAATTTTTTCTGGTAGAATTAGAACTTCATTGCAATGCCCTAAGGACTTAAAACATTCCCAATGGTCTTTTAAGGCAAAATGCCTTCCACATCCAGAGAAAGAACTATGAAATTTGATCGCAGAATGTAGCAGATCATTTTTTTTTACGTTTTAGTTTGTTTTATGATTTCTCCTATTTATTTTCATTCCTCTATGCAATATGACTAAGGTGAAAATGTATTTAATAGAAATGTATGTGTAGAACCTATATAAAATTTTATGCCGTCTCAGGGAGGGAAGGTGGAGGGAGGAGATAAGGAGGGAGAAGGAGGTGGAAAAATCTAAGTTATATGAAAGTGGTTGGAGAACACTGAAAATAAATAAAATAGTAATAAAAAGACTAAAAGTTGAATTCCCTATATTTATCAAATTAATGATCTTCAGAAAGTGTTTGTGTACATTTTTATGTACTCATATATCCAAATTGTGAATATATGCATACATAGGCATACACATAGATATACATACACACATATAAATATATATATACATGAGGATACACACCTGTATATGTATGTGTGTATTGCCTCCGAAGAAGAGGATCAGAAAATATAAATGCCTATCTATATGATTCTGATTCATCATATCCTTCCTTATGTTCACCCCGGGATTTAGTTCATCTGGTGTTTTCATGGCTTCCCTACTCTTTTCCTAAAATTATAGGAATAAGAATAGAGTGTAAATACCCATGTTTTCTTATCTCTTTTCCTCATTTTGTAACCAGTGAGTCTTCTTCAACTATAATTTTTTAATTTGATGATATCCTTTGATATTGATAAAACTATAAACAGAGCTCTATATAGATATGGAATTGTATAATATAGTATGATGTATTTTTAGATTTATATACCAATATCCTATTTCTGTGTATATGGGTTGATACACATACTCCCCTACTATTTATATTTTGCCATATTAGTTTTAGGAAACAAATGGAATGATACAGAGATATGTAGTGGTAGAGAGCACTGAAATAGTATTTGTTCAGTGAGCTACACATGTAGAAAATCAATGTAGCCATTTTCACTTTTTATAGCTCCTGACTGAAATAAAAATTAAGAAGATAAAAGTTTTTGCATCCTTTCTCATGCAGATGTAAAATGACATTTTCCCTTATCATTTTCATCATTGATTTCTTCAACCTTCTGTTTATATTCATGATTTTGCCATGGAAAAAATACAATGGCCATTTCCATTGTAATACTACTTACAGCATCAAACTCTATCATGCCTGAGAGCAATGACATTTCCTTTGTGAAAAATTTCCAATTGTATCACAGCAGAAAGCAGACCATGATTTTCTGTAAGTCTAAGGGGAAATTGGGGGGAGTGTTGTGTGCATATGTGTATGTGTTCCTGTAACAAATTTTGCCCGAGGTGTATATAAAGTATGATAATGAAGGCTATCCCAAATTTGGGGGAAGTCAGCTTTTTATAGCTAAGTCAACTTCGTGAATACTTTGAAGCATCACTGGGAATCAAACATTCTATTTCATCCTCCAAAAGATGCAGTAGACCTTCCCAGGTGGAGCAATGTCACTTTTACCCCTTCTAGTCCTCTCTGACTTCTCCTTCAGAACACTGACAAGAAAAAATATCCTTAACTTAATGCTCAGAAGTTCTCTACACAATTGAGTCCCGCAAAAAGCAAATAAAATTGAAAGTAAGGTACAGAGATAGTATTTTAATTTATGTTGGGTCTTTTGTCTGTCTCTGCCTGGTTCAAAAAGATGATTGATATAATTAATTCTATACTGGTTCTTTCAAACTCAGCATAAGTCATAAGGGCAGAAGATTTAGAGCTGGAAGTATCATTGGAGATCTCTTAATCACCCTCATTTTACAGATGAACTTTTACTGAGACCAAATGATCATTGTTTTCCTAGATGAATGAACTATTTTTAAGTTTTAATAGCAAACTGTGGTTTGTGTATTGTCCTTCTCTGGACTTCTTCATGCCTACTCCATTCTCAGCTGTCTGATTTTGGCTTACCTTCCCACAGGCTTTTCAGACTTTTTGGTATTAATTCTCTAATGATAAACATGACTGGTGTGTATACATGAAATAGGTTAATTATTTTTATAACCAATATATAACAGTATAATATGTACTAAGTATGAGGTGAAAATTAACTTGGGGATTTCAACCTCAAAAGACAAATGAGAAATTATTTATATTTATAATAAATCAATTCCTATTCACGTTTATGATTCCTAGTTAATGTGAAACACTGTTATACTTAGTACCCCAGGTATGGATTAAAGTCATGCTAATTTGATCAGCCTACCTTTCTATCTGTCAGAAATCAGTAGGTAAGTATGTATAGTTCATGGCTTATAGATACATTATCTTCATGGTAATGGATTGGGTCATAAAGCTAGCTGACTGACTTAGCACAGTATTTCATTTGCTTCGAACTTCAACTCAGAAGACCCAGGTTCAAATATCACCTCTACTGTTGTTTGTATGAACTTTGGGTTATTTAATCATTTTGCATCTCAGTTTTCTCACCTATACAATGAGAAGATAGACCAAATGGTATCTGAGGTCTTTTGCAGTTTTAAATCTTTGTTCCTATGATATTATAAATGATCACTTATTAATTATCTATCATATGTCAGGCACTATTGAAGATGTTACGGCTACAAAGACAAAAATGAAACCAGTCGCTGACATTGAGAAGCTTACATTTTATTGGGGGATCCTCAAAGAATCTCATGAAGTAGTTTCTACAGGAATTCCTATCCCAACTTTACAGATTTATAAAATGAGTGTCAGAGTGGTAAATATAGCTAAGTGATGGTGACATAACTACAAGTTGTTAAAAATGAAATTCTTTCTAATTTAGGGATTTTCTATATCCAATTCCAACATTCTTTCCATGATTGCATAGGGCCTCTGATACAATTTCTTTGGCCAGACTTTGCCTAAACTTCCCTCACTTTAGATTATTGCTTAAAAATCTGTTTCCTGCCTCCTGTCTTGCCCATTGTAACTGACATTTTTGATGATCATGCCCAGGCTCTGGTTTGCTCCCTTGCATAGCTGTAAAATCTAAAGATTAACATGGTGCCATGATGCAGTGCCAGGTAACACTATTGAAGCATACTGGTGTTAACAGGACAAGTTATTGAATATTTAATACCATTGCAACAGCTAAGTGGTATTGCTGTAGGATTCATTATGGCTTCGTTTTTGTTGGTTCTTGTACTGTGTACTTGAACTTCTGTAGCCAGAAAGCACTTAGCTGAAGGATCAACAAGAAAAGCACATTGCACAGGGTAGGTGACCTATGAAGTCAGATATTAAACATTCTCATTTCACTGTTTGGCAGTGCTGTTTCAGCTGTAATAGAAGTGTTGCTAGCTCTGACACTCCACAGCAGTCGTTTTGCTCATCATAGAAGCTAGACAGATATATTTAGTTTCCTTTCTAGTTCTTATGTGATCACTTTTCAAAGAGAAAATACAGAATAATAAATGTACTCTCGGAGCTCTGGAAATTCATTACTAAATCCCTTTTGCAAAAGACTTACATGGCAAATGAAAACATTGGGGTTTCATTGAAGATCTGTATTTACATTTCATGAATTGTGCTGTGTCAGGGTAATGTGGGTGCTGTGGGAGATGTCAAATTTTACTCCTTTCAATAAAATTAAATGCTGCTTAACCCTGGTATAAAGGTCAAAGTACAAATTAAATTTTCTCAGCTACCAAGTTTTGGTCACTCTTGCCAATGTATATGAAATATTCACTGCCACAAAAAGGAAAAAGAATAGTAATAGGATATTTGTTTACCTTTAGTAATTTTAAATAGCATTTGAAAAGCAGAGATATAATAGAGAGTTATCAGGGCTATGAGTCAGGAAACGTGGGTTCCAGGATGCACATTTTGAAGCAGCTTATGTAGTATTAGGGAAAAAAATGGAGTAGGATTTAGAAATTTGGAGTTTTTGCCCCAGCTCTGCTATCTATCTATCTATCTATCTATCTATCTATCTATCTATCTATCTATCTATCTATCTATCTAATCTATCTACCTTTAAATTATTTTGTTTTCAGTTTTCTACAATCACTTCCATATATTTTAGATTTTTCCCCCTTCCTCCCCAACACAGCATGCAATCTTATATAGATTCTACAAATACATTCTTATTAAATACATTATTACCTTAGTTATCATGCATAGAAGAATAAAAATGAATAGGAGAAACAGTGAAACCAAAAGGAACAAAATATAACACAAGAGAAAATGCTCTGCCATTCCTCAATCCAATTCTATAGTTCTTTCTCTGCATGTAGAAGGCATTTTGCCTCAAGTCCATTGGGCATTTTTTTTTAGGTCCTTGCATTGCTATGAAGGACTAAGTCAACCATAAAAATTCCTTGCACACTGTGGTTGTTGCTGTGTATAACGTTCTTTTGGTTCTGCTCTTTCACTCAGCCTCAGTTCATATAAGTCTTTCCAGGCCTCTCTGAAGTCTTCATTACTTCTTATACCACAGTAGTATTTCATTACATTCATATACAATGAACAGCAACTTGTTCAGCCATTCTCCAATTAATGGGCATCCGCTTGATTTCCATTTTGTGCCCACCACAAAGAGAACTGCTTTAAATATTTTTGTATATGTGGGACTCTTTCCAATGTTCATGATTTTCTTGAGATACAGTTTAGAAATGATATTGCTCGGTCAAAAGGTATGTACATTTTGTGACCCTTTAGGCATAGTGCCAAATTGCTCTCCAGAATGGTTGGATCAGCTCACAGCTCCAGTAACAATGAATTAGTATTACAACTCTCGCACATCTTTCTCAATATTTATCATCTACCTGTTTTGTCATGTTAGCCAATCTGATAGGTGTGATGTGGTACCTCAGAGTTGTTTTGATTTGGATTTCTCTAATGAATAGTGATTTAGAACATTTTTTCATATGATTATAGATAGCTTTAATTTCTTGGTCTAAAAACTCCCTGTTTCATATGTATGTATGTGTATATATATATATATATATATATATATATATATATATGTATGTGTGTGTATGTATGTATATATATAATACACACATACACACATATATATGTATATGTGTGTATATATATATATATATATATGTCTTTTGATCATTTATCAATTGGGGAATGACTTTTATTCTTGTACATTTGACTCAGTTCCCTATACATTTTGGAAATGAGGCCTTTATCACAGGCCCTAGTTGCAAAAATACTTTCCCAGTTTTCTACTTCCCTCCTAATCTTGATTGCATTGGGTTTGTTTAAAAACTTGTCAATTTAATGCAATCAAAATTATCCATTTTGCACTTTATAATGTTCTCTGTCTCTTGTTTGATCAAAAATTTCTCCATTCTCCATATACTGGATAAATACACTATTCCTTGCTCCCCTATTTTATTTATAGTATGAGTCTTTATACCTAGATCTTGTATCCATTTGGACTTTATTCTTGTGTATGGTATCAGGCATTGGTCTATGCCCAGTATTTGCCACACTGCTATCCAACTTTCCAAAAAAAATTTGTCAAACAGTGAGTTCTTATCCCAGAAGGTGGAGTTCTTGGGTTTATCAAACAGTAGATTCCTATGTTCATTAACCACTGTGTCTTGAGTAACTAACCTATTCCACTGATCTGCTCTTGCATTTCTTAGCCAGTACCAAGTGGTTTTTATGACTACTGATTTATTTATACAATTTGAAATCTGGAAGGGCTAGGCTACCTTCCCTAGCATTTCATTTCATTAGTTCCCTTGCTATTCTGGACATTTTGTTTTTTCAGATGTTGATATTAATTTTCCATACCTCTAGAAAATAATTATCTGGTAATTTCATTGGTATAGTACTGAATAAGTAAATTAACTTAGGTAGAATTTTTATTTTTATTATATTAACTTGGCCTGTCCACGAGCAACTGATGTTTTTCCACTTACTTATATCTGACTTTATTTGTGCGAAAAGTTTTTTGTAATTGTGTTCATATAGTGCCTGCATTTGTTTTGGCAGGTAGACTCCCAAATATTTTATGGTGTCTCTGATAGTTTTAAATGGATTGTCTCTTTCTGTGTCTTGCTGTTGGGGTTTTGTTAGAAATATATAGAAATGCAGATGATTTATGTGGGTTTATTTTGTAACCTGCAACTTTGCCAAAGTTGTTTATTATTTCAAGTAGTTTTTCATTTGATTCTCTGGGATTCTATAAGCACATCATCATGTCATCTGAAAATAGTGATAACTTAGTTTCTTCTTTGACTATTCAAATTGCTTCAATTTTTTTTCTGTTATTGATAAAGCTAATATTTCTAGTACCATATTGAATAACAGTGGTGATAATAGGAATCCTTGTTTCTCCCCTGATCTTATTGGGAATACATATAGCTTATCCTCATTGCATATAATATTTGTTTATTGTTTTAGGTAGATACTGCTTATTATTTTATGGAAAGTTCCATTTATTCCTTTACTTTCCAGTATTTGCAATGGGAATGGGTGTTGTATTTGGTTAAACATTTTTTCTGCATCTATTGAGATAATTATGTGGTTTCTAATAGTTTTGATATAGAAATGATCAATAATGGTTTTCCTAATATTGAACCAGCCCTGCATTCTTGGTATGAATCCTATCTGATCCTATGTATTATTCTCATGATAAGTTGCTGTATTCTTTTTGTTAACATCTTATTTAGAATTTTTGCATCTGTATTCATTAAAGAGATTGGTCTATAATTTTCTTTCTCTGTTTTGGCTCTTCCTGGCTTAGACATCAGAACCATATTTGTATCATAAAAAAAAATTGGGTAGGACTCCTTCTTCCCCAATTTTCTCAAATAGTCCATGTAGCATTGGAATTAATTTTTCTTTAAACGTTTGATACAATTCATGTGTAAATCCATCTAGCCCTAGAGATGTTTTCCTAGGAAGTTCATTGATGATTTGTTCAGTTTCTTTTTCTGAGATTGGGTTATTTAAGTATTCAACTTCCTCTGCTGTTAATATGGGTAATTTATATATTTTTAAATATTCATCCAGCTCATTTATATTGTCAAATTTATGGGCAAAGAGTTGGGGAAAGTAATTTCTAATTATTGTTTTTATTTTAATCCTCATTGGAGTTGAGTTCCCCCTTTTCATTATTGATATTGGTAACTTGGTTTTCTTCTTCCTTTTTTAAAATAAAGTTTTATCAATTTTCTTGTTTTTTTCATAAAATGAACTCAGTTTTATTTATTAGTTCAATTGTTTCTTAATGTCAATTTTATTAACCTCTCCTTTGGTTTTCAGTATTTCTACTCTATTATTTAATTGAGGATTTTGAATTTGTTCTTTTTCTAATTTTTTCACTTGCGTGTCAAGTTTATTTGTCTCCTCTTTCTCTATTTTATTCATGTAGGCATTCAATTATATAAAATCATATAAAACATATAAAACTAAGAACTGTTTTTACAGTATCCCATAAGTTTTGCTAGGTTGTCTCATTATTTTATTTCACTTGAATGAAGTTATTGATTGTTTCTATTATCTGTTTTTTAACCCATTCATTCTTTAGGATTAGATTATTTAATTTCTAATTAATTTTTTTATCTTTCCATTGCCTTTTATTACATATAATTTTTATTGCATTATTTTCATAAAGATTCATTGATTATCTCTACCTTTCTATACTGGTTTGTGAGGTTTTTATGGCCCAGTATACGGTCAGTTTTTACATATGTGCCATGTACCCCTGAGAAAATGTATGTTCCTTTCTATGGTCATTCAATTTTCTCCAGAAATCTATCACATCTGCCTTGTCCAGAGTTTTATTCACCTTCTTAACTTCTTTCTTGTTTATTTTGAGGTTAGATTTATCAAGTTCTGAAAAGGAGAGATTGAGGTCTCCTACTAGTATAGTTTTGCTGTCTATTTCTTCCTATAACTCCCTTAACTTTTCCTCAAAGAATCTGAATACTATTCTACTTGTAGCATATATGTTTAGTAATGATATTGCTTTGTTATCTATGATGCCTTTTAGCAGGATATGGTTTTCTTCCTTACCTCTTTTGAATAGATCTATTTGTGTTTTTGCTTTGTATGAGATTAGGTTTGCTTCCTGTGCTTTTATTATATCAGATGAAACACAATATATTCTACTACAACCTTTTACATTTACCCTGTGTGTTTCCCCCTGTTTCAAATGTGTTTGTTGTAAACAACATATTGTTGGATTATGGTGTTTAATCCATTGGGCTGTCTTCATTTTATGGGAGATTTCATCCCATACACATTCACAGTTATGATTAATGTCTGTACCTTTCCCTCCATCCTCTCCCCCTGCGTCAATGCTTTTAGTTCCCCCTTCTCAATTCTCCTCCATAGCAGTTTTAATTTTTGACCACCACCTCCCTTAGTCTTCCCTCCCTTCTTTCAGCAACCCCTCCTTTTTACTCCCATTTTCCCTACTTATTCCCTCCCTTTTAGTCTCCCTTCCCTTTTCTTTCCCCTTTCCCCTCCTACTGCCTATAGAGCTAGCTAGATTTCTATACTTGACTGAGTTTGTTGTTCCCTACTTGAACTAAATAAGATGAGAGTACATTTTAAACAATGGTCATCTCCCTCTCCTCTTTCTCTCTACTGTAATACATTTTTGTGCATCTTCCTGTGATGTAATTTACCATTTTCTGCCTCCTTCTTTTCACATCTTCCATTACAATTCTTTTGAACCATTAAATTACATTCAATTTATACTCAGTCCCTCTATCTATTTACACCCTTTTAGAATATCATAATAAGTACAAAATCCTTAAGATCAACAAGTATCCCTTATAGGGATGTAAACAGTTTGCCCATATTGAATAACAAAATTTTCTTCCTGTTTACTTTTGTGTTTACAATTGTGTTTGAAGACCAAGTTTTTTATTGAGCTCTGACCTTTTCATCAAGAATGTCTGGAAATCCCTTATTTCACTGATTATCTATCTCCTTGCCTAAAATAGTATTCTCAATTTTTCTGGGTAATGGATCCTTGGTCCCAGCTTATTTGCCTTAGGGAATATCATATTCTAATCCATCTGATCTTATAATATAGAAGTTACTAGGTCATGTGTGATCCTGTCTGTAGCTTCTCTGTATTGAAATGTTTCTTTCTGGCTCCCTGCAGTATTTTCTCCTTCACTTGATAGTTCCGGAATTTGGCAACGATACTCTTTGGCATTTTCAGTTTGGGATCACTTTCAGAAGGTAAACAGTGGATTTTTTCAATGACTATTTTGCCCCATGGGGCATCCAGGACCTCTGGGCAGTTTTCCTTGATAATTTCTTGGAAGATATTTTCCAGGATCTTTTGTTCATCATAGCTTTCTGGTAGACAAATAATTTTTAGCTTTTCTCTCCTGGATCTATTTTCCAGGTCAGTTGTTTTTCCAATGATATATTTTACATTTTCTTCTTTTTTTTCATTCTTTAGATTCTGTTTGACTGATTCTTGATGTGTCATAGAGTCATTAGCTTCTACTTGCCCAATATTAATTTTTAATAGATTGTTTTCTTCAGTTAACTTTTGCATCTCTTTTTCCATTTGCACAATTTTTCCTTTTACAGAGTTATTTTCTCCAATTAGATTTTGTACTTCATTTTCCATTTGTCCATTTTCCTTTCTAAGGAGCTCTTCTCTTCAGTGAATTCTTTTGTTATATTGTTAAAATCATTGGACAGTTTTTCTTCTACTTCTCTAATTTGCCTTTTAAAATCCTTCTTGAGCTCTTTCAAGAATGCAGTTTGGGTTTGGGAGCAGTTCGTATTCTTTTCTGAAGTTTCAGATGACAGTACAACCTCAATGATGACCACTTTGGTATTTGTCTTTTGGTCTTTGTCCCCACAGAAAAATTCTACAGTCTTTTCTTTTCTGCTTTGTGTCTTGGTCATGGTGATCCACATTTTCCTCACTTTTAAAGTGGCTCTCTGCTTTTGGGGCACAGGGCCCTCAATCCCATAATTCTTGTTCTTAGAACTTGAGACTGTGTATTATGGCCTCTGGTTCTTTCAACTAGAAGTTAAAATGCTGCAGATTACTTAGTGCTGAACTGGCTGGTGTGCCAAAGCAGAGGTCAGATGAAGTGTTTCTGAGTTTCTTCAGTTACCCTGGAGTTAGCTGCATTAAGTGTTTGGGAGGAATGGTTTGGTCACAGGAGGTCTCCTCTGCTGAGCTAGAGCATAGGAAAGATCAGTGGTTGGTGAACTCCACCTGCTCTAGTGTCTTCCTGATTCTGCTGACTATGCTGTGGCATGTCTGGGATTCCTGATGTTGGCAATTGCGGTTCCACCCCACTGAACCTCACGATCTCTTCCTGGTTCACTGAAGTGGGGTCATCTGGGACAGCTCCAGTCCTACACTGGTCCCCTTCAGACACATGAAGAGGGACCCCCAGTTTTGATTTTCCAAGCCTCATGGGCTATAAGATTGTTTACCCTTTCAGCTGATTCCACCGTTCTAGGATTTTTCTTGGGGAAATATTCTCTGTTTTTTTACAAGATCAACAAGGGGAGGGGGATAGAATTTACTGATCACTCTGCCAACTTGACTCCCAGAAGTTCAAGTAGGTGACTTAAAGACATTTAATCTGTGGGCTGATAGACTCAGGAGCAGCTGTTGCACTTACCTGGGGTTCTGTCATTTTCTCTCACTCTCATCCACTGGACTTCTGTCCTGTGCTGATATGTTTGAGAGTCTACACTGTTCTTGCTTCAGATCACCCAGGGCTTCCTGCTTGGCTTTGTTATGGCAGGGTCCTTGCTGGCACAGCCTGTGTGCTGCACACTCTTCCAGCCTTGTGCAACAGGTCCTTCCCATCAACCTTCCAGGCTGTCCTGGGTTGGAAATCTGCCACACTCTGACTCTTATTGTATTCTGTCACTCTAAAATTTGTCCAGATTTTCTTTTTAGAGGTATCTGAAGGAGTCTGTCTTAGAGCTTAGGTGAGAATGAGCTCTCAGTCCACCATCTTGGCTCTCTCCTCAGCTCTGCTATTAACATTCTGTGAAACCTTGGTCCAGTCATATATCTTCTCTGAGCACTCTTTTCCTCATATCAGGAATCAAAGGTAAGACTGAATGATCATCAGTAACTAGTATTTAGACAGAACTTTAAGGTTTGAAAAGTGTTTTGCATATATTATCTCATATATTCCTTACAATAACCATTTAAATTTTGTTGTTATCCACATTTTATAGATGAGAAAACTGAGACAGGAAAAAGTTAAGTGACTTGCCTAGCCAGGGTCACATAGCTTTTAAGGGTCTGATGTGGGATCCAAAATCACAGCCTTCTGAATCCCAATCCATTATCTTTCTCTGATTCGTAAACTGGGGGGTCAAAACCCCTATGGGGTCATGTAACAGAACATGGACCTCAGGAAAAATTTGGCAACAGTAAATGTTTTATCAACATTCAACAACCAAAAATTTGTTCAAAACCAAATATGTAATGAATCTGAAGGGTTTTTGGCAGTGCTTGACTGTATTTCATCACACAACTTCATTGCAGCCTTGGTTCTGGACACACAACAAAGTATGTAAATACTTTGCACTGCACATGATGTCTTGCCACCCAACAATAACAAACGCTGCCGGAAATATCTCAGTTCAGACATCAGACCTTTCTATGTTATGAATTGAAGTGGTTTTACTGAACATGCAAAATCATTAAATGAATTTTTGCTTGTGATTAGGACAGAATTTCCAACAATTTCTGAAACAGCCTTAAACACACCTCTGCCATTTTGTACTATGTGTTTATGTAAAGTGACGTTCTCAAATGAAATCAAAATATCGACCAACTCTGAAAAATGTTGAAGATGCTCTAGGTCCTGCAGTATCAAATATTCTACCAATATTTAATTCTTTATAGAAAAATAAATAAGCATGTCCATCTCATTAGTATACAAATTTACTTTTGTCTTTAACAAATGGTAAAATTACGTGTATACTAAAGAATTGTTTTAAAATAAATTTCTTTATGATTTATTACCCATAAATATTTGATTTGTATACCTATTTTATATACTGATGTCCCCAGGGCCGAGTAACAATTTCTTGGATGAAAAGGGGGTGTGAGTCAAAAAAATTTTAAGATATTTAAGATATTGCACCACCTAATTACTTATGTCACTAACGTACTTTTCAGCTGTAAATTCCATGACTTTACCTTCCTCTTGCTTTGTGCCCATAGGTAAGTCCCTAAACTCTCTGATCTACAGATTTCTCATCTATAATATAGCGATAGTAGCAGTAACTTTCTTACATACCTCACAGGAGTATGATTTTCAAATTGCTTTAATTTAATCCTCCAAGGATTTGCAGTTTTCTCAATTTGTGTCATACCTTCTCATTTTCTGATTACAAGCTGGAAAACTCTTGTGCCTACAAATATGTCACTGTGAAACCAGTCTTACAATAAACCTATCCATGCTTTGTCTTAGGCAAACATCAGCTTTAAGATCCTGACCACAAGCTTAGAAAATGATATCACTACTAGAAAGCCTAAGTTGAGTATCACCATAAGTGACCCAACACATTCAAAATAGGCCCACAAAATAACTTGTGCCAAATGAGGACAGAAACATGAAAGTTGGGACCTTGTCAGAACTTCTTATTTTCCAGAGACTAGGCAAGATATATGTTTCTTTGACCAATACATGGAATGTTGATTTTAGCAGTCAATAGACTGACACAAAAGGGCAGATTCAATAAACTTAATAATTCAGGTCATTGAAAGGATAGTTTTTCTTCTTACATAAATTTCCACATTCTATATGCACACAGTAGTCTCGCTTGGTGTTAATT
The DNA here is from genome assembly GCA_023548195.1 of Bettongia penicillata ogilbyi. Classification (NCBI taxonomy): domain Eukaryota; kingdom Metazoa; phylum Chordata; class Mammalia; order Diprotodontia; family Potoroidae; genus Bettongia; species Bettongia penicillata. The sequence continues at coordinate 9,511,372 of JAJHZJ010000147.1, forward strand.
ACCCTATAAATTTTGGGGAAAGTTAGACAGTTACTGTGTGAGGGAAAAGCATATATCATATATTTATTTATATCTACATCATATGTTTATATGTATCACATATTTATGTTTATATATGTACACATAGGTATATGCCTATGAATATACATATATACAATCATACATTGCATATGTGTATGTATATATGTATATATGTGTGCATATGTACTTGTACATGTATATCTATATGTGTGTATATATGCAAGTGTGTATATGTGTGTATATGTATATATACATGTATTTGTATATATTATATGTAATATATGTGTTATATATATGTGTATGCATATATACACATACATGTGTGTACACACACATACACACACACATACACATAGCCAGGGACTGCTGTGAAACCCAGATTGAACTGTTACATCCCAGAACCAGGAATATCCACATTTTTCTTATATTGTTGAGACACAGACTGCCATTATTGTGAGGTAATTACCAACTTGCCTCGAAAAATAGGTATATATAAAGGGTGTAGGGGTTTTGTGAGGCAATCTGGTTAAGTGATTTGCCCAGGGTCCCATGGCTAACAAGTGTCTGAGGTCAGATTTGGATTTTCCAGAACTACTCAGAAATAACTCATAAGTGATTGAAATCATATGTTGACTATGAACATTTACATTTTAGAAATTTCCAAAGACAACAAATTATGATTTGAGTGATTGTTTTGTTTACTTTTTAGAATTAAGATAGTAATGGAGAAAATTTTAATAATGAAGATTCATCCTAAAGCTAACTTATGGGGAGAGCTAGGTAGCAGAGTGGATAGAGCACTGGCCCTGGAGTCAGGAGGAATCAAGTTCAAGTTTGGTGAAATAAAAGCAGAAATGAGAATAGCCTTTGTACCCAAGGAATTTGAATTCTTTGGGAGGCAGAGGGGAGACAATAGTATAAAAATTGGGATAGAACATATACAAATTAAATATGAAATAATTTTAGATGGGGAAGATAGCAACACCTACAGAAATCAGAAAAGTCTGTTGAAAGAACTGACATTTGAAAGGTGGAGGTTAAGGAGGACAAAGTTATAGGCATGGGAGTTGGTAGGCTATTCAAAAGCATGAAAGTGGGCGATAGGGTGTCATATAAGGATGAATGCAAGTAAGGCAATGCACCGGGGAATATAGTATATATGAGAAGCAATGTAAAATAAGTCTGGAAAGAGAGTTTTACATCCCATTGTGAAGAACTTTAAATGTCAAATGAAGTCAGAAAATCACTATTAAAATTTTCTCCATTCCTATCTTAACTCTAAAAAGTAAACAAAACAATCACTCAAATCATAATTTGTTGTCTTTGGAAATTTCTAAAATGTAAATGTTCATAGTGAAAATATAATTTCAATCACTTATGTGTTATTTCTGAGTAGTTCTGGCAAATTCAAATCTGACCTCAGACACTTGTTAGCTATGGGACCCTGGGCAAATCACTTAACCAGATTGCCTCAAAAAACCTACAGCCTTTCAAAACCCTCAACTTTGATAGTATCCACATCATTCTATGTTCTAACAAGAAATTTGAGAATAGAATAATAATATTCAGGTCCAGATGTCCAGGTTTAAAAATGATACAATGCTTATATGCAAGAGAGGGTTGCTCTTTTAGATGTTAGGATCCCTACTCATTCCTGTTTACTTATTTCTGAGACACTCAATGGACAGTGTACTATCTTTGCCACAATAGCCATGCATGACTCTGTAGTAGTTGCTTCAAAACCTTACATATAATCACGTGTGATATTTGATGTGATATATTTAAACACTAATGGTATTGATGGAGAGATAGATAGATAGATAGATAGATAGATAGATAGATAGATAGATAGAAACTAGCAAAGCTTGTGCTAGGGCCAAGAACTCTGTTGACATCCTTGACAGGCCAGTTGAAATTACTTACACATTATGCCCAAATGGTGATGATATTGGACTTTAGGATAAGCTTGCCCCTGTCACAGGTTTATAGTAATATTTTAGAGATTCTAGGTACCTTTTCTAATATAGCTCACTTAATTGTCTGTGTTCCAAATCTTGCCACTATTGGAGCCATACATATATTCCAATATAAAATTTATTGACTCCACATTTTTTTCCATTTTCTGTCTTTGGATTAGTTACCTTTAAGCATGTTATTTCTACCAGAAATTTTTGCTATTATTTGAATGACATCTTTGAATAACATATTCATTTCCACATTCTCTATAATCAAGATCATTACAGTGCCTGCTGCCAACCCAATCCAATATACATTAAGCACTACCTATGTGCAAAGCATTGTTCTATACCTGAATGGGAGAACAAAGAAAAAAATGTCCCTACCCTCAAGGAATACGTATTTTATGTTAGACAATAAAATGCTCTTATAATAAATCCTCTTTTACATCCAAGCAAAACAATATTTTTAGCTTTAGTTTGCAGAAACTATCTATGCCTAATGTTTACCTTGTTATCCTGTGTAGTTCCCAGGGTCAACATTCCCAGTACTTTCTACAGAAAGTCATAGCAGCATATAAATAAGAGACTTAGAACTTTTATGCTCCTGGGAAGACTTTAGGAAAAAAAAGGATAAGGTTCACCTATCGTTTTTAATCTTCTATTATTAAACTCCATCCCAGAAACGTGTTAACAAAGCTTTAGACATTTTTTTCTATGTCAGGTGGCAAATTGTAGCCTACCAGTCAGGATTTCCCTCCTACTATGTTTTCCATTGGTCTTCTTGCAGTGAGTGAATCATTACGACTATTTAAAATATTGACATGGTTATGGATCTGAGGAGAAAGCATGAAATTCAGTATAAACAAAAGACTTTGTAGTAACTTTTCTCCAACCGTCATACCATCAAACTACCATAGAGCTTAGGGAGAAGATTATGTGAATATAAAGCTAGTATACTGTCTACCAACAGAACCAACACAATGGATAAAGGAGAGAGCATAGTGAGAATGCTTGTGTAATGGGTTCAAATGCAAAGTAGATTGTGAATTGAGCAGGACAAACAAGCTGCCCCAAAAGAAAAACACCTTGGGTCGGAAGTATTATTTCTTTATACTATCTAGTGTATGTATCTATGATAACCTCCCTAGCTTTAGAAAGCCTATGTGTTGTTTCTCATTAAATAGCTTCTCTGTGTTTTTTGGAATTTCTAGTAAATCTTGAGTTGGTTTAATCAGGCCTCTCCTTTAAATTGTCATGTACCATGGCTTGCTTGTATCATGCCCCATTTTCATTAGGAATGCTTTTCACACAGTTTTTTCAATGTTGATTTACTTAGGCAGCAATCTAACCCCTAACAGGAGAGGCATCACTAAAACTATGTCTATCACCATGCTGTTGACTACCTGTCAGATCCCTGTGCTCTATGGCTTAGCTTTTGCTGAAGAACAGAAAAAACAAAACACAACAAACAAACAAAAACAAAGACCAAAACCTCATCTACAAAGTCGCTGAGCCTCTTGTTACCTTCTAAGATTTCAAAGATCATCGTTCATGTTTACATGTTCAGTGTTACAAAGCATTTTCAGCTTAAGAGCCCGGTGAGACGAGTACTGTGTATTACTGTTGTTATTGTCAGTTATTCCTATTTTGCAGATTAAAAAAGAGCTAAACTAAGAAGCTCAGATGGTCCTAGCTAGTTAAGGGCAAAGTTGGTGTCAGAATTCGTGGTTATGTGTTAAACTGAATGATCTCTTTGGGGGTATGATGGTGATTTATATCGTATACTGTGCCACTTTAACCATATGAAAGTACCATTATAAGCATCAAATCTCTCTCCCTCTCTCCCTCCCTCTCCCTCCCTCTCTCCTCTCTCTCTCTCTCTCTCTCTCTCTCTCTCTCTCTCTCTCTCTCTCTCTCTCTCTCATTGTCTCTCTCTCTCTTTCTCTTTCTTTCTTTCTTTCTTTCTTTCTTTCTTTCTTTCTTTCTTTCTTTCTTTCTTTCTTTCTCTCTCTCTCTCTCTCTCTCTCTCTCTCTCTCTCTCTCTCTCTCTCTCTCATTCTCTCTCTTTCTTTCTCTGCCTCTCTCTCCCCTTTATATACAGACATACAGGGCTACAATTTCACATGGAGTTGAACACTTTTTAAACCTGTCATATAATAAGTTCAATTTGTTAAAGCATACTGCGTCCTTTATTGGGTATTTTGATAATAGTTGCCAGCTGGGACAACTTAAGTTTCCCAGATGAAGCTGACTAATTCACTGGATGTTTTTATATAAAAATATGTATTTTTCATTGACATGAATTCTCTCATTCCTGGCTCTTAGACTTTTGAAGATTGAGTTAATATAAACACCAACTGGCATCCAATAGTTTAAGATTACCTATTAACTACCATAACTCTGCCTCACCCTACCTTTTAAAAGAAACCTGTCTGCTTTGGAAATGTATCATCTAGACCACAATGGCACATGATTCATGAAGCTATTTTAACGTATTAAGTATAACAGTAACAAAAGCACTGCTTTTCTTGTAAAGGTATTTCCTTTCCATTGGTGTTGTTAATATTGACTCTGTGATTTCACAAAAATGGAGGAGACTGAGATAGGGTCAATGATCTCCAAAACTTTATCATTTAAATGAGGATGTATTTCCACTCTACAGTAGAAATATATGATTCTTAATACATGAAAAGGGGCTATGACAACTACATTGTAATGAGTATTTTGTATAAGTGCTCCTATAAGAGGTAGTATCATAGGCCTTGACAAGGTTTATACAATTCATGGATTTTTTTTAGATACGCAGCCTGACAAAGAGAGAGAGGGGGAAAAAGACAGATGAAGATAATTTTTGGCTAAAAACAATGAGCTTTTTATTTATAGTTACCTGAATGTTAGTTAGCTCATGTGATTAATATAGGACAACTGTTGTTTATCAGTTCTTGTGCTTAGTGTAATTTGAATTTAGAAAAAGGTTAATTGTGTCTACTAGTCACTTAAAGCTTTCTTAATATAACATAATGAAATAATATATTGGCATAAATATCCCACTAACACTGACTATGCTTTCAAGAACGTATAACACTTTACTTCCACATTCTCCCAACTCCAATGCCAAGATAATCATGTTCCACTTTCTTCATCACCGTATGGTTGCTACTAGCAACAATAACAACAACTTTAATAACTACAGTAATAATAACAGCCACAATGAGAGTTGCTAGCTTCTTATAACCCTTCATGATTTATAAAGTACTTTGCATATGTTATCTCATATGATCCTCACAATAACTATCTGATGCAGATACCGTTATTTTCTCCATTTTATATTTGAAACTTCAGGAGACTGTGATTAACTAAGCAATATTAAACTCAAATCTTCCTGACTCCAATACAAGTACTCTATCCAATTTGCCAGAAATGTGTCCTGCAACTAGATGGTGTAGAAGAAGAAATCATTTAAACTATTAAGTTCCACTAAAAAGTAATCTATAGTTATTAATTCAGAAAATAGGCAAACTGTCTTGGACTATTGAAATAAGAACATTTCCAGAGAACAATCAATAGTGTCAAGAGCTTGAAAGCTATGCTATTTGTTTGAAAGAAGTAGGGATATTTAAACTGAAGGGGAAAACAAAAGACAAACACCAGAGTGTATTTAATAACAGTATTCAAGTATCTAAGAGTATTCCACAGAAGAGGGATTAACCTTATTGTACTTAGTCATAAAGGAGAGAACTAAAGTTAGTTGGACATCAGTGGTAAAATAGAAAGAAAGATATATTTGGATCAGAGTTTGAAATCCATTTTCTATAGTCTACTCTGCTCTGGGTTAAAAAAATGATTTCTTGAGAAAGACACACATGCTCAAGCTCTTCCTCTAGAGCCCATAAAAGACTTGTGAAAAATTACTGTAAACAAATTGTAGAGCAGCAGAAGCCACAAAACGAGAGGGTGACAGAGATTTCCAGTCCAAGGTAGCGACCAGAATAGGCCTCAGGGGCAGAATCCCCAGCAGCCGCAGTGTATCTCAGATCCCTCAACCCACAAACACCAAAGAAAGCTTCAAAACTCAGTGAGAAAACTTTTTCACCTGGGTGAGAAGGGAGCAGGGTGCTCCCCAAGCCCTGACTCCCAGTGGCAGGAGTGGAGGTGGCAGCAGTAGAGTCCATTTTTGGAGCCCTCAGACTAAAGACCCTGGAGGAATTGATCCATTGACCTGAGTCTCAGCCCTGAATGGGACCTGAGGGTGAGAAAGAGTGCTAGCTGGCATGGTGGAGCTGGTGGAGGCTCTGGAAAGGAAATTCAACTTGCAGATCTTGGGCAGAAAATCTTTCGTAGCTCTCAGACTACAGTGTAGGCCAGGAGAGGAGTAAAATCCTCTCCCTTGACTGTGCCATCTTGGAGGAACTGAGAGCTTACATATCCCCAGAGTATACCCCACTCCTGACAAAGGACTCAAAAGTCAATTAACTGCCTGGAAAATGGCCCAAAATGGGAAAAAATAAGACTATGAAATGTTACTTTCTTTGTGAACAAGTATTTTCTTCCATCCTTTTGGATAAGGAAGAACAGTGCTAACCATCAGAGGCTTCCAAAATGAATATGTGATGGTTTCAGACCAAGGAAGAGCTGAAAAAGAATTTTGAAAATCAAGTAAGAGAGGTAGAGGAAAAATTTGGAAGAGAAATAAGAACAATGGAAGCATATCCTGAAAAGCAAGTCAACAGCTTGCTAAAGAAGACCCCAAAAAATGCTGAAGAAAATAACAACTTTAAAAATAGACTAACTCAATGGACAAAAGAACCCCAAAAAGCCAGGGAAGAGAATAATATTTTAAAAAGCAGAATTAGCCAAATGGAAAAAGAAGTTTAAAAGCTCACTGAAGAAAACAATTCTTTAAAAATTAAAATGGAATACATATAAGAAATCAAGAAATTACAAAACAAAACGAAAAGAATGAAAAAATGGAATGTGAAATATCTTAGTAGAAAAGCAAGGGACCTGGAAAATAGATCCAGAAGAAACAATTTAAAAATTATGGGACTACCTGAAAACCATGATCAAAAAAGAGCTAGACATCATCTTCTATGAGATTATCAGGGAAAACTGCCTTCATATTCTAGAACCACAGGGCAAAATAATTATTGAATGAATCCACCAATCACCTCCTGAAAGAGATCCAAAAATAGAAACTCCTAGGAATATTGTAGCCAAATTTCAGAGTTCCCAGGTGAAGGAGGAAATTCTGCAAGCAGCTAGAAAGAAACAATTTGAGTATTGTGGAAATTCAATTAGGACAACACAAGATCTAGGAGCTTCTACATTAAGGGATAATAGGACTTGTAATATGATATTCCAGAACTCAATGAAACTAGGATTAAACCAAGAATTACCTACCCAGCAAAATTGAGTATAATACTTCAGGGGAAAAATAGGCATTCAATGAAATAGAGGACTTTCAAGCATTTTTGATAAAAAGATCAGAGCTGAATAGAAAATTTGACTTTCAAACACAAGAATCAAAAGAATCATGAAAAGGTAAACAGAAAAGAGAAAACACAAAGGACTTTCTAAAATTGAACTGCTTACATTCCTACATGGAAAGCAAATGTTTGTAACTCTTGTGACTTTTTTCAGTACTTAGGAAGTTGGAGGAATTACACACACACACACACACACACACACACACACACACACACACAGCGTGCATGCACACAGAGTCCACAGGGTAGGTTGAATAAGAAGGGGTGATACCTAAAAATAAAATAAAATTGAGGGGTGAGAGAGGAATATATTGGAAGGAGAAAGGGAGAAGTGGAATAGGGCAAATTATCATGCATCAAGCAGGCAAGAAAAAGTTTCTTCAGTGGAGGAGAAAAGGGGGATGTGAGAGGGAAAATGAAAGCTTATTCTCTTCACATTTGGCTTGAGGGAATGAGATACTCACTCAGTTTGCTATGAAAGTATATCTTGTACTACAGAAGAGTAGGGGAGAAGGGGACAGGGGACAAGAGAGGTGATGGGGATGATAGAAGGGAGGGCAAATGGGGGAAGGGAGTAATCAGAAGTAAACTTTTGGGGAGGGACAAGGTCAAAAGAAAGAATACAATAAATGGGGGGCAGGATAGGATGGAGGGAAATATAGTTAGCCTGATACAATATGACTATTATGGAAGTCCTTTACAAAACTAAACTTATACAGCCTATATTGAATTGCCTGCCTTCTCAATGGGTATGGGTGGGGAGGGAGGAAGGGATAGAAGTTGGAATTCAAAGTATTAGGAATGAATGCTGAGAATTGTTTTTCATACAACTGGGAAATAAGAAATACAGGTAATGGGGTATAGAAACATATCTTGCCCCACAAGAAAAGAGAGAAGGGGAAAAGGGAATGGAGGGGTGTGATAGGAGAGTATATTGAGGAAAGGGGTAATCAGAATACAAGGCATTATGGGGTTGGGAGAGGAAAGAGATGGGGAGAAAATTTTGAACTCAAAATTTTGTGGAAATGAATGTTGAAAACTAAGAATAAATAGACATAAAAAGAATTGTAAAATAATAAAGTAAATTCAGTTTAAATAACTGATGAGATAAAGCATCATCCTTACAGAAGAGAAGTGAAAAACATTCTAATTTGTTAAAAAAAATAGAGATAAATGAAATAAAATATAAATCTAATGACCTTAACCTTGAAAATGAACAAAGTAAACAATCTAATAAAATCAAAGATTGACAGAAATAAATTAGAAAAAAAAAAGTCCTGTAATCTTTTTCATGATAGAAAGACATTCAGAAAATAAAGGTATTCATAGAACAAAATTAGAGACTGGAAAACATTTTATTATGAATCCTCAAATGACAGAGTTGCAATTATGACATTTAAAAAGTTCCCACAAATGTGAAAGATAAAAAAGAATAAACAAGGAAATTATATCATACAGAAAGAAAACTTTGAAAAGAAGTTAATATCAATATGATCTAAATGTCTTAGCATCTAAATTCATGAAGGAATTATTAACAGAACTAAAAGAAGACAAACAGTAATGGACTAGTGAATGAATTAGTGTCAGGGAATTATAATTTATCTCAGTTTGGGATAAAATAAATAAAATGAAAGGCAATACAAAAATAAACTAATTGATAGAGAATCTAAAGCTATAAAATGTATGCAGTAATCTAAATAAGATGGCTAAAGAATATAGATATTCTCAACATCATATGGAACATTTGTGAAAAATTCACCATGTATTAATTATTGGAACTATAAGAAATAATTAAAGGATATCTATAAAAGTATTAGTGCAATTTCTATCTAGTAGGTTCTAAAAGTGAACTGAAACTCCTCAGATACTCTTTCTAAAAGGCAGAATTAGGGGGGCGGAGTCAAGATGTGGAGTAGAAAGACGCAGGCATGCGAGCTCCGAAACCACAGCCCATAGATTTAATGTAAGAAGAGCTCCCCAGAAGTTCTGGATCACTGCAGGGGGTGCAGAAACATAGTGGAAGAGATTTCGGTTCCAGAGAGCCCTGGAGAGCCGTCCCCAGGGTCCGTCGCACCCCAGAAAGTGGACCCCACCCCAGCGCTGGCCTGGCTGTGGCCCCAGAGAAGCTGATCCGAGCTGGCTTCAGGGACGGAAGCTCCGGGGGCCTGGAAGGTCCCTCCGCCCACAGACTCTACAGGTCAGTGAGAAACACGCCTGGGCTCACCAAGAGGGGAGCGGGGTGTCTCCATGGCTTGGGTCCCCTCGGGAGGAAGCGGTGGAGGCAGAGGCAGGGGCAGGAAGCAGCAGAGGCGGGGGTGGCGGCGGAGGCAGTAGCGGCATGGCTGCTGCGGCCCAGGACTCCCCCAGCAACAGGCAGGATCTTCATTACTGAAAGTCTCTGCATAAACCACCTGAAGGAGCTGAGCCTGAGAGATGGCCCTGCCCCACCCGCTCCATTTCTGAAAGTCTCTGCATAAAGCCCCTGAGGGAACTAAGCCTGGGAGGTGGACCTTCCCCCACCCCAGCACCAGAACTAAAGCTCACATTGAATAGCAGGCGCGCCTGCCACGGAAAGCCCATTTGAATCTCAGACCCCAAGCACTAGCTGGGGGGATCTAGGTGGGGGTGGACAGGAATCTCAGAAGTCAAGTAACTGGCTGGGAAAATGCCTAGAAAAGGGAAGAAAAATAAGACTATAGAGAGTTATTTTGAACAGATGCAAATGATCCCGACTTTCAGATCTGACGACGATGAGGACATATTCTTGCCATCAGGGAAAGTCATGGAGGGCGGGGCCTTGGTACCCCAAACATCCCAGGGGGATGTCAGATGGGCTCAGGCCTTGGAAGAGCTCAAAAAGGATTTTGAAAAGCAAGTTAGACAGGTGGAGGAAAAACTGGGAAGAGAAATGAGAGAGATGCAAGAAAAGTATGAAAAATGGGTCAATACCTTGCTAAAATAGACCCCCAAAAAATGCTGAAGAAAATAACACCTTGAAAAATAGGCTCACTCAATTGGCAAAAGAGGTTCAAAAAGCCAATGAGGAGAAGAATGCTTTCAAAAGCAGAATTAGCCAAATGGAAAAAGAGGTTCAAAAGCTCACTGAAGATAATAGTTCTCTCAAAATTAGAATGAAACAGATGGAGTCTAATGACTTTACGAGAAATCAATAAATCACCAAACAAAACCAAAAGAATGAAAAAATGGAAGAGAATATGAAATATCTCGTTGGAAAAACAACTGACCTGGAAAAGAGATCCAGGAGAGACAATTTAAAAATTATGGGACTACCTGAAAGTCATGATCAAACAAAGAGCCCAGACATCATCTTTCATGAAATTATCAAGGAAAACTGCCCTGATATTCTACAACCAGAGGGCAAAATAAGCCTTGAAAGAATCCATTGATCACCACCTGAAAGAGATCCAAAAAGAGAAACTCCTAGGAACATTGTGGCCAAATTCCAGAACTCCCAGGTCAAGGAGAAAATCTTACAAGCAGCTAGAAAGAAACAATTCCAGTATTGTGGAAATAAAATCAGAAGAACTCAAGATCTAGCAGCTTCTACATTAAGGGATCGAAAGGCGTGGAATAGGATATTCCAGAACTAGGACTCAAACCAAGAATCACCTACCCAGCAAAACTGAGTATAATACTTCAAGGGAAAATATGGTCTTTCAATGAAACAGAGGACTTTCAAAAATTCTTTATGAAAAGACCAGAGCTGAAAAGAAAATTTGACTTTCAAACACAAGAATGAGAAGAAGCATGAAAAAGTAAACAGCAAAGAGAAGTCATAAGGGACTTACCAGAAGTGAACTGTTTACATTCCTACATGGAAAGACAATATTTGTAACTCTCAAAACTTTTCAGTATCTGGGTAGTTGGTGGGACCACACACACACACATGTACACGCATGCACACACACATATACACATGCACACACATACAGAGACAGACAGCACAGAGTGAATTGAATTGGATGGGACCATATCTTAAAAGAAACTAAGGTAAATGGTAAGAGAGAAATGTAGTGGGAGGAAAGAGGGTGAAATGGAATGAGGTAATTATATGTCATTTAAGAGGCAAGTAGGAGACTTTTTAAGTGGAGGGAAAAAGAGGAGAGCTGAGGAAAAAAAAACCAAGAAGTTTACCCTCATCACATTTGACTAAAGGAAGGAATAAAATGCACACTCATTTTGGTACGAAAACCTGTCTTACAGTATAGGAAAGTGGGGGAGAAGGAGATAAGCAGGGGGAAGGATGATGGAAGGGAGGGCAAAGGGAGGAGGGAGCAATTTGAAGTCACACTCTGGGGAGGAGACAGGATCAAAAGACAGAAGAGAAACAATGAGGGGCAGGATAGGAGGAGGGTAATTCAGTTAGTCTTACACAACACGACTATCAGGGAAGTCATTTGCAAAACTACACAGAAATGGCCTATATCATGAATTGCCTGCCTTCCCAAAGGGAATGGGTGGGGAGGGAGGGATGGGGAGAATTTGGAACTCAAAGTTTTAGGAACAACTGTTTAGTATTGTTGTTGATAATAGGAAAGAAGACAAACAGTTAATGAGGAGTAGAAAGTCATCTGGCCCTACAGGAGAAAAGAGAAGATGGGGACAAGAGAAGGGAGGGATGACGGAAGAGAGGGCAGATTGGAGACAGGGAAAATTAGATTGCTTGGTGTATTGGAGGTGGGGAGGGGTAAAAGGGGAGAAAATTTGGAACCCAAAATTTTGTGAAAACAAATGTAAAAATTAAATAAATAAATAAATATTAAAAAAAAAGAAAAAGAAAAAAAATAAAGCGCAGAATTAGTAAACATCCTTGCAATTCGTAAACATCTAATGCAATAAAAAAAAAGTAATGAGTTCAGGCAACTGAAAGCAAAAGTCACAGGTTCAAAGGGAGATTCAATAATCAAATCCAACGTAGTTAGACAAAGAGAAAATCATAGAAAATAAAACAAAGAAATGATAACATTTTTAAAGTTTTCAAAAAATTCTGGCATACAACCAAAGTAGTTCTCAGAGTAAAAGTAATATCTCTTGTCCCTACAAATAAACTGACAAAATACAAAGAAAAGGATCATTTATTGATTACATAGATCTTAAAACAGAAAGTCAACAAATGAACAAACCCAAAGTAAGCACAAAAGAGATTAAAAATTAAAACATACTTTAATAAACTAAAAATAAAAAATGTTGTAAACTGATACATAAAACAAGAGGCTCTTACCTTTAAAAATATAATAAAATCAAAGTAAAGTAACAAATGAACAAAGTAAATTTGCAACAAATTTAGAAGAAACACAAAAATAATTACTAGAACCTACTATGCACATTCATGTGTCAAAAAATGAGAATGCAACGCAAATAAATACCTTCAAAAACCTAAATTACTCCAACTAATTGAAAATAAAATACATATCATAAATAACACAATCTCAGAAACAGAAATTGAATTAGTTTGAAATGAACTACCAAGGACAAAAATAAACAATCATGATAGAGTTTATGGGAGAATTATGTCAAACTTTTAAAGTGCACTTATTATCATAACAACCAAATTTATTCAGAAAAATTGAAAATGAAAATGCCGTGCTAGATTCCTCTTATGAGACAATTGTAGTCATAATACCTAAAGTAGGGAACAATAAAGGAAAAGAGAAATGTATGACAAAATATTGAATTTTATTAATTTTTATACAAAAATCAAATCCTATCAATGAACTATAGCAATTTATCCAAGAAATTATTCATCATGACCAAATTGAGTTCATTATAATGATGTGATATAAGACAAAGTTCAACATTTGAAAAATAATATATTTAATCTGTCTCTTTCCATATGTGTCTCTCTGTCTCTCTCTCTCTCTGTATATTTCTATATGTATACACACACACACATACACACACACACACACCACAAACAACATACGACTGTCACAAAAGAGATAGAGGGAGGAAGCCTTGGACAAAGCGCGACTCTCATTTGTAGCAAAAACCCCACAAGATTTAGACATAGACATGTTTTCTTAATATGAGAGGGAAAATTCTTTATCTAAACCAAAATCAAGTAAAGTTGTGAAAGTGAGATGTGCTAAAGCTTTCCTCAAACATACCTGAGTAAAGCAACGATGCTTGCTCTTCCTACAATTATTTGATAAAGTTCTATTAATGCTAGCAATAGCAATAAAGTAAGAGAAGAGATAAATTAAAGGTATAAAATTGGTAAAAAAAAAAAAAAAAAAAAAAGGAAGAACAAAACTTCCCAACTTTGCTAATAATGCTTCAGTTTAATTAGAAAGTCTCAAGGATATCATCAGATACTAATTGGGGCAATAAATACTTTCAGCAAAGTATTTAGGTAACAAAATATACTCTCAAATCCGGAAGACAATTTTTTAAAAACATCTTAAAAACACTGCTAAAAAGGGAAATAGTTTTCCAAATAATGGAATATGTGTAAAGTGCCTGGGGTTCAATCTACCAAAGGATGCACACACACACACACACACACACACACACACACACATGCACACTGCACACACAGGCACACAAAACCTTATATAGATTGAATTATAAAGTTCTCCATGTAAAAATAAAGAAAAACTTAACTAGTCTGAGGAATATTCAATACTTGTGACTGTGCTAGACCAATACATACATATACACATATACACAAACATAGTGTGTATTTGTATTTTTAAATGACTATGGTAAAGTTAACAGATATTTTTAAGCAATAACAATCAATTTTTTTCGGGGTAAGTTACAAGAAAATAATCATTCATTATTTGCCAAATTCATTTGCAAAAAGCAAAAATCTAGAATATTAAGGGGAAATAAATAGGGACAAAGGGGGAATAGGAATAGCACTTTTGTACCTCAAAATGTATTGTAAAGCAGCAATCATCAAAAACTTCATGTTATTTATTTTAAAATAGGAAAAATACATCAATTGAATGGTCTAGAAAGGTGAAAATCAGTAGTATTGGAACTCAATGACCCAGTAGTATTCAATAAACTGAAGAAAAAAAAAAACTACCAATGAAAATCCTACTCAATTGTTAAAAAAAAGAGCTGGAAATTAGGCACAGGTCAATATTTTGCACCGTATTCCATAATGTATTCTGAATCATATACAGACACATATGCACTTATTATATAAAATTTAGTATAAGATACATAGATATATCTATATACACACTTGTGTATACACATCCATGGATTTGTATTTGTATTTGTATGTGTTTATACATGTGTACCATGCCCAATAAATCCTCTGTGTGTGTGTGGTTGTGTGTGCTTGTTGTCTCCTGGGTGACTTAACTTCATCCTCTTTGTGACAAATACTTAGGAGGCACCTGTCACTAAATCTACAAATAAATACTGATTGCCCTAAATCATATGTGAGTAAATATTTCCATCCTACAGTACTCATACCTTAATAAAACTACTGTTTTCTTCTCTACACTCTCAATGGATTGCCTTGACAGTTTGCATGACACCATCAACATTTTAGTTACCCTGGTTTGCACTCTGTAATTCATCAGTTTTTCATTGTCTTCTGTGTATCAAAAAAAGTTAAATCTTATAGTTTCTGCCTTCACCACATCTCTTGCATCTGTTCCTTTCTTTTCATGTACCTCACCACTTCTCACTTGTACAATGATATACACTAATTGCCTCCAAATTGACTTACCTTCCTCAAATCTCTCCCTGCTCCAATCTATTCTCCACATACCTGGTAAAAGGTTGTCATTACATTGATGTGTTGTTATTTTGCTGATATTGGTCATTGTAAATGACCAGGATTTGACAACTCTTAATGCTGATTATACTTAAACTATTATTTTGCACGTTATCCATTTTGTTCACTTTCTTCATTCTCCATCACTTGCCCTGCATCTTTTCTTCTCTAAATGATTCACATATGTTATTTCCATTCTATTACATCTATATACTACAATTTATAGTGTATATTCTATATTATAATATATATATCTATAAATAATCTATATTTAATATATATTATTTTATAATATAATTTAAAATTCTTCAATCACTGGCAGTCATTTTGTTTCCAGTATTTTACATTCACAAATGATGCCAGAATGAGGCCAATGTTGCGGGCACAATCACGGTTGTATCTGCTTTACAAATTTTCTTTGTTAAAAAGGTTTGTTACAAATCTAATGCAGATTTGGTTGGGTGAGGGAACATATCCATAAATAACAGTAATGAAAAATCAAAAGGGCATCTATACAAATCAATAAAATATTCAAGCAATGTTGCTATAAAGCCTGATATAATGGAAATAATATTAAATTTGAGATCAGAGGACCCAGTTTTCTTCTCGGTTGATGCTCATTCCCACTGTAATTTTGAGTAATCCATTCAATTGATTTGGATCCCAGTTTCCTCATCTGTAAACTGAGATGAAAACTGATATTAAATAAATAAGTTAAAGAGACCATTTTAGTCTTTAATCAATCTATTAACATATTTTTAGATGCGGATATTTCTCGATGTCAATATTTCTTCACTGAACAGTCTCCTAAATATCTTCCTTCAACCAGAAGTCCAAGAAATGGATAATTCAATGTTTTTGTGTATTGATTACCTTTCATTTATTTCCATTTTCCTTTCTACTTGCTCCCAACTTGAATTTTGTGTAAGAAAAATTGGGACTGAATGCAAAATGATTCTATTACCCTTAAGGAAAGATTTCTACTTTTTCACTTCTTTCAACCTTGAATTCACCTTTCTATCAGTGATCAAGTTATATTTTAGAAGTAACACCTTTTACTTTTTTCATGTCATATAAGATTGAAAAAGGAGAAAATGGGCAATCAAAATCTTGTCCCCAGTGCTGTGGTTCATTCTCAGAGAGTGAATTTATCATTATTTTAGATTAATTTCCTTTAGTCTTTTCCCTACAAAACATATAACTGTTCTCTTCAATCTCATATTTCCCATGTTATGTTCCCACTAAGTTTTCTACATCTTTATAATAACCCAAGGGAAAAATATTGTTTTGACAGAATGATTCTTTGCACAGTGATGGATGGACCCTTTCCCCCCTGATTTTATGTTCATAGGATTTAGATTTAGATCGAGAAGGGACCTTAGAGATCATGTAGTCTAACTCCCTCATTTAACTGATGAGAAAACAGGCCCAGAGAGATTCAGTATTTTAGGAGAGTGTGGGGATAAAGAAAAATCACATGCACAGAATTTCAAAATGGTGAACTTACATAGTCCTTAGTTCTTTTATTTTCCATATAAAAAGACATTGTTTGCCAATGTCATAGGAAAATATTCTGGGAATTCCTTGTTCATTTTTGTAAGTATCATGGCCACAGGTCTACAAAAAACTGTACAGATGATATGTATTCTATCTGCAATGTGATCTTTTTCATCCAAAACTTTGCTTACATCTCAAAATGTTTCATTTCAGCGAAAATTTTAATTGCTTTTTTTTACTCATTTCATTTAACCAATGCTGATTTTCCACTTACATTCATTTGTTTATAGTTTAAAGTAAATTTCAGAGCTATAACCAATTCTGCTGGCATTTACCCTCCCATGTACCCCTTGCTGAATAGGAGTTTGTGTGGGTAGTTCTGTTAGTCACTGGATTTATCCGATCCAAGGTGATGAGTAATAACTTCATACTCTCTCCAAAAAACTATCATACATATAACCTTAAGGAAATTCTTGGACATTTTCTTCAGAAATGGAAAAATAAGAAAACATAAGAAATGTTTAGAATTGCTGCTTTCAAACAAATCAAATGCAATGAAAATCATAGTGATTTCCCTCTGTGAAAAATAAGAGCATTGAGAGTTTAAATAGCCAAAAGAATCGAATTACACCATAGTAATTCAGTTTCACATCTGAATGTTCATGACAATCAGAGTTGAATTTTAGGGCAATTTTCTGTTATTTTTGTTTTTCATTGAGTTGTTATAAAATGCCAACAAATTACATTTGTATCCTTGTCTATACTTAAGTATAGCCTTCCCTAGTTACATAAATATAATTTTTCTATTGTGGCTAAGCTATGTTTGGAGGGGCATATCATTTATCAGGTGGTGATTTTTTTTTTTTTTTTGCTACCATGGTCACTACATACTTTTAAAGCATGGAGAGGTCATTGTCTGTGTTGACTCAGTGCATTATATTTATGGCCACGTGTGAGTTCGTATACATTGATGAAGTTATTCCTCTGCTTCTTTCATTCTGGAATGTTCCACAGAGCCGGAGACCTTCAGGGATTACTTGACTCACCCATGCATCTCCATGACTACTGTTTCTAAATAATTCCAAACTACCTCCCATCATCCTAGTTCATTACTTTCAATCATCCATTCTCATGGCTTGAGATGCAAGTTCTTGCTGCTACCATCATTCTTTAGTCATATCTTCTATTTTAAGGAACAACATGATGACTGAATTAATTGTGACTCAGTCCAGTTCTCCTGCATTGCCTTAAAAGAGCAACAGATATGCCAAATAAAATGAGGAACAAAACAAGTTGGGGTGGGAGGGAGAAGAAATAAATCTTTATAGGGAAAAATGTCTCTTGGAAAAGTAAAGAAGTGGCTTAAGGAAGGAGTAATAAATAAAAGATACTGCACTGATACAAAGGATACATAATAGCTTGATTTTTTTTAAGTGACATACAAGACCTCCAGAAAATAGCAATAAACCTTCCAGAAGCAAAAATGATTCTGGTAACCCAATAAGTGAAATAAAAGACCATAGAATTTTTTAATCCATATATATATATATATATGTGTGTGTGTGTGTGTGTGTGTGTGTGTGTGTGTGTATAAAATCATTGAAAGGGTAGAAGAGAATGGTGCTAAACCTTTTAATTGACTATTGAAAAATCTTAATAAACTAGTATATAAGGAATAAAATTATTCCAATGGGAGATGAAAATAAAGAGATAGAAGAATAAATGAGAGGACTACATAGCTGAAAGATAATTTCATATCCCTAAAAAAAAAAGGTCATAGAGTAAGAAGACAGGGCTCACTGTGAAGGTATAATAATTGTTAGTCTCAGGGAAACTTCTTGAAGAAACATTCTGAATGCCATATTTCAGGAAACCATGCAATAAAATCTGTGAGAAATATTGAAAAGACAATATTGATAGGACATACATATTTTTGTCAGAGAATAACATGGGATATAATTGACCCAAAAATGTATTGTCACAGTTCAGAGTTTCAATGAGAGAGATAATATTAAAGTCATATATCATAAACTATAATTGTGATTTATATAATTTATCTCCTTGAGGTCAGGGAGAAAAGATACAACTTGTTGAGACTCATATAGCTAATAAGTATCTGAAACAGGATTAGAGTTTGAATACTCCTAAACTCAAATTCCACAAATTATCTACTGTATCACCAACCTGCTCATGCAGCAATCATGAAAATTATTTGACATTGTTTAATAAGTAGAAAAGATTAAATAGAAGGGATTAGGCAAGCAGGCCTCAAAGTGAATGAAAGGAGTAGCAGAATATTTGATAAATCCAAACCTATGAATTTATGGGATAAGGAATTTTGGGTAAAAATTGTTGGAAAAATTGGCAAGTAGCCTGGAAAAAAACAGATTTTAAAATGAAACTTCATACCATCTATCTGCCACACAAATTGAAACCAAAAAGAGGAATATACAACACATATATGTGTACATATATACATATATGTATATATGTGTGTTTGTCCTGCATTGCTGAAGAAGATCATGCCATCAGAAAAATAATGACATGACCTATATTTCATTTTGTTTTGAGTGAAGGAGGGCTGTGCAGATCACTAGCCTCACTTCTCCTCCAAAGCCATCTGAATCCAATGACCAGATATTCATCAGGATGAGGCAATTGGGGGTTAAATGACTTGCCCAAGGTCACACAGCTAGGGAGTGTCAAGTGTCTGAAGTGAGATTTGAACTCAGGTCCTCCTGACTCCCGCACTGGTGCTCTATCCACTGTACCACCTAGCTGCCCCACCCTCCCCATATATATATATATATATATATATGTTACATTATTTCACTATAAGCATATATTTCTAAAGACAGAGAGGTGGGGAGAAATATATCACTATATATCAACTGTGATCACAAAGATTATTGTAAAAAGAACGAGAGGTAAAGCTAAACATTAAAGGCGATAAAATATTTTCATTAATTTCAATCAATTTATTAACAACTTATTAAAGAGTGACTATGTGCTAGGCAAAATCTAAACATTCTGTTTACTAGGACAAAAATTAAACAGTCCTTTCTATTAAAAAGTTAATCATTTATCAGGAGTGGAAGAGAGATCAAATACACATACATATGTACTTATATTTTTGTATGCGCTTTCATACTTTCATATAATGTGCATGTAAATATAAATGGCATTCACAAAATAAATGTGTTATAAGGTTGTGATATATTCACTAGAAGCTAAGGAACTCCTAAAAGTCTTCATTTAGTAGATGAAGCCTGAGCTTAAACCCAAAGAAACAGAGATTTAAAGAAGTGGAAATGAGGAAGAAGTGTAACCTTTGCATGAGGAATGAATAAATGATAAGGAAGAGATGGAATCTGGATTGATGTGTATGAAGAATAAGAAGGTCATCCTTACTATAGAGAGTAGTAGGGGACATATAATGTCTAAAATACTGAAAAGAATAATAAGAATAATGTCTAAAGAGATTAAAGAAAAAAAAGAAATTTATACTTGACTCTATATCCAATGTGAAGCTAAATGGAATTTATTGCTAAGAGGGGGTGTGTACTAGCACTTCAGTAGCATAATTGAGGAGGGAATAGGGTAGAGATAAACTGGAGGCAGAAAGACCAAGTAGGAAGCCATCACAATAGCTGAGGTAAGAAATGACAAGACTGGAAACTATGGAGGTGTGAGTACAGAAAGGGGACAATTGTGAAAGATGTTGCAGAGGTAGAAATGATAGTATTTGACAACTGACCGAATATGTAGGATGAAGAGAAGGAGGACTTGAAGATAACACTTCTGAAGATTAGTAACTGTAAAGGTGGTGGTAACTTCAACAGAAATAAGAAAACAGTGAATTTGGGAAAAGAGATCTTTAAAGAAATCTTCACAGGTGAAGGTCAGCTAAATAATACATATGTGTATACATACATATGTATACATATATGTGTATATATATGTATAAATATAAATATATATATATATATATATATATACAGAGAGAGAAAGACAGACAGAGACAGAGAGGCAGAAAGACAGAGAGAGACAGAAAGAAATTTACTTTTTTCTATTAAATGTGTATATTGCATAGAAGAATTAATATGAGTGGGAGAAACCATAAAAGGAAACAAAACATAAAACAAACGTTTCTATCTGCAATCCAATTCCATATTTCTGTCTCTGGATGTGGAAGGCATTTTGCCTCGAGTCCATTGGAATTTTTTTTTAATCCCTGCATTTCAATGAAGTACTAAGTGTACCAGAAAAATTCCTTGCACACTATGGTTATTACTGTGTACAAAGTTCTCCTTGTTCTGCTCCTTTCACTCAGCATCAGTTCATGTAAACCATTCCAGGCTTCTCTGAATTCTTCCGGTTCATTGCTTGTCATAGTAAAATAGTATTCCATTACATTCATATACCACAACTTGTTCAGCAATTCCCCAATTAATGGGCATCCCCTTGATTTCCTGCTCTTGCCCACCACAAAGAGAGCTGCTATAAACATTTTTGTGCATGTGGGATCCTTTCCCATTTCTATGATGTCTTTTGGATAGAGTCCAAAAAACAATACTTCTGGGTCAAAGGGTATGGATATTTTTGTAGCCATTTGGGCATAGTTCCAAATTACTCTCCAGAATGTTTGTATAAACTCACAGCTTCACCAACAATGAATTAGTATTCAACTCCTACATCTTCTGCAACATTTTTTCATCTTCCTGTTTTGTTAGCCAGTCTGATAGGTGTGATGTGGTACCTCACCGTTGTTTTGATTTGCATCTCCCTATCAATAGTGATATGGAGCAATTTTCCATATCATTATAGATAGCTTTAATTTCTTCCTTTGTAAATTCCCTGTTATTAGCTTTTGACCATTTATCCATTGGGACATGACTTGTATTCTTGTATATTTGACTCAATTCTCCATACACTTTAGAAATAAGGCCTTTATCACAGACACTAGTTGTAAAAAATCTTTCCCAGTTTTCTGCTCCCCTCCTAATCTTGGGGGCTTTGGGTTTGTTTGGACAAAAACATTTCAATTTAATGCAATCAAAATTATCCATTTTTCACTTTATAATGTTCTCTTTCTCTTGTTGGGTCATAAATTTCTCCATTCTCCATAAATCCGTCAAATACACTGTTCCTTGTTCCCCTAATTTGTTGATAGTATCATTCTTTGTACCTAGATCATGTCTCCATTTGGACTTTATACTTGTGTAGAGTGTCAGCCATTAGTCTATGCCCAGTTTCTGCCACACTGTTACCCAGTTTTCCCAGTAATTTTTTTTATAAATTTATTTATTAAACTTTTTACATTCATTTTCACAAAATTTTGGGTACCAAATTACCTCCCCATTTATCCCTTCCCCCCACCCCAATACACCAAGCACTCTAATTTCTCCTATCACCAATCTGCCCTCTCTTCTACCATCCCTCGCTTCCCTTATCCCATCTTCTCTTTTGTCCTGTAGGGCCAGATAACATTCTATTCCCCATTACCTGTATTTCTTACTGCCTAGTAGCAAGGACAATACTCAACAGTTGTTCCTAAATCAAAAGTTCTAACTTCTTCCCATCCCTCCCTCCCCACCCATTCCCCTTGGGAAGGCAGGCAATTCAATATAGGCCACATGTGTGTAGCCTTGCAAATGACTTCGATAAGACTAACTATATTTCTCTCCATTCTATCCTGCCCCTAAAGTTTCCATTCTCTATTTTGATCCTATACCTCCTTGAGTGTTGACTACAAATTGCTCCCTCCTCCCATTGCCCTCCTCTTCATCATCCCCCCACTCTGCCCATCCCCCTCTCTCCCACTTTCCTGCATTGTAAAATAGGTTTTCATACCAAAATGAGTGTGCATTTTATTCCTTCCTTTAGTCGAATATGATGAGGGTAAACCTCATGTTTTTCTCTCAGCTCGCCTCTTTTTCCCTCCACTAAAAATTCTCCTACTTGCCTCTTCTATGAGAGATAATTTGCCCCATTCCATTTCATGCTCTCTACTCCCAATATATTTCTCTCTCATGGTTCACCTTAATTTTTTTAAGATAGGATCCCATCCCATTCAATTCAATCTGTGCTCTCTCTCTCTCTCTCTGTGCGCGTGCATGTGTGTATGTATGTGTGCGAATGTGTATGCGTGTGTGTGTGTGTGTGTGTGTGTGTAATCCCACCAACTACCCAGATACTTAAAAGTTTCAAGAGTTACAATATTGTATTTCCATGTAGAAATGTAAACAGTTCACCTTTGGTAAGTCCCTTATGACTTCTCTTTGCTGTTTACTTTTTCATGCTTCTTCTCATGCTTGTGTTTGAAAGTCAAATTTTCTTTTCAGCTCTGGTCTTTTCAGCAAGAATACTTGAAAGTCCTCTGTTTCATTGAAAGACCATATTTTCCCCTGAAGTATTATACTCAGTTTTGCTGGGTAGGTGATTCTTGGTTTGAGTCCTAGTTCCTTTGACTTCTGGAATATCCTATTCCACACCCATCGATCCCTTAATGTAGAAATGGCTAGATCTTGAGTTATCCTGATTTTATTTCCACAATACTGGAATTGTTTCTTTCTAGCTGCTTGCATGATTTTCTCCTTGACCTGGGAGTTCTGGAATTTGGCCACGATTTTCCTAGGAGTTTCTCTTTTTGGATCTCTTTCAGACGGTGATCAATGGATTCTTTCAATACTTATTTTGCCCTCTGGTTCTAGAATGTCAGGGCAGTTTTCCTCAATAATTTCATGGAAGATGATGTCTAGGCTCTTTTTATGATCATGGCTTTCAGGTAGTCCCATAATTTTTAAATTGTCTCTCCTGGATCTATTTTCCAGGTCAGTTGTTTTTCCCATGAGATATTTCACATTCTCTTCCATTTTTTCATTCTTTTGGTTTTGTTTGGTGATTTCTTGGTTTCTCGTAAAGTCATTAGACTCCATCTGTTCCATTCTAATTTTGAAAGAACTATTCTCTTCAGTGAACTTTTGAACCTCTTTTTCCATTTGGGTAATTCTGCTTTTGAAAGCATTCTTCTCCTCATTGGCTCTTTGAACCTCTTTTGCCAATTGAGTGAGCCTATTTTTCAAGGTGTTATTTTCTTCAGCATTTTTTTGGGTCTCCTTTACCAAGGTATTGCCCCGTTTTTCATGCTTTTCTTGCATCTCTCTCATTTCTCTTCCCAGTTTTTCTTCCACCTGTCTTACTTCATTTTCAAAGTCCTTTCTGAGCTCTTCCATGGCCTGATCCCATTGGATATCTATTTCGGTGTTTGGGGTGCAGAGGCCTTGACTTCTATGTCTTTCCCTGATGGTAAGCATTGTTCCTCCTCATCAGAAATGAAAGGGGGAAACATCTGTTCCCCAAGAAAGTAGCCTTCTATGGTCTTATTTTTCTTCCCTTTTCTGAGCATTTTCCCAGTCAGTTACTTGACTTCTGAGAGTCATCTCCACCCCCACCTCACTAGTGCTTGGGGTCTGAGATTCAGATGGTGCTTCCCAGCCTCAGGGCTTTCAGCAGGGGCAGGGCTGCTATTCAATGTGAGATTATGTTCTGGTGCTCAAGTGGGGGCAGTGCCCCCGCCCAGACTCAGTTCCCTCAGGGGGTTTATGCAAAGACCTTCAACAACGGATAGAGCTCCTGTCTGCTCTGGGAGCCCCTGTCCTCTGCTTCCTCCCGAGGGGGCCTGAGTTATGGAGATACCCCACTCCCCTCTTGGCTGGCCAGGAGGGGTCTCTCCCTGACCTGTAACACCTGTGGGTGGAGGGACCTTCGTGGTCACCAGTGATTCCCTCCCCGAAGCATGCTCGGTTCTGCTCCTCTTGGTGCTGCATTGGCAAGGCAGGGCTGAGCTCTTCTCTGGGTCCGGTGCACGATGCACCTTTGGGGTTGGTTTTTCAGGGCTCTCTGGAACAGAAATCTCCTCCACTCCATTGCTGCACAGCTTCCACTGCTCTAGAATTTGTTGGGAGTTCTTTTTACAGGTAATTTATGGGCTGTTGGCTTGGAGCTAGCATATGTGGTTCTTTCTACTCTGCCATCTTGGTTCCTCCCCAGATAATTATTTTCTAGAGCTGAATAAAATAATATCAAATTTCATCTTGAGGAACAAAAGGTCAAGAATATCAAAGGGAGTAATGAAAAGAAATGCTTGGGAAGGTGGCCTAGCACTACCATATCTCAAATTGTATTATAAAGCAGAAATTATCAAAACCACTTGGTGTTAGCTAAGAAACAGAAGGGTAGACAAGTGGAATAGGTCCTCAAGACACAGTAGGCAAGGAATATAGCAACCTCCTGTTTGATAACCCAGGACCCCAGTTTCTGGGGTAAGAACTCACTGTTTGAAAAAAAATTTCTGGGAAAATTGAATAACAGTGTGGCAGAAACTAGGCATAGACCCATGCCTGACACCATACACAAGAATAAAGTCCAAAAGGGCATATGATCTAGGTACGAAGATTGATACCTTGGACAAACTGGAGGAGCAAGGAGTAGTGTATTTATCAAATTTATGGAGAAGGGAAGAATTTTTGATTAAAGAAGAGTTAGAAAGCATTATGAAGTGTAGGATGGATAATTTTGATTGATTTAAACTGAAAAGTTTTTGCACAACCAAACCCAATGCAACCAAAATTCAGAGGGATGTAGTAAATTGGGAAAAAAATTTTTACAGCTAATCTCAGGGATAAAAACTTCATTTCTAGAATATGTGGAGACCTGAGTCAAATATACAACAATACAAGTCATTCCCCAATTGATAAATGGTCAAAGGATATGAACAGGAAACTTTCAGAGGAAGAAATTAAAAATATGTATAATCATATGAAAAAATGCTCTAAATCACTTTTGATTAGAGAGATGCAAATCAAAACAACTCTGAAGTACCACAGCATACCTATTAGATTGGCAAACATGACAGAACAGGAAAATGATAAATGTTGGAGAGGATATGGGAGAGTTGGAACACTAATTCATTGTTGGTTGAACTGTGGGCTGGTCCAACCATTCTGTTGAACAATTTGGAACTATGCCTAAAGGGCTACAAAAATGTACTTACCCTTTGACCCAGTAATATTACTTCTAGGACTGTATCCCTAAGAGATCATAATGATTGGAAAGGATCTTACATGGACAAAAATATTTACAGCAGCACTCTTTGTAGTTGCCAAAAATTGGAAATCAAGGGGATGACCATCAATTGGGGAATGGCTGAATGTATTGCGGTATATGAATGTAATGGAATACTATTGCACCATAATAAATGATGACTAAGAACAGTTCAGAGAGACCTGGAAAGACTTGTATGATCTGATGATCAGCAAAAGGAGCAGAACCAGGAGAACTTTGTGCACAGCAACGACCACAGTGTGAGAGAGTTTTTTCTGGTAGACTTGGATCGTCATAAGTATTCAAGGACATAAAAAAATAAAATTCCCAATGGTCTTCTAAGGCAAAATGCCTTCTACAGTCAGAAAAAGGAACTATGGAATTCAACTGCACAATGTAGCAAATCATGTGTGTGTGTGTGTGTGTGTGTGTATTATGTTTTGGTTTGTTATATGAATTCTCCCATTTATTTTAGTTCTTTTACACAGCATGACTATAGTGAAAATGTATTCAATAGTAATGTATACGTAGATGCTACATAGAGTTGTATGCTGTCTTGGTGAAGGAGGGAGGTGGTGAGTGGTAGGTAGAGAGGAAATAATCCAAGTTTTATGGTCGTGATTGTAGAACATTAAAAATAAAAAAAATGAAAATTTAAAAATTTTAAAAAGAGACAATTGTGTGTGTAAGTGTGTATATCTATGTATCTATATATATAGATATATATCAACTGCTCAGATTAACAGAAGAAGTAAAATACTTAAATAACTCCGTCTCAGAAAAAGAAATTGCTCATGCCATAAATGAATTCCCTATGACAAAATATCCAGAACAAGATGAATTTACAAGCAAATTCCATCAAACATTAAAAAACAGTTAATTCCAATACCATGCAGACCATTTGGAGAAATTGGTGAAGTCCTAGCAAATTCTTTTTATGATACAAATTTGGTTCTGATACCTAAATGAGACCTAAATTGGAAAGAGCGAAATCAAAGAAAGAAAATTATAGGCCAATTTCCCTAATGAATATAGTTGCAAACACTTTCCATAAAATATTAGCCAAAAACTGCAACAACTTGTTACAAGAAAAATGTACTATTATTAGGTACGAATTATACCAGGAATGCAGGGCTGGCTCAATATTAGAAAAACAATGACTATTATTGATCATATCAACAATAAAACTAACAGAAAACATATGTATGATTATCTCAATAGAGGAAGAAAGAGCTTTAGACAAAATATAAAACTCATTCCTTTTGAAAACTCTGGTGAACTTCCTTAAATAATTGGAAACTTCCTTAAAATAATAATTGGTAACTACCTAAAGCTGTCAGCAAACATCATATGTAATGGGGATAAGCTAGATGCATTTTCAGTAAGAATGGGGGTGAAGTAAGGATGTCCATTATCACCACTGTTATTTAATATGGTACTAGAAATGTTAGCTTAGGCAATAAGAGAAGAAAAATATATTGAAATAATTATAATAGACAAAAAGAAACTAAGCTATCACTTTGCAGATGACGTGATGTACTTAGAGAATAATAGGGGATCAAGTAAAAAAATAATAAACAACTTAAGCAAAGTTGCAAGATACAAAATAAACCCACATAAATCATCTGCATTTCTCTATATTAATAACAAAGTCCAGCGACAAGATATAGAAAGAAATTCTATTTGAAGTTATGGCAGATACTATAAAGTATTTGAGTGTCTACCTGCCAAAACAAACCCAGGGACTATCTAAAGAACATTACAAAATAGTTTTTGCACAAATGAATTCGATCCAAATAGCTGGAAAAACCTGAGTTGCTCATGGGTAGGCCAAGCTAATACTAAAAAAAAAATGACAATTCTACCTAAGTTAATTAACTTATTCAGTCCCATACCAATCAAACCTCTAGAAAATTATTTTCTAGAGATAGAGAAAATAATGTCGTAATTTATCTGTAAGAAGAAAAGGTCCAGCATTTATCATTTTCTTGTTCTGTCATGTTTGCCAATCTTACAGGTGTGATGTGGTACCTCAGAGTTGTTTTGATTTGCATCTCTCTAATCAATAGTGATTTAGAGCACTTTTTCATATGATTATAGATATCTTTGATTTCTTCCCCTGAAAATTGCTTGTTCATATCCTTTGACCATTTATCAATTGGGAAATGACTTGTATGGTTATATAGTTGAGTCAGTTCTCTATATATTCTAGAAATGAGGCCTTTATCCCCGAGCTTAGCCGTAAAAATTTTTTACCAATTTGCTACATCCCTCCGAATTTTGGTTGCACTGGGTTTGGTTGTGCAAAAACTTTTCAGTTTAAAGTAATCAAAATTATCAAACATGACAGAACAAGAAAGTGATAAATGCTGGAGAGGATGTGGGAGAGTTGGAACACTAATTCATTGTTGGTGGAGCTGTGAGATCATCCAACCCTTCTGGAGAACAGTTTGGAACTATGCCCAAAGGGCTATAATAATGTGCATACCCTTTGACCCAGAAATATCGCTACTAGGACTGTATCCCGAAGAGATTATAAAAACAGGAAAGGGTCCCCCCGTGTACAAAAATATTTATAACAGCACTCTTTGTGGTAGTCAAAAACTGGAAGTCAAGGGGATGCCCATCAATTGGGGAATGGCTGAATAAATTATGGTATATGAATGTAATGGAGTACTATTGCACCATAAGAAATGATGAACCAGAAGACTTCAGGGAGGCCTGGAAGGACTTACATGACCTGATGCTGAGCGAAAGGAGCAGAACCAGGAGAACTTTGTGCACAGCGACGACCACAATGTGCGAGAGTTTTTGCTGGTAGACTTGGAACTTTGTAATAACACAAGAACTTACTGAGAAAAAAAAAAATCCCAATGTTGGTCTTCTAAAGCAAAATGCCTTCCACACTCAGAAAAAGAAATATGGAAGTCATTCGCAGAATGTAGCAGATCATGTTTGTGTGTGTGTGGGTTTCAGTGTATTATGTTTTGATTTGTTATATGATTTCTTCCATTTATTTTAGTTTGACTACATAGCATGACTATAGTGAAAATGTGTTCAACAGGAAAGTATATGTAGAACCTATACAGAATTGTATGCTGTCATGGGGAGGGAGGGGGTAGTGGGGGAAGGGTGGAGGGGATAAAATCTTAACTTTAAGGAAATGATTGTAAAACATTAAAAAAAATTAAAATTAAAATTAAAAAAAAAGGTCCAGAATATCAAAGCAACTAATGAAAAGAAATGCCAAGGAAAGTGCCCTAGGTATACCAGCTCTAAAATTGTATTACAAAGCAGCAAACATCAATACATAAAGATCAAACATCAAAAGCAACAAAACATTAAAAAAAAGCAAACATCTAATTGTGCTGGCTAAGAAATATAGGGGTAGATCGATGGAATTGGTTAGATACATAAGAAACAATAGTCAATGATTACGTACTGTTTGATAAACCCAACTACCCCAACTTCTTGGATAAGAACTCACTGTTTGACAAAAATATCTGGGAAATCTGGATGTTAGTGTGGTGGAAACTAGGCATAAACCAATGCCTGACACTGTGTGCCAGAATAAAGTCCAAATGAGTACATGATCTAGGTAGAAAGGCTGCAAACATAAACAAATTAAGGGGGCAAGAAACAATATATTTGTTGGATTTATGGTGAATGGAGGAATTAATGACTGAACAAGCAATAGATAATATTATGAAATGCAATATGGATAATTTTGATTACATCATATTGAAGTTTTGCATAAATATGCAACCAAGATTAAGAGGGAAACAGAAAACTGTGAAAGAATTTTTGCAACTAGTGTCTCTGATAAAGCCCTCATTTTTAAAATATATGGAGAACTGAGTCAAATTTACAAGAATAAAAGTCATTCCTGAATTGGTAAATAGTCAAAGGATATGAGCAGGCAGTTTTCAGAGGAAGAAATTAAAGATATCAACAGTCATATGAGAAAATGCTCTAAACCACTATTGATTATGGAGATACAAATCAAAACCACTCTGAGGTACCACATCACACCTATCAGATTGACTAACATGACAAAACTGGAAGATGATAAATGTTGGAGAAGATGTGGAAGACACTAAATTTGTTATTGTTGAAGCTGTGGGCTAATGTAACTCTTCTCATAAGCGATTTGGAACTATGCCCAAAGGATGTTAAAAATGTGTATCCTCTTTGATCCAGCAATATCACTGATAGGGCTGTATCCCAAAGAGATCATAAAAATGGAAAAAAGACCCCCATGTACAGAAATATTTATGGCAACTCTTTTTTGTGGTACCCAAGAATTCGAAA
Organism: Bettongia penicillata ogilbyi; assembly: GCA_023548195.1. Taxonomy (NCBI): domain Eukaryota; kingdom Metazoa; phylum Chordata; class Mammalia; order Diprotodontia; family Potoroidae; genus Bettongia; species Bettongia penicillata. The sequence continues at coordinate 9,541,509 of JAJHZJ010000147.1, forward strand.
TTGAAAGAATGTCCATCAATTGGGGAATGTCTGAACACGTTGTTGTCTACGAATGTATTGGAATATTATTGTACTATATAAAATGACAAACAGGTGGACTTCAGAAAAATCTAGAAAGACTTATATGAACTGATGTTGAGTGAAAAGAGCATAATCAGGAGAATATTATACACAGTAACAGCACAGTGTGTGAGGACTGTTTCTGATAAACTTCACCAGCAATTCAATGACCTAAAACATTTCCAAAGGACTCGATGCAAAATGCCATCTGCATCTAGATAAATAATGATAGAATCAGAAAGCAGAAATAGTCTGGAAGTGACAGGGTTAAGCAAATATATGCCAACTCCTCATCATAGTCTAGTGTGTCATAAAACAAAAAGAAATTGCCCTCTGCAAGCAAGGTTGGGAATATAGTTTCTTCTAGAGATGGCCAGATTACTTTGAATGCAACAAGGTAGAAAGTGTATGTTCACTGTTGAAAGAAGTTTGAGATTCCTAGTTAAAGGAACACACTAGTCTAATCAGAGCAAGGCCTAGAAAAGGATGAGAGGCACCAGATATCCCTTTGTGCCTGATTGAGATAATCAAACATGATTGTCTGATAAGAGAGTGTTATTCTATGTTACAAATGGAAAAAAATGAGCTTTGTAACTAACTTGATCCTGTTAGTGCTGAAGATTTCTATGTTATACACATCCCTAAGTCTGCTTTAGCCTCAAATTGCATCAGCATTGAAAAGCTTTGAAATTTGATTACTGTTGTGATTTTCTGAGTGTCCTTCATCCTTTGCTTTTTTCTGTACTATGAATTTCTCAAGGAATGTTTTGTAACCTTGCCTGTTTTAGTTCTTTCCATTAAAATGAAAGGTAATAAATATTTCACAAGAGATTGTGAGATAAGAAAATGAAAAGGGGAAAGGATTGGAAAAAAATAAATCTTAACATTGTGCTAGAAATAATACAATTATCACTTTACTATCCTGTTTTCCAAATGCATTATTATCAACAATTTTGCATTTGATCATATGGGAACTACAGTGTTCTTCCATTAAAGATTTCTTCCAGTGCCCCACAAATGTGTGGAGTTGAAGTACTATTCTTGAAAGTCATGCTTAAGGAGCACAATCTATAGTCAGCATTAATAACTTGGAAAGGTTTGAAGACTTTACCAGATTGCTTCTTATCTAACAACTCGCTAAATTTGAAAAAGACCATCACCATTTTGGAATGAAATAATGAGATTTTTCTCTCTCAACTAATCTTGAATTTCATGCACAGAAGCAAGAATGGGACTGTGGTCTATCTTTGAATGATTTCATAGGAGAACACATATTCAATAAATCAAAGATTTTGAATGTAAAGTGTTTTTCTTACAATACCATTGTACTTAATTATCTTCCCATTGGATTTTGTTGTTCCCTGTTCAAATGGTAAATTGTTTTTGGACAGGTACTATGTCTTACAGTCTTTTTAGACCAAAGAGCACCTAGTACTTTGCTAGTCACAAAAAGATATTCAATTAATATTTGTACATTGATTTATTAGTACCTACTGTTACATGTGATCTCCCATCTCTATGCTTTGTACCGTCTCTCCCCCATGCTTGTAATGTTCTTTCTCCTTAATCCTTTCTGGGATCCTTCATGACTCATTTCAAGTTACCTCTGAATGAGGCTTTTCTCGGTAACCTCAGCTTTTAGTGTCTTTCACCCAAGGTTACCTTGTATCTCCTTTATATTTTCTGCATGTATCAATATATGAAAATGTTCTATCCTTTTTTAGATTTTGAGTTCAATATTAGGATTAATGAGGCATGACTGTAGTCACTAATGCTAGAGAAGCTGAGACATTTTTCTACTTGGGGTTAGGAAAAGCTTTGGTGTAAGTTTAATGACTTTCTTTGCTTGTCTTAGTTAATTTTCTGTTTTACCTATCACACAATTGAGATTAGCATTCATTTGGCTACCAATTAGTAGTGTTTTTATTCAACTAATGACTATTTCTCCTGTTTGTGCTAAGATTATTTACTTTGGTTTAAGATCATTTTTCTTTTTATTCCAGATCTCCCCGCTTCTGAATAATATCGGTAGTCTGTGGGTAAATTTATTTCCTGTTACATGAATCATAAGTAATTGACTTGGCAAATCTGCAGCTCTAACACAGCACTTACTGCCATTAAGGTATATAGGCACTATTTCCATGTTAACAGACTGTCAAAAAAAGATAATTCCAAGAATACTTTGAAACAGAAGCTATATGTCCATTTTAGTGGCAGTTATGTGATTCTTGATCTTATTGTATTGAATTAAAATCATTGACTCATATAGAATCCCTGACATAAGGTTTCTACTAGAAAAATTAAAGTACAACAGATGAAAATTTTCTTCTGTTTTTCATGGAATCATGTTGGTGAGATATTTCAGTCACTTCTTACTCTCAAAGACTCCAAGTCTTCCTGATTTCAGTCCCAGTGCTCAATCCACTGAGATATCTAGTTTCCCGTATGTATTTTATGCATAACTCTGCGTAAAAGCCCCTTAGTCATTAGGATACATCAGTACAAAAGATGGCAACATATTTTCTTTAGTATCATTCCTAATTAAAAAAAAATATCTCTTTAGAATAAAACAATGGGGATGAAGCAGAAAGTTCAGTGACACTGAAGCCCCAGTTTCCAAATTTTTAATGTTCTTTGGCATTTTCCCCTAAAACATGTCTCACTATGACAGCCCCTTAACTTGAGTTCCCTGTTACTACTAGAATCAAAGACTAACTCCTCTGACTGACATTTAAAATTCTTCACAAACTGTTTCCACACTCCCTTTCTAGGTTTATCACTTTCTATCAGGATCTTCTCAGACTATGCAATTTAAACAAATTCTAACATTATCTATTCTCAAGAAAATATAATTGTAGAACAGCTACTTGCCACAATGAGCATTCTCAACTTTCAGATACTTGAAAACTATTAATTCGTTGACTTTTCTGAAATTACTCTTTTCCTGACTTAATGCCAATGTATTTAGCATCCTGGCCTAGACCATTAATCCATTAATCATATTTCCAATATTATCATGAATAATTTAGTTGTAGGCCTTTAATGTGATCTAAAACAACAGAATACACAGTTGTCTCTTCCTTGGTGAAGTTTTCAATCTCAATAGTAAAACAAAATATACACATGAAGGCCTAAAGAATATTTACAAAATAGCTTTAAAATGGAATATAAAATTTTATACACATACATACACACTGTGAGAAATGAATGATCAAAGGGAGTTACTTTTTAAACTGGGTAAGAATGTATATATATGGATGTATGTTTTTATGCATGAATGAATGAATGAATGAATAAAACAGGAAATATTAAATACTTACCATGTGAAAAGCACTGTAACTGCTGGGGTTAACAGAGAGAACCTATGATCTCAAAGAGTGGTATTTCCAGAGTGGGGGAAACACATGTAGGATGCTTTACCTGCAGGTCTCTCAGCTCTAGGATTTTCTATGGTATATTCATATCAGAAAAGCTCTCCCTCCTTTGTTCCAATTTTGTTCCAACTTTTAATCACCCTGGATTCCTATAAATCTCAACAAAAAAAAATACTTTCTTTGGAAAACCTTCCCTAACTCCTCTTAATGCCAGTGTTTTTCTTCTTTTGACAACCTTTTTATTTATCCTGTATATATGTATCGATATGTATGTGGACGTATGTATATATCCACACAAATATATGTGTGTATGCATATATGCATGCATATTTGTATGCATATATGCATATACTGGTTTGTATGTTGTGCCCCCTGCAGCGGATTGTAAGTACCTTGAGGGAAGGCACTGTCCTTTGCCTTTTTTTGTATTCTCAATTCTTAGTACAGTGCCTGGCCCATAGTAAGCACTAAATAAATGTTTATTTATATGAATTGAAAAATGAAATGAAAAAGCCTCTTGGTCATTAAGGTACAGCAGTACAAAAGATGGCAATGTATTTTCTTTATTACCATTCCTAATTACAAAACCATATCCATTTAAAAGAAAATAATGGGAATGAACTGGAAAGTAGAGTGAAACTGAAGCTCCAGTTTCCAAATTTTTAATATTCTTTGGCATTTTCCCCTAAAACATGTCTCACTATGACAAACAACTTAATTTGAGTTCCCTATTACTACTAGGATCAAATGCTAACTCCTCTGATTGACATTTAAAATTTTTCACAACCTGTTTCCACACTCCCTTTCTAGGTTTGTCACTCTCTAACAGGATCTGCTCAGAATACTCAACAGGCCATTCTTCCCCATTCCTGATGTATAGTTTCTATTCCACGCCTTTGAACGGTCTGAACCCTACATATTGAATGTCATATTGAATATATTCAATCCTCACTCCCCATTTTTGAATCCCTAGTTTTCTTCAAATATTATTTCAAGTAACACCTCCTAAATGAGGTCTTCCTGACCCCCACAACGTTAGTTTTCTTCCCCAAGTTTTGTCTTGTATTATACACACACACAAAACATGTATGTATGGACATATATGTATACACACATACACACACATATACACACAAACATACACACACATAGATATAGATAGATATAGATTCACCCCCTTTGGGGCATTCATATTATCTACCTCTAATGAACATAACCTTCTTGAGGGCAGAGATACTTCATTTATGTCTTTGTATCTCCAGCAGTTAATATAGGTTCTGGCAAGTAGCAGGTGTTTATTCATTGATTTTTTAAATTCTGTTTTTAAGTGGTAATCAAAGAATTACAATTATATACTAAGTGATAGACTGTACTTTCTGCAATGGGAAGATAATTTTGTGATTTCTCTTACTATATTTTCTGGTATACATATTTAGAGCATGAGAACATCAAAGTCAAGAGAGTCAAACTGAATTTTCCTTCAGTTGTTTACTAGGGCTCCATTTATTTTTTATTCATATTTCATTCTACATATTATATAGGTCAATATGTGATCTTAGTTTTCAAAGTATTCCTTTCTATACTTAATTTATGTTTCATTCTATTCATTTTAAATAACTTATGAAGTTATTTTAAATAACTTAAACAACTCATTTGAATTCTAATAAAAATTATTATTTTTATACAATTGATAAATTATGAAAGTATATGAATAATTGTCACAGAAGAAGCACAAATTCTTAATAATCAATTATAATGCTCACACTAATAATCAAAGAGACTTTTAAATTTTTCCTATATGTTTTTGGTAAATAGTAATTTTCCATTTACATGTGAGGATAGTTTTCAACATTCATTTTTATAAGATTGTGAGTTTCAATTTTTTCCTCCTTCCCTTCCACCCATTTCCACTCCCAAGACAGTAAGCAATCTGATATAAGTCATGTAAGTGTCATCACATAAAAATATTTCCATAATATTCATATTGTAAAAGAAGAAACAGAACAAAAGGGAAAAGCCACACACAAACAAAAAGGAAAATAGTGTTAGTATTAGTCACAGTTGTACAAGAAGAAACAGATTAAAAGGAAAAGAAATGAGGGAGAATTAAGTAATTTTTTTGAATCCTTCAATCCACATTTAGACTCCATATTTCTTTCTCTGGATGTGGATGGCATTTCCCAACATGAGTCTTTTGGAAATGTCTTGAATTATTATATTACTGAGAAGAGCTAAGTCAATCATAATTGATCATTGTATAGTGTTGTTAGTGTGTACAGTGTTCTCCATGTTCTGTTCACTTCACTGATCAACATTTCATGTAAGCTTTCCCAGGTTTTTCTGAAATCTGCCAGTTCATCATTTCTTATAGCACAATAGTGTTCCATTGCATTCATGTACTGCAACTTGTTCAGTCATTCCCCAATCAAAGGCATTACCCAAATTTCTAATTCTTTGCTTCCACAAAAAGAATTGCTATAAATATTTTTGTACATACAGGTCCTTTTCCCTTTTTTATTATCTCTTTTCAGTACAGACCTAGTAGCAGTATTGCTGGATCAAAGGATATAACAATTTGATCGCCTTTTACGTATAGAGTCCTCAGTCTGGGATTTTTTTGGGAAGGAAGCTGAATTTTTCTCAATGATCAATAAGTTCATATAATATGATTACAGAAAATTCACATAAGCCATGGTAGTGGATAATGCCCAGGTTCTGTTTAACATCCATCCTTTAATTCAACCCAGAAATCTTGCTTTCTGATATTTCCCACACCACCTGCTTTTTAACTCCTATTCTGAGAATGATCATCAAATCCACATTAAAACTGTTTCTGGATAAACCCTGTCATTCTATTCATCATCCTTGTTGCTGCCCACCACATCTTCTCAATTTGTATTGATGCCTTCCATTTGAATGAAACTTACTTGTAGACAGCAACTGTGTAACTTTTGTCTGGGCACCACCAGCATTAATTAATTCATTCATTTATTAAAGAAAAAGAACTATCTCCAAAATGTTTCATTGCTCTATTATTTTTAATTATAACCCATATCTATAATTTTAACACAAATGATTACCTATCAGGAAGGACCATGATAGGATATCCAAGCAAATGATCAAATACATTGTGGCATATTCATGCAACAGAATATGAAAATATAGATGAGACTCACAAGTGTGAGAAATGAAAGGGAATCTGAAATATCCTGAGAAATGATATAATGTGGATAAAAGTAGAACCAGGAAAACAGAGTACAGACAGATGAAAAGTGATTGAGAGTCAGTTTACAAATAAAGTATCTTGATGGAAACTGAGAAACAATGATTTAAAATATCCTACTGCCTTTTATGTGTTGAAATTGACTTGCTTAACGTAAAGAGCTTGTATGTCTAGGTGCTGATAGAGTACAGGCCCTGGAGTCAGCAGGACCTGAGTTCAAATCTGCTCACAAATACTTACTAACTGTGCAGTCCTGGATAAATCACTTAGCCCCAACTGCCTCAAAAAAATTAATAAATGTAAAGAACTTTGCAATATGTTTAATTGGCTGTATTGATCATTGATATTAAGTTTATACTAAATCTTCAGGCATTAACTTTTCAGAATTCTGTGGTCCAGTAAAGCCGTTAGCATGGAAGAAACTTGTCATGCACTCCTCTTTTTAACTAATGTATTCATTACCTTATTTTATGTTTTCTTACTGGTAACAGTACTCTGTGAGACGTAAAAGAACACTTTTATGTTAATCTTTTGATTTTACCTGAAATTAATTCGCAGTTCCCAACAATCAGAATTTAACCATTGAACTGATTATATGTTTGATATTTGAAAAGGAATAAAAATACATAAGCAGTGTTCTTGTGATAAGTGGGAATCTGCTGTTCCAGCTCCAGTTATAACCAAGGATTTTTTTTATTTCTTTGTCACACTGTGCCAGGTTTTAAACAGTTGGGATAGAAATCTGACTCCTGTTGTAGACTATAATTAGAGAAAACTGTCATTGAATTGATAGAGGTTGGCTGGGTCAGAAAGGAATAACAGTTAAGGTTGTCTTTTCAGAGAGAACACTTTATTCATCTACCAAAGCTAACTGCCTAGTGAATCCATTTGTCACCTGGGATCAACTGTTCCAACTATTATCAGATCCATTCCCTTACTGTTTAGAGGTAGCTTGGAGTTACAAAGACATATATTCAATTCAAGTCCATTCAATGCACGTTTATTACATTTCTGCTATAATAATTATAATAAATTATATTTTATAGTGATTTAAAGTTGATAAGGCAAGTTTCGCACAATATCTCACTTGAACTTAACAGCAACCCTACAGGTACTGCAAGTATCATTATCCTCATTTTGTAGATGAACAAATGGGGGCTCAGAAAGCTTCAATAACTGCTTGACAAAGCTAATGTCACAAGCAGAAATGGTATCATACTCTCTTCATGACTTCAGGTCTAGCATTCTATCTACTACACCACACAGTAGATTGTAATCTAGTATTTAATCAATAAACGTTAAGTACCTATTATGTGCCAGGTATTGTGCTAGATATATGAATAGAGACAAAAATGAAATAATCTCTGCCCTCAAGAGGCTTATGTGCTACTGGTAGAGACAGCATATACATATCTAAGTTAAAATTACAATATAAATATTTTTAAATTGAGTGAATACGTTATTTTGTCTATTATAAATAACCAAATTAACTATAAAGGATACATGAAGAAAGTTGCTATCTGCATCCAGAGAAAGAAGTACAAATAGAAATATGTACAGAAGAATTTCACATAAATACATATAAGTATATGTTCACACATATATACATATACATATGTATATGTGCCTGCATGTGTGTGTGTGTGTGTGTGTATTTGTATCTAATGGTAGCCATTTCTAGAGTAGGGAGGGGAGAGGAAAAAAGGGGGGAAAGAAATTTACAGGATAATGTAGATTTGAAAAGAACAGTAAGTTGTGCATAGTAGGTTTGCAATTTCATGTGTAATCATCTTTGTATTGTACTATGCTATGTTAATCCTTGTTTTATTATATAAATTAAAAATAAATCAATAAATATGATATCCGTCTTTTGGAAGAGGGAAGGCATTAGCAGCTGAGAGTGAAGGAAAGGTTTCATGCAAAATTTACTAAAGGAGTTGACGATTGCACAAAAACATATATTGCAAGTTACTATGTTATGAATGCTTGAGAAGTTTGAAAAATGAAATATTATTGTGGAAGAAGGTTTCTGTGGTAGAAGCAACATTTTAAGGTCCCGGCACCTAGAGAATAAGATACTTTTTCCTTAAGAGATATTTGAAAATGTCCTCAAGACAATTGACTCTAGGGATTAAGGATTGAACTGTTGAAATATGCATCCCTTACTGCTTAAATATAAATTGAGATAGGACTTCATGGACTAGAATTCCTGCCTCAGGCATCTGACCATGGATCAGAAGAATGACCAACTTCAGTAGAGGAGAGCTGTATTTTGCTAAATATTCACAAGGTATACTTGACCTTTCTGAATATTCCTGTTGTTGCTTAATAAGCCTCCATCTGTTTACCACTAAATGCTCCAACTATTTCATTTCATTCTAGTATCAAATCTCAACTATGAGGAACTAGCCTGAGTCAGGCCTGGACTTCAGGGAAGAGGTGATTTCTGAGCAAGACTTTGAAGGATTTCAACAAGTAAATTGTCAGGGGGGAAAATGTTATCATGCACTTATGAAAAGAGAAGGCTTAAGATACTAAAATATAACAGAAGTAAATGAATGGAAAAGAATTAGACACTTAATATGTGCAAATTGATGGTGCAAAATAGTATCTAGAGAAAGCTAAAAGAAAAATAAGATAGTGCTCTCAAGGAGATTACATTCTGACAGGAGACAGGACATAATATCAATTCCAAGCCAGATGGAAATACCCAGGACAAGGGTGGGGAACCTATGGCCTTGAGATCACATGTAGTCCTCTAGGTCCTCAGATGTGCTCTTTAACTGAATCCAAGCTTCAGAAGACATCTATGGAGATTCAACAGCAATCTTAAGGTTCAATCAAACGTCCACACTTGAGGACCTGGAGGGCCAAATGTGACCTTAAGACCGCAGGTTCCCTACCCCTGGCCCAGGATTTGGAAGGTGGTAGAAGCAAAGCTGATGATAATGGATCTTCTTGAGTGTTATTTTTGTTTTCAAAAAGATCAATATCCAAGAATAAACCATTTGATGATAAGGACATTGATAGCAGAAGTTTACTCTTCTGGTTTTTGAATAGCTATGGCAGCTGAAAAACCACTCGATTTGGAATGTCCTGTGCTCACATCAAGACCCTGCTCCTGACTGACTATAAAGCATCAGGAAAATCATCTCAACCTTTTTAAATCTCAGTTTTCTCATTTGTGAAGTGCAGCTAAGGAGACTCTCACTGCCTGCCATTTTGGGATGGATCAAGTGAGATAATGTAAAGTGCTTTGTAAATGGTGAATTGTTTTATAAATGAAGCCTAAGGCTTAGGTTAAAGTTGAAGAAAAGGATACATACACAATGAGGATGGTAATGATAACATAACATTCATATAGTATTATGCATTTCCAAAGACCTTCGTACTCATGTGCCGTTTGATTTTCAACAAGTTTCTGATATAGAATGGCGTTTTATTTAATGATTTAGGGAATTAGTCTTCGAGGAAGGTCTTTTTTGGGCATAAAGCCAGGAAATGTCAGAAGTGGAATTCAAACACAAAACATTTTGATCCCATATCCTATACTCAGTTTGCTATGACTACTGATATTATAATAGGATAGACTGATTGGTTTTGAAAGTATGTCAACCATTGAAAGGAGTCCTTGTCTTTCATCATACCTCTTCATCATACCTAGCTAGAAAATACAACAAATGCAAGACCTGCAGATAGTGCTACCTATATCCCAACCACTGTCATGAAACTATATGCTGAATTAATATTTTTACTATATTTAACTGTTGATTCCTTGCCCTGCCCTTTTAGCACTAATGATCCAGGGTTAGAGAAACTGTGGCCTTGAGGCCACACGTGGCCTTCTAGGTCCTTGGGTACAGCTTTTTGACTGAGTCCAAGTTTTACAGAACAAACCCTTTTATTAAGAGGATTTGGGGGTGGAGTCAATATGGCGGAGTAGAAAGACTCACGTATGCTAGCCCCGAACCCACAGCCCATAGATTTAATGTAAGAAGAGCTCCCCACAAGTTCTGGATCACTGCAGGGTGTTCAGAAACACAGTGGAAGAGATTTCCGTTCCAGAGAGCCCTGGAGAGCTGTCCCCAGGGTCCGTCACGCCCCGGAAAGTGGAGTCCACCCCTGAGCTGCCCTGGCCACTGCCCCAAGGGAGCAGATCCGAGCAGGCTTCAGGGACGGAACCTCTGGCGGCTGGGAAGGTCCCTCCACCCACAGACGCTACAGGTCAGTGAGAGAGACGTCTGAGCTGGCCGAGAGGGGAGTGGGGTGTCTCTGTGACTCGGGCCCCCTCGGGAGGAAGTGGCAGAGGCAGAGGCAGGGGCAAGGGCAGCAGCGGTGGTCCCCCGGGACTCCCCAAGCAGGCAGGATCTTCATTACTGAAGGTCTCTGCATAAAGTCCCTGAGGGAGCTGAGCCTGGAAGTCGGCCCTGCCCCCACCTGCCCCATTCATGAAGGTCTCTAAAGCCCCTGAGGGAACTGAGCCTGGGAGGCGGTTCTGCCCCCACCCCAGCACCAGAACTTAAGCTCACATTGAATAGCAGCCGTGCCTGCTGCGGAAAGCCCATTTGAATCTCAGACCCCAAGCACTAGCTGGGTGGATCTAGGTGGGGGTGGACAGGAATCTCAGAAGTCAAGTAACTGGCTGGGAAAATGCCCAGAAAAGGAAAGAAAAATAAGACTAGAGAGAGCTTCTTTGAGCAGGTGCAAATGTTCCCGCCTTTCAATTCTGATGACGAGGAAATATTCTTACCATCAGAGAAAGACATGGAGGGCGGGGCCTCTGTATCCCAGACATCCCAGGGCGTTGTCGGGTGGGCTCAGTCCTTGGAAGAGCTCAAAAAGGATTTTGAAAAGCAAGTTAGACAGGTGGAGGAAAAACTGGGAAGAGAAATGAGAGAGATGCAAGAAAAGTATGAAAAATGGGTCAATACCTTGGTAAAGGAGACCCAAAAAAATGCTGAAGAAAATAACACCTTGAAAAATAGGCTCACTCAGTTGGCAAAAGAGGTTCAAAAAAGCCAATGAGGAGAAGAATGCTTTCAAAAGCAGAATTACCCAAATGGAAAAAGAGGTTCAAAAGTTCACTGAAGAGAATAGTTCTTTCAAAATTAGAATGGAACAGATGGAGTCTAATGACTTTACGAGAAACCAAGAAATCACCAAACAAAACCAATAGAATGAAAAAATGGAAGAGAATGTGAAATATCTCATGGGAAAAACAACTGACCTGGAAAATAGAACCAGGAGAGACAATTTAAAAATTATGGGACTACCTGAAAGTCATGATCAAAAAAAGAGCCTAGACATCATCTTCCATGAAATTATTGAGGAAAACTGCCCTGACATTCTAGAACCAGAGGGCAAAATAAGTATTGAAAGAATCCATCGATCACCACTTGAAAGAGATCCAAAAAGAGAAACTCCTAGGAACATTGTGGCCAAATTCCAGAACTCCCAGCTCAAGGAGAAAATCATGCAAGCAGCTAGAAAGAAACAATTCCAGTATTGTGGAAATACAATCAGGATAACTCAAGATCTAGCCATTTCTACCTTAAGGGATCGAAGGGCTTGGAATAGGATATTCCAGAAGTCAAAGGAACTAGGACTCAAACCAAGAATCACCTACCCAGCAAAACTGAGTATAATACTTCAGGGGAAAATATGGTCTTTCAATGAAACAGATGACTTTCAAGCATTCTTGATAAAAAGATCAGAGCTGAAAAGAAAATTTGACTTTCCAACACAAGAATGAGAAGAAGCATGAAAAAGTAAACAGCAAAGAGAAGTCATAAGGGACTTATCAAAAGTGAACTGTTTACATTCTTACATGGAAAGACAATATTTGTAATTCTTAAAACTTTTCAGTATCTGGGTAGTTGGTGGGATTACACACACACTTACACACACACACATGCGCACATGTGCACGCACACATACATACACACATGCAGACACATACAGAGACAGGGAGCACAGAGTGAATTGAATAGGATGGGACCATATCTTAAAAGAAATTAAGGTAAATGGTGAGATAGAAATGTAGGGGGAGGAAAGAGGGTGAAATGGAATGGGGTAAATTATATGTCATTTAAGAGGCAAGCAGGAGAGTTTTTAGTGGAGGGAAAAAGAGGAGAGCTGGGAAAAAAAAAAAACCAAGAAGTTTACCCTCATCACATTCGACTAAAGGAAGGAATAAAATGCACACTCATTTTGGTATGAAAACCTATCTTACAGTACAGGAAAGTGGGGGAGAAGGAGATAAGCAAGGGGGGGATGATGGAAGGGAGGGCAATGGGAGGAGGGAGCAATTTGAAGTCAATACTCAGGGAGGGACAGGATCAAGAGACAGAATAGAAACAATGAGGGGCAGGATAGGAAGGAGAGTAATTCAGTTAGTCTTACACAGCACGACTATTATGGAAGTCATTTGCCAAACTATACAGATAGGGCCTATATTGAATTTCTTACCTTCCCAAAGGGAATGGGTGGGGAGGGAAGGATAGGGAGAATTTGGAACTCAAAGTTTTAGGAACAACTGGTTAGTATTGTTGTTGCTACTAGGAAATAAGACATACAGTTAATGAGGAATAGAAAGTCATCTGGCCCTACAGGACAAAAGAGAAGATGGGGACAAGAGAAGGGAGGGATGATAGAAGAGAGGGCAGATTGGAGATAGGGAAAATTAGATTGCTTGGGGTATTGGGGTGGGGGGAGGGGATAAAAGGGGAGAAAATTTGAAACCCAAAATTTTGTGAAAATGAATGTAAAAGTTAAATAAATAAATTTTTGTCAAAAAAAAAAAGAGGATTTGTTTTGTGAAGTTTGGATTCTGTTTACAGGTTGCACTTGAAGACCTAAAGGGCCACATGTGGCCTTGAGGACACAGGTTCCCCACCCCTGGTATCACAGTCACCCAATGAGAACATTCCAGTACTGACTTAGCAAGGAGGAATTTGTAAAAAACAAAAAAAAGAAAAAGAAAAAAAAAAGAGAGACAAAAAACTAAAATGGTCAATATTTAGCTAGATAGTTCTCAAGTTTACTTTTGCCTCCCTCCCTACCCCATTAAGGCCTAAACCATTTGCCAAGACTCCGGAACTGTGGCATAACTGAGTATAAAAGGGTAAGGAAGGGAAAACTGTGAATAAGCATTTATATAGTAAAAAAAAGTGTCAGACATTATTCTAAATGTGTTTACAAATATTATCTTATTTGATCCTTACAGCAAACCTTGGAATGAGGTGCTATTACTATCCTCATTTTAAAGTTGAGGAAACTGTAAAAACAAACTGAGATTAAATGACTTGCCTAGCATCACAGAGTTTTTTACCTCAGGTTCTGAGGGGAATTTTGTTTTGCATTGTTTTATCAACTATTCTCACTTAGCCTTTCACTATATGCTATTAAAACTAATTTAATCTGGCTGGTTAAGTGTTAAAAAGGAGCACGCTGTTAGGGAATGTTCTATAACTCTTATCCATCGCCCTAAAATTCTTAACTTCAGAACGATCAGCACTTTAGGAAAGGTACAAATATTGTCTCCAGAAGGCTACTTTTAATATGTGCAGACTATCTGAGATATGAGTTTTATAATTCTTCTATTAGAGCTTTTAAATAGGGAACAGTTTGTGATATTAATTAGGTATTCCCCCTTTATCTTTTCTCCAGACAAATCCTTCAAGACAGTGCAAGTAATAATATCCCCATTTGTTGAAGAGGAAACTGCACTTTAGAGAGAATGAGATATAGGCTTGGTAAATATCAGGCGAAGTAAGGCTCAAGAGCATTCATTCATTCATCCATTCAATTAATTGAACAAAAAATATTGATTTACTACAGTTAAGGCAGTAACAAGCCTTGGGAAAGTAGTATCACATCACTTGTTGAGTTATCTTTCCATCATGTCTGAGTCTTCTTGATGCCATTTGAGATTTTCCTGGAAAAGACACTGGAGTGGTTTGCATTTCCTTTGCAAGCTCATTTACAGATGAGAAAACTGAAGCAAAAAGGCGTTAAGTTACTTGTCCAAGGTCTCATAACTAGTAGTTATCTGAGGCTGGTTTTGAACTCAGGTACATGCAATATCCAGTTATCAATAAAAACAGGCAAAATGAGAGTAAAAAGATTCTCTGGATTTTATGTGAAGGGATAAAGAGCAAGGAAAAGATTTAGAAACCAAACACCATCTTCACAATTTTGCTGTCAGCTTGCCCTGCATACTAAGATAGTTTGTGCTCTTCTCCCATATATAAGGGAGAATACAGCTGTTCGGACAATTGACTGCTCATTTCATATCCTTTTCCTTCATTAAACAAATCTGTTTGAAAGAATTCAGTAATGAAAATCAACCCCTCTTTTCCCTCACACTTTTTAAAACAGGTAACATGATTTTTCTCTCAAAGTTGCAGTTAATTACAATATAGTATTTTGTTTCTGTGCTGCACATGTTCTGCTCATGTGCTTTGGTCTGGTTGAGAACAATGGACAGCAGCAATAAAGTTTATAATTAGGACTTTGCACATTATCAATGCAGAAACGTACAATTCCAAATTGTGGCCATTAGTCTCTGCTAAGAGAATAGGTGTTAATGTGTGCATAAGAACAAATGATCTACTTTTTGGAGTAGAAATTACCTGCTTTACTGTTTATGAGTTGTGTTTTTTTTTTTAAAGATTATATCACATCTTGTTAAAGAATTTCTGTAAGTAGTAGGTACTTATATTTTAAAAGATAATCTATCTTTTTAATTTTTATGCCATATAAACTAATTATGCAGTTTAGTAAAATTCACAAATTGAACAGTTTGATTTTGTATTCCTATGTTCTCAGTTTACTTTTAAAGCGTCTTTCAGATGCTGTACTTTGAAGTCCTTTGGAAATTTAGTGAAAGAAAGTTCTAATGTTACCATGGTAATAACTCATTCAGATTGCTATTCTAGAAATTATGTAAATGCTGTCAAATTGTTTGATACTGCCCAAAGTGAACAGCATTAATTTTAAAAATCAAATGAGCACTTTAGTGTAGATGTTTACATTGGAATATCAGATAAAAGACAGAATCAAAACAATATAAAATAATTCAGGCCAGAAAAAAAAAAAGAAGAGTTTTAGCTTGACCTGCGTCAATAATTCAGAATAACTGGAGCATAATGGAATAAACATCAAACTAGGAGTCAAGAAAAATGTGCTTTAGGGTTCGTATAGCTCCTATTACTTATTGACGTCATCCCAAGCAAGCAAATCTACCTGGCAATGCACGTCCTTATACCATCTCCCAGTGGCTGGCTACATTCATATACACTTATAGGACCGAGGACTGATGGTTCAACCACATTCTCATTTCTAAAAAAGTCATTCAAAACCAGAAAGTTTACACATATGACTCTCTTAAAGCAGAGAGATATCTTTTTTTTTTCCAGAAACCTTCCCCTAGATAATTGAGTGAAAATGTCTCTCTCCAATAAAGTGATTCCATTCTTGGCAACAGCTAAATAAATTTATCTAGTTTTTTTTTCAATTTGTCCTTTTATACTGAGGAGAACATCTCTTTCTCCATCCTAAGAAGAAAAAATCAGTCCATTCAATCTGATTTGAAAGAAAACTGAATTCTGAAGAGATGCCACAAGAGAATTTGAAGAAAACTTAAATCATCAGTCTACCAGGCCCAAGAAAGCTGAGTTTAGTGTCACTGTATTTGAAGTACAACTCTGAAGGACACAGTTTATATTCCCACCTTCTTGTTGAATGCCATTGGAGACTTGCTTTCTAATATTTCATCACTGGTATGTACCTCACAATAAACAATCAACTTTTCCAGAAACCTTACACCTAGCACCTACAAAATCATGAAGGCCAATCTGTTCTCTTCTTCCTCGGCCTTTCCTATCCCTTTGCAAAATCATTGTGTTACAAGCATATCTATTCCAAATTTTCTAGACTGAACCTGACTTAACAGTTTAGATTCAAGATGGGAAGAAAACGAGGCAACTGAAAATCATTCAACAGTTAACAAAAAGGGAATTATTTAGCCATAACAAAAGATTATTCAACCTGGATAGGCATTGAGAACACTTAGAGTTGAAGTCACTGAGAGAATCTTCCATCTTGGGCATTCCAGGAACAAAGCAAGCTTCATCTCTATGGGAAGAGGGTTTAGGAAATTGCTTGAACCACACAAATGGTAGAAAACAAAAAGTAAGTCAGAGCAATGGTGATTACATAATATTTAAGTTCCCACACAAGAAAAAATGTAGCTAAAATAGGAAGTAGGTAAATGGGAAAATCTTGTCAGGGAGTTTCTCTGATAAAGATGTCATTTTTAAGATACATAGGGAACAGATTTAAATTTGTTGGTATATGAACCATTTCCCAAATGACAAAAAGTTGAATCCAAATGATAAACAGACATTAAAAGTGATCCAAATCAATCATAATTTGGAGCTATATGAGTTACAAGAATTTGAAGGTTCAAACCTATCTTACAATACAGGAAAATGGGAGAGAAGGTGATAAGGAGGGTGGGGGGGGATGATGGAAGTGAGGGAGATGGGAGAAGGGAGCAAGTTGAAGTCAACACTCTTGGGGCGGGACAGGATCCAAAGAGAGAATAGAAAGAATGGGGGGCAGGATGGAATGGAGGGAAATATAGTTAGTCTTACACAGCACGACTATTTTCGAAGTCATTTGCAAAACTACACAGATATGGCCTATATTGAATTGCCTGCCTTCCCAAAGGGAATGGGTGGGGAGGGAGGGATGGGGAGAAGTTGCAACTCAAAGTTTTAGGAACAGCTGTTGAGTGTTGTTCTTGCTACTAGGAAATAAGAAATACAGGTAATGGGGAATAGAAAGTTATCTCGCCCAACAGGACAAAAGAGAAGATGGGGTCAAGGGAAGGGAGGGATGATAGAAGAGAGGGCAGATTGGTGATAGGGAAAATTAGAATGCTTGGTGTATTGGGGTGTGGGAGGGAAAAAATGGGGAGGAAATTTGGAACCCAAAATTTTGTGAAAATGAATGTAAAAATTTTAATAAATAAATTTATAAAAAATAAAATAAAAATAAATAATGTCATTGATAATACAAATCATCAGATTTAAAAACAACCTTTTGTTCAAAAATTAGCAAATGTGCTTTCCTAACTGTATTTACTTAGACTCATATTAAAATTATCTTGAATTTTATCTACATAAACATTCTCAGCAGAAAAGAAACAGCTGCTTTGTGTGCCAGGTATCTTGTGAACCCACCAGAGATTCCAAATTTAATGATAAACATTTCACAAGGTAATGTCCTACATATGGGTATGAAAGATTTCAATCTAAATAGAACATAGATTTTATTGTCCAAATAATAAAAATTATTTAATAAGCAGACCAAAGCCATGTTTTGTGTTCAAAATAAACTAAGTTCCATAAGGATGGGACTTTATCTTATCTAATCTTTAATCTCTATACATGATGTCCCGAATTCAGTAGATAACCAATAAATGTTTTTAATTGAATTTATAAATAAAAAGTACTGATATTATAAAAAATTACATGTATTTGGTACCTAAAGAGTTGGATTGGAAGACATCTGAGAAATATGAAAACCTGCCTCTTCTGCAGAAAATACAAAATGATTCTTAGTTCCTCTGCAGAAGACATAAGGAAATTATGCCTTACTCAAAGGTCATATTTATTCAGGAAAAGAGATCTTTAGTATAATTGCCTAGGAAAAAGAAAACAGCCTTGAGAATATATATTGCAGTAAAATTTTCTAACTGGCTGTCTAAATGTACAATTACAATGCAATCCTCCCCCACCCCCACCCCCAATGCTAAACCTATCATTTGTTTTCTTCTCTTTATAGTCATGCTCCCTTTACCAACTTTATGCACAGTGATAGGTTACATGACTATGGCCCTCTTTCTACAGATGAGCAAACATACACGTAGAGAGATTTTGCGCTTTACATACAAAAGATAACAGCTCTAGAATTTGAACCAAACTCTCATACCTCTAAAATAATTGGACTGCTTTCATTAGAAGGAAAAAACAGCAACATAAATATGATTAACATATTTTTTTCTAAACAAACTTTCACTATAAATGAACAATGGTGCCCTTTTGAGAAGTGATTATAATTTCACTTTGAAATTTCTTCAAACTACAACTAAAAACTAACTTCAATGAAAAATGTGAGATTTGAATGTTAACAATTGTTTTTAATGCCAAGTTTTATGACACAAATAAAAAACTTAACCCTTAAATGGTTAAGTCCATTTTCTCCTGAAGAAGCAAATATCCAAAAACAGTGTTGATTTCTTTTTGAACAGTAAAGTTTATGTAAATGAGAACTGTTGTTACAGGTTAAAATGGGACAATTCAGTGGATTGCATCAAGGACCACTAGGTTTTCTTGAAGGTCACACTTAAGTGAATGATTGATTTCCTGACTTTAAATGTTGACTGAATTGAAATTTAAAATTTGCTGATTGAATTGTACTATGTTTTCCTAGTCTATGCTAATGTAGAAAATACCTATTGGAATGCCTTTTTCATTCATTCCTCTTCTATTGCTTCCTGATTTCAGCTTGAATTTTCAGATTAAGAGGTATCACCTTAAGTGCTCCAAATGTGAATCCATTATTGAAGATTCTGTAATGAACCCCTGATGTATTTTATCCCCAGCGCAGTACATTTATGGAGCTGCCAATTTATAATCTGAAAGCCTAGTTATAGCTCTAGTTCTAAAATGGAAGGAACCTGCATTAGGTTTGTTCATGTTTTTGTTTTTTTTAAGTGACTAATTTTGTTCCCACTTAAGTATTAATACCAATCAATCAAAAAGCAATTATTATGCACATATTGCATGTTAGTCAAGGATTAGTTGGCAAAAAAAAAATACAAAGAATGATATAATCCCTACTCCATATATTTTTCATCCCTTCAGTATTTGGAAAGTCATGCAGAGAAAGTTGGGACATACTTTTTTTTTAAGGAAATAATATCATAAAGAGAGCAGCTTCATTTTAAGTGGAAGCTTTCAGAAAGTTAGTTGATACTAAATGTTTTCTTTCTAATGAAAACAAAATTGCCATCTTTAAAGGAAATTCTATCCTGCATCTATGACTGCTTTGGAAATTTTTTTAAGCTAATGTTTAAAATAACAAGGTTTTTTAAGCTAATGTTTAAAATAACAAGAACATAGCAGTGTAGAAACTTTCCCCAATTAAATTTATTTCATTAACTTATCTCAATTCAAAAAAAACATTCTTAAAAGAAAGGTTCACCTTAGAATCTTGAAGACCTAGGTCTAACTTTTGCTTAAGATATATACTAGTAGTTTACGGGTAGCTAGATGGTGGATAGAGTACCAGAGCTTTTTTTTAAGCTAATGGGTTTTTTTAAGCTAATGTTTAAAATAACAAGAACATAGCAGTGTAGAAACTTTCCCCAATTAAATTTATTTCAATTAACTTATCTCAATTCAAAAAAAACATTCTTAAAAGAAAGGTTCACCTTAGAATCTTGAAGACCTAGCTCTAACTTTTGCTTAAGATATATACTAGTAGTTTATGGGTAGCTAGATGGTGGATAGAGTACCAGAGCAGGAGTCAGGAGGACCTGGGTTCAAATCTCACCTGAGACACTTGACACTCACTAGTTATATGACCTTGGGCAAGTCACTTAACCCCAGTTGCCTCATTTTGGGTCATCTCTGGTCATCCTGATAAATATCTGGTCACTGGATTCAGATGACTCTGGAGGAGAAGTGAGGCTAGTGACCTCCTTCACTCAAAAAACAAAGTCAAGTTCAAGTCGAGTCATTGTTTCTCTGATGGCATGGTCTTCTTTGGCAACGAAGGATGAACGCACACACACACGCGCGTGTGCACACACATAAACACACACACAAGAATGGTAATCCATTTCTCATTATCCTCAAACAGGCTTAAATTCACATGAGTTGTTGATCTGAAATAACAGAGATAGTCTCATACTTGGAGTCACCATCTCTATGAAATCATAGTTCAATAGCTCTCAATTCCCTTACCCCAAAATGTATAAGATAATTTGCTGGAAACTGAAAATACACAGACAAAAGAACAGTCTCTATGTACAATGTCTCTTCTCATTTTGCTTTGCATGCTGCTTCCAGATATGTCTTCCTACATATCACTTTGTGAATATAATTTATTCTATGTGTCCAACTGAACAAACAAACATGTCAATGGCATTCCTTATATTTCATCAGAACTAGTCTGAACAAAATCTTTTTTTTACCAAGAGCTGATGTTTACAATAAAATAAACTCAATAATAATAATAATAATATAAATCACAATAATGATACTTATAAGAGCTAGCATTTACATAGCATGTAATTAAATTTTGCAGTTGTTTTTATATGTTATCTGATTTGAGATATATATTTATTTGGTCTTTGCAACAATGCTGTGAGTTCGGTACAATTATTATTCTCCCTGTCCAGATTTTGGAAACTGAGGCTAAAAGGGATTAAGTGATTTTTTCCAAGGCCACATAGCTTATAAATATTGGGGTGGGATTTGCATTTAGGTCTCCATGATTCCAAGTCAGTCCTCTATGAACTAAACTTTGTAGCTATGAATCACCTAGAATAAAACCCTCACAAATTTAAAAGCATAAAAAAAATTATCATTGTGCCACACAATTAATGGTATTGGTAACTGTACTTCAGTAATTGTGGTTTCCAGAAATTAATTACCACTTACTTCATCTTGTGGTTTGATGAAATCTCAAGAGAGAAAAGGAGACACACATGTGCCCACACACACACACACACACACACACACACACACAGACACACAGAGATGTATCTAATGAAGATATCATTGTCAAGTCACTTTGAAAAAAGTATTTCCATAGTTCTTTTGAATAGAAATTAAAAGGCAGTTCACATATATATATATATAGTATATATATATATATATATATATATATATATATATATATATATATATATATATATATTCTAGAACCTCAGTTTTGGGGCTGTGACCTCAAGTAATAGGAGTACATACTCAATTCAATCTATCTTGAATATTATAAGGAAAACCTGAGACCCAAGTTCAAATCCAGTGACTTACTCACTGTGAGACTCTGGGCCAGTCATTTAACCTCTGTCTTAATTTTTTTTTTCACTAATAACATCCTATTTCCCAGAGTTGTGACGATCAACTAAGTTGATATTTTTAAAGCACTAGTTTGATACCTGGTACAGAGTAAGTACTTCATAAATGCTTGTCTATGGTGAAGGCAAAAGAAGGAAAATATTCTTCAAATTTTTTGTGTTCAAGGAGATTTCTCCAGCTTCCACTCACCTCCTCCTTCCACCACTTACAAGCACTTATATGTGACTTTTTTTTTTTTTCCCCTGAGATCATTGTCCTGGATTCCCTAATGATTCCTATGATTCCTCTACCTTTGGGAAGTTATGATGCTGCATATCCAAGTTCAAGCCAGAAAAAAATCCCAGATGCTGTGAAAGAGAATTTTCTTTTCTCTGCATATGTCACATACTGACCAGACTCCTGGATTCTTGACTTCCTTTTAATCCCTACTAAAACAACCAACACACACATAAAATTTTCTTTTAAGAGGAAAAATGTTTCATTTCTCATGTGGAAGACTAGTTAATACAGGAAATGAAAAAGATATTTTAAAGGAAAATGGAATGGACAATACAATCACCAAAAAAGCCAAAGTAAAATTGGAAGCAAGAGGGGGGTGGTTGTTTCACCATTGTTGTCTGAGGCAGACAGGAAGTAAGTATTCTCTCTCTCTCTCTCTCTCTCTCTCTCTCTCTCTCTCTCTCTCTCTCTCTCTCTCTCTCTCCCTCTCTCTCTCTCCCTCTCCTCTCTCTCTCTCTCTCTCTCTCTCTCTCTCTCTCTCTCTCTCTCTCTCCCTCTCTCTCTCCCTCTCCCTCTCTCTCTCTCTCTCTCTCTCTCCTCTCTCTCTCTCTCTCTCTCTCTCTCTCTCTCTCTCCCTCTCTCTCTCCCTCTCCCTCTCTCTCTCTCTCTCTCTCTCTCTCTCTCTCTCTCCCTCTCTCTCTCTCTCTCTCTCTCTCTCTCTCTCTCTCTCTCTCTCTCTCTCTCTCTTCCTCTCTCTCTCTCTCTCTCTCTCTCTCTCTCTCTCTCTCTCTCTCCCCTCTCTCTCCTCTCTCTCTCTCTCTCTCTCTCTCTCTCTCTCTCTCTCTCTTTCTCTCTATCTTAGGTTCCTGATGATGGCAACAAGAAGAGTGGGGACTAGTTTTCTACCCACCCTCTTTGCCTCTCTTCTTTCTATTTCATGAATAGATGCATGTCCCTTTCATATTCAAGAATCTACCTCAGTTCTTGTCTCTCATTGAATTTCCATTTTCTCTTTTTTTAATGAGAAGAGAAATAAATTATATTTTTAAGTATGTTTCCAACCTTATCATTCCCAGGAATCAGGTTAAGGAGGTGCAGGAACACCCCCAGCAAAAGGACATTTCTTCAGTGACCTACCAGATTTAAATTTTCAACATAATATAATTGAACAAATATTTGTTAAGCTCCTCCTATTTTCAAAGAACGATATTAAGAAATGGACTAAGTATAGGAAAACAATGAAAGAAACTGAAACAACAAAGTTCCTAGTATGAACAATTTATTAGCAAAGCTAGCAATTGTTAATAAATGGTGTCCAAGGTTTTGCAGAAACCAAAACAGCACCTGACAATCAAGGAAGTTTTTTTCATAGTAAAGTGACACTATTCTTTAGCACTGTGGATGTGATCAATTTACAGTTGACTACAGTCAGAGAATGGGGACTTTGCACAACTTGAGGATTTTTACATAGCTTGAATTACTTCCATCAACCCTTGATAAGGTACATTTGGCAGTTATCTTAAGCAAGTTTCTCTTAAAAGTGTTTCGTGAGTGACTTACAAGAGAGAAATAGGGAACTAAAGTTGCAGGCTTGATGAGTTTTAACTCATATAGTGAAAGTGAATAGTAGCTTGATTGGTTTGAATAATCCTTAACAAAATAAAGTAGTATATCAAATTTCAAATATCACATATCAAATATCATATATCAAATATCACCTGAGGCAATTTCAAAAGACTCTTGATGAAATACACTAGCCACATCCAGAGAAAGAACTCTGGGGTCTGAATGCAGGTCAAGGTGTGCTATTGTCTGTTCTTTTTTTTCTTTCTTCTGGTTTTCCCTTTTTGTTCTGATTCTTCTTTTATAACATGAGTAATGTGGAAATATGTATAATGTAATTGTACATGTATAACATATCAGATTACAGACTTTCTTGGAGATGGGAGAAAGATGGGTGGGGAAAAATTTAGAATGAAAATCTTGTAAAAGTGCATGTTGAAAACTAAAAATAAATAAATTTAAAAGAAAGAAGTGGTGAAAAAACATTTCAATATCTCAGCTCTCCACTTTGATACTTTCAAGAGGCATACCTATTCAATCAGCATATAGAAAATATCATTAATATCTAATGAATCATATGTCATTTCATGTATTGTTCCATCAAAATCTTTCAAAATAAAGTAGCAATTACAAAATCAAAATTTTAGAAGGGAAACTCACACATTGCCAGGAAAACTCAGCAAACATAAACATCATGAATATCATGCTGTGACTATAAACAGATCCTGTCCACAGAAATCTCAGATTTAAACAGGGGAGAAATATGTAACATTTAATAACATCTATTTCCCGTGCAACCTGACAACACACTCCCAATGTTCATTTAATCGAGGAATTTTCATTCTGAGTCCCAGATATCCCAATCTGGGATACTTAAAATACTTAAGCAATACTCAAAATCAGTCCTTACACTTAAGGTGAGATCAGCTGGTCTGCTGGAAATTCTTGGTGTCAAAATTATCTTCATGGCAGAAATTGCATAGCAAAAAGTACAAAGACCCAGTCTTTACTGCAATTCCTGCTCCATTAAGTTTCTTTAGTATGTCTGTTTAAATCTGCTGGTAAAAAACACTGTACAGTTTTATACAATCTGCAGGGATCTGACTTGGAAAAATGAACCTTCCTGTCTCTTAAAATTATAGCATTGAGATGTCAAAATAGAAATGGAATTTGAATTATCAATACAATTTTACATATAAATTCCTTAATCAAATTTTGAGAACTTGGCACAAAAATATATTCAGAGGCTATAACTTCTATTAGAAATATTTGGAAGGCAATCATACATTCTTAATTCTTAGAGAAAATATTCTGATCATGTTCCTTTTCTCAATTCCATTCAGTTAGAAAACTTTTACATTCTTATCTAATTATTCAATTTGGAGGATGATATCCTCATATTACTCTGATATAACTAATAATGAGGGATGGCAAAACTGGGAAGTCATCAAATTAGTATTGAGAACAGTAATATATTTCCTACTTACATCCCATTATAATAAATCATGTTTCAATATTAATAACATTCAATTTTCAATAATTTCAATATCAATAATATTAATTAATAATATTAATAATTATGATGCATAGCATTACAAGAGATTTTAGTTTACCTTCCTTGATTAGAAAACTTTGCTATTAAAGGGGAAAAATAATGACACAGTTATGATTATAACAAAACTTGTCCATCAATTAAAAAGTCTGATCTTACACAAGCCATAAAAAGAGGGTGAAACAAAGTCCTGAACTCTGTTTGCTTTTAGACATTAGTTTTATCTGTCTATCCATCAGGTCACAAAGTTCCACAGTATTCATAGGGTATAAGTCAGGTTCACAATTGACCAGGTGAAAAAATTTCCTATCCAGAGGGAAAATAGCACAAATGGGGACTGAGTCAAGAGAATTCTACCTTCATCTTTGCAAGATAATCCCCTCATCATTCCTCTGATGCCAGACATAGAACTGTAGCACTTCTCAAATTGTACTCCCTTTGGGAAACACATGCCTTTCCCTTTAAATGATGAAATACTGGCTTGATTATGATTCAGACATAAAAAACTCAAAATAATATCAAATTATAGTTCCATGAGATTTTACATCTAATAGCACAATTTCACAAATCAGAGTAGATATTACAAATCACAAAGTGATTGATATTTTTCTTATATCTTAATAGATATAAATAAATTCTATTAATCCATTAATTAATAATTACATTCTAGACTTTTACACATATAAAATGAAAATCTCCTAACAGTGAGTCATTATTGTTATTTTGAAATTTAAAAGAAAATATACCTCATTAGATATTTAATAGTTTTCAATAAAATTGTCACAATCTTTTAAGAATTTCATTCATAACAACACTCAGATAAAAAGAGAACTTACCTTTCTAACAACATTTTTGATTCAATTATTGTTCAAATTTCGCAATGGAAGAAAGATTTTAGAAATGCACCAAAAACGTACACAAGGTTGTGTATTTAAAACATTATCAATATTAATTCAGTCAAATGCATTGCCAAATTATCCTGCCTACAAAATAATTTACTTTATAATACCTGGCAATTTTATATGGCCATATTTTAATCAAGAATGGAGTAATTACATTCAACAATAGTTTATATAGTACTCACCACATGCTGGCTTTGTTTTCATTTATAAAGCCTTCATTTAAAGAATTTCAAAGCCATACTTACTGCAGTACTTTAAAATGTGTAGTTTTTTTTAAAATTACATTTATAGTTTGTATTTCTGAAATGTATCAACCATTTTAACTGTCAATTCCAATTTTATTTTTATAGCACTTCTTAAAGCAGAGCATTTTATCAAGTTGAATTCATATGACGTCTGAATACCACATTGCTTATCCTTTGCACAAGCACTTCAAATTTATGTGCTTCTGCCAACAACTCTGGGAGGTGGATGGGAATATTTCCTCTCACTATAATTGAGATCAGAACAAAAATTTCAACCAAATCAATTCTTGATTTATAAGTATTAATGCAAATATTTAAATCTCCTTTTTTTCCTCAGGTTTTCAATCCTCTGAAAAAAAAATCATGGGAGTACTCCCAGCTCCTTATAACTGTTTATTTGTTTAAATCATCTAAAGAGCCAATTCAATCTCCTTTATTTTCTCAACTTAATCCTACTGTTCTGGAACTCCCAGCTATCCAGTTGTTTATTTCTTTAAATACAGAAAGGCAAATAAATTGCTTTTACTTTCTTAGCTTAAACATACAGGCATATCTTAAGAAGGGAAATCAAAGATACATCTCTGTTTACCTTGAAACTTTTTAGTTGGAACTCCAGCAGGAAAAAGCTTACAATTTTTTTTTTTACAAAGTTCTTTAGTATGACTTCTAAAACCAGACTAAAGAAACAATAGTTTCTCTATCAATGAGTTAATTTGTATTTGTTAAACTTCCTCTTAACATTTCAAAATCTTTTGAAATTTCTTTCATAATCTTATATTGATAGGGAAAGGAGATATGCATTACTTCTTAAAGGATAAAATTCTCATTTTTAATATTTCTTTCAGACCTAAACCCTATTTTGATTTCCTTTTTCAAAGCTACAAAATCATTTACTTTCAAACTTTTTATTCAAATTATTTCAGTTTAAATAGATTCCAAATTCCCGTTGTCTTTACCCATTCTTCTTTTGTCCTTATCTGTGTAAATTTCCTTCCTTTCTCTTTTCTTCCTTTCTTCCTTCTTTCCTTTATTCCTTCATTTTTTATATTCCACCAGTAGATTGTGATTAAAACCCTTTGAAATTGCCCCTTAGATGAAACAGTCATCCTTCAGGGACAAAGGCAAAATGATAGTAGAAAGGCAAAGACATTTGAGCTCTCCAAAGCCAAATACCTTTAAAATATAACCTCAAAATAAATTCTGGAGCATCAGAACTAACAAGATGATGAGGTAAAACAATTTTGTAGCCCAAGAAAACTTAGAAGATTGGAAAGAAAGATTTATCACACTGGGGTGAGATTGAACTGCAGCATAGCACAGGCTGTACCATGCATAGCAAGCCTGCAGCAACAGGCTGTGGGGGTGACTGTTATTGTGTTCATCCTTCATTTTCTATGAAAAAGGACCATGCCATCAGAGAAATGATGACGTGACTTTCACTTGACTTTGTTTTGAGGGAGGGAGGGCTGTGCAAGGTTACCAGCCTCACTTTCTCCTCCTAAGTCATCTGGATTCAGGGATCAGAGATTCATCAGGATGGCTGGAGATAGCCCAGGATGTAATGGGAGACCTTGAACTTTTAAGCTAAGGACTTTTCAAGTACTCACTTAAAGTGAAGTAATGCCCATTCAGTGAATAGACCTCTTTCAAAAGTAGTCAGGGGGATGGCTCCTTTAATAGAAAAGAAAAAAAATAGATAAATCACTCTGGGAGCAGCAGGAGTAGTTGAGTCAGGAGAAGCTGACAGAACTAGGGATGTTTAGTTTGAAGAAGGGAAGATTGTGGGCAGGGTTGGAGAACAAATTGATATGAAAATATGTACATGAAAGTTGTGTATTTGAAAAATTATCTTATGGGAAAAGGAATAGCTTCTTAGGATCATGGATTCATGGCATGAAGGAACCCTACAGATAGATCATCTAGTCCTATCCCAAATTTTACAGAAAAGGAAACCACATCCCAGTGAAGGTAAGTGACTAGTCCACATTCACCCAGGAAAAATTTGAACCCATAACCTCTAATTTCTAAAGCCACACTCTTTTGCGTTTTACCACACTGACTCTGTGAATTGTTCTAATTAACCCAAGAGGCTACAGAAGTAAAGGATGGAAGTTGCAAAGAGGAAAATTCAGTTTTATGTAAGAAAAAAACTTCCTAATAATAAATAATTAGAGCTATTTGAAATTGGAATGTTGTCTCAAAAAACAGTAGATTCTTCCTCATTGGAGGTTTATAAGTAAAAATCATATGGCTATTCATTAGATATATTGTACTGGGGGTTCTTTTTCAAGAATGCATTGAACATGATGATCATTTAAGGTAGGTCACATCCAATTCTAAATCTATCTTAGACAGATAGATAAATTCTATCTTAGAGAATTTTCCTGAGTCACATTTTTTATTAAAATCTGCATACTTTGCTATCATTAAATATTTAACATACAAGAGTTCAATAAGCACATATAAATATGAAATGTGTCTAATAATTTTTACATTCTAAAAGCTGATATCCTAATTACATGCAAAAAACCTATGGTAAAAATATACATTTTCAATTGGATCTTTTCCACACCTAATACAAATAAGGAGAATATGTAAACTAGAGGAAATCTATTTTAATAAAAATAATATTCATATTTTCTCAAATGTAATTTAAGATGGTTGTTTTATAAATCAAGATCTCTAGAAGCTAAATGACAGTATGTCTTACCATAAAGTAGGAATGTTTATTTCTGCCAATGTATATAAAAGTGTGAGACTTGAAACAAAATAATGAAGTTGAGGAAAAGGAACTAAATTCATAGCAATTTCATTAAGATCCATACTAAGGGAACCTTCAAATCTGCAGAACTGAAATATAATTATTATGAAAATTAGAAAACATTTGATTTTTAAATTATATAAACTTTTAAAAATCTGTTTCCTTTCATTTAGTGAACACTTTTTTAAACCCTTATAACAGCTGACATTTATATAACACCATCAGCTTTAGAAAGCACTTTACATATATTATTCCATTATCTGTAACATGAATGATGAAACTTTCTGTATTGGTGTGGTGGATTTCAGAATTCACTTTTCACAAGGGTCAAACAACTGTTCAAATGGAGATTACAGGGAACCTTTATTGGCACTAGGTATAGAATTCTGTTGCATTGGTCTACCTAGTTCTTAGTCACAGTCCTGGGGTATAAAAAAGTGCATGTGGTCATGCACAATCAAAAGCACAGTGTACGAGAGCAGGGACCAAAACTCTCCTTAGATCATACTACCTTAGAAGAACTCAAAACTTACATACCTATAGCTCTAGCTCTGAAAACAGTTGCATGAAAATCCTGAAGCTGAGACAGTGCTCCCTCCACCCTGGGAGAGAGCCCAATTATAACATGAAATTAAAATTCAAGAAATAAACTAGCAAAATGAGGATAGAACAACAAAAATAACTTGACCACAGAAAATTACCATGACAACAAGAAATATCAAAACACAAACTCAAAAAAAATGACCTTAATGTCAAAGCAGTTACATGAAAAAAATGTGAATTGATTTCAGGTCCAAATAGAATTTTTCAAACAGCTCAAAACTGAATTCAAAATAAAAAATAGAATTGGAGGAAAATTTGACAAATAAGTTAGAGTGAAGCAAGAAAATCATGAAATATAAGTCAATAGTAAAGGAGACACACAAATACTGAAGAAAATAAAATCTTAAAAAACAGATTAGGTGAAATGGTAAAAGAGGTACAAAAAAGGAGAAAAAATACCTTAAAAAGCACAATTGGCCAAATGGAAAAAGAAGCAAAAAATTCACGTAAGAAAAAAAAACTTCATAGAAAGTGGAATTGGTCAAATGGAAGATGAAGTATAAGAACTCAGTGAAGAAAATAATTCCTTAAAAGTTGTAACTGAGTAAATGGAAGTTATGACTTTATGAGAAATCAAGAAACAATAAAACAAAACCAAAGATTTGGAAATATAGAAGACCATGTAAAGTATTATCATTGGAAAAACAACTGACCTGGAAAATATATCCAGGAGAGATAATTTAAAAATCACTGGACTACCTGTAGGGTATGATCTAAAAAAGAGCCTAGACATCATCGTTCATGAAATTATGAAGGAAAACTGCCCTGATATTCTGTAACAAGAGGGTAAAACAGAAATTGAAAGAATCCATCAATCACCTCCTAAAAGAAGTCCCAAATTGAAAACTCCTATGCCAAATAATAAATAAATATTTATTTTATTAAATTTATATTTATTAAATATTAAATATTTAATTATTTTTTAAACCTATTTATATATTCATTATTTAATATTTTTAATCTATAGCCAAACTCCAGAGTTCCAAGGTCAAGGGGAAAATGTAACAAGCAATCAGAAAGAAACAATTCAAATATCAATGAACTATACTAAGGATAGCACAAGATTTAGCATCTTCTATATTAAAGAATCATGGTTTCTGGAATATGATATTCTGGAGGGCAAAGGACCTAGGTTTAGAATCAAGAACCATCAACCAGTAAGACTGAACATAATTCTAATAGCAGGAGGGGTGAAATGGATATTCAGTGAAAAAGAGGACTTTCAAGCATTCTTCATGAAAAGATAGGAGCTGAATAGAAAATCTGACTTTCAAATACAAGACTTAACAGAAGTATTAAAAGGCAAAAGAAAGTAAGTCATAAGGGACTTAATAAGTTCAAATTCTTTATCTTCCTATATGCGAAAATGATACTTGTAGCCCATAAGAACTTTCTCATCATTAGGGCAGATAAAAGGAATACAGACAAACAGAGAGAAAGAGAGAGAGAGAGAGAGAGAGAGAGAGAGAGAGAGAGAGAGAGAGAGAGAGAGAGAGAGCGCACAGGTATGAGCTGAATGTGAAGGGGTATATAAAAAATACAATTTAAGAGGTGAGATAGGAATGTACTAGGAGAAAGAGGAAGGAAGAGGTAGAATGGGATAAATTATCTCATATAAAAGAGGTAAGAAAAAATATTTTCAGTAGAGGGGAAGAAGGGACTGAGTGAACCTTAAGCTCATCAGAATTGCCTCAAAGAGGGAATAACATACACACTCAGTTTAATGTAGAAATCTATCATACCCTGCAGAAAGAAGGAGGGGAAAGGGATAAAAGAAGGGGGTTGATAGAAAGGAGGGCAAATTGGACTTCCTTTTCCATTTGTTCAATTTTCCTTTTCAAAGAGATGTTCTCATCAGTGAATTCTTTCTTCACAATTTTAAAATCATTGGCCAGTTTTTCTTCTATTTCCTTCTTCAGCTGTTCCAAGACAGCTGCTTGTGCTTGCGAGCAGTTCATTAGTCCCTTCTGAAGTTTCAGATGGAAGTACAGTCTCAACTCTGACCTCTTCAGTGTTTGTGTTTGGTCCTTATCCCCATAGAAAGATTCTATGGTTCTTCCACCCCTCTGCTTTTTCTTGTTCATGATGTTGATTGAGTGTTGTGGTTTCTGGTTCTTTCAGTCAGAAGCTAGAAAGCTTTTTGCTGAGTTGATGTGTGAAAAAGCTAAAAGCAGGTTTTTGTTTTGTGTTTCCCTGATCAGCCCTAGGTTTAGCTTGTTAAGTGTGATGGAGGAGTGGTCTGGTCACAGGAGATCTCCTCAGCTGAACTGAGGCAAAGGCAAGCTCAGGGGCTAGTAATCCCAGCTGCCCTATTGTCTTTCTGATTCCCCTGGAGTTCTGAGGCACACCTAGATGCTAATGAGTGTTCCCACCCCTCCTGGGGCTCCTCTTCTGATGCTGAGGCTTGCCTGGGTCCTGGTGAAAGTTTTCTACCCCCTGGGTACTCTGTGCTTCTGGTTTACCTCCACCACAGGAATCCCCCTTAGCTATTTTCTTAGACTCAAGTGTTATGAGACTATTATTGGCCCCTTTGCTGTCTCCACTGATCCGAGGTTTTTCTTGGGAAATATTTTATGGTTCTTTCACTGTCATCAAGGGGGGAGGAGAGAGCATTTACTGATCACTCCACTATCCTGGCTCCCAGAAGTTCAAGTAGGTGACTTACTGAAGTTTGATCTTCTCTGCCAGTTCCGCCTACCACTCTCAAGTTTCTGGGGTCCCTTCTGCTCTGCTGTGCTGGCTGTGTTGCACTGTGCACTATGAGCTCACCCCTGTGGAACAGATCCTTCCCATGGACCTTCCAGTCTAACCTGAGCTCCAAATCCATCACAGTCTATCTCCCACTGGGTTCCGCACCTCCAAAATTTGGTCAGATTCTCCTTTCAGAGGTATCCGAAGGAGTTTGTCTGAGAGCTAAGGTGAGTCATTGCTCTCACTCCGCCATCTTGGCCGATTCCAGGGCAAATTGGGCGAGAGATAGTCAAAAGCAAGACATTTTTGAGGAGGGACAGAGTGAAAGGAGAGAGAAAATAGAATAAACAGCATGGGGGAAATAGGATGGAGGTAAATGAAGTTAGTAATAGTAATTGTGGGAGAAAAAAATCAAGCAAGTTTCTCTGATAAAAACCTCATTTCTCAAACATGTAAAGAGTTGAGCCTAATTTGCAATGATAAGAGTCATTCCCTGATTAATAAATGATAAAACAATAACAAACAATTTTCACATGAAGTAATCAAAGCTATCTATTACCATATAACAATGCTTAACTCACTACTGATTGGAGAAATGCAAATTAAAACAATTTGGAGGAGCTACCTCACCCATATTAGTACAGAAAAGGAAATGACAAATTGTGGAGGGAATGTGGGGACAATGAGACATTAATACATTGTTGGTGGAATTGTGAACTGATTCAACCTTTTGGTAGAGCAGTTTTGACCTATGTCCATAGGGTTATACAATCATCCATATCCTTTGACCTAATGATACCAATACTAGAACTATATCCCAAAGGGAGATAAAAGGAAAAGGCAAAAGACTATGTGTGCAAAAAATGGATATTGAGGGGATGTCCATAAATTAGGAAATTACTGAACAAATTGTGATTTGTGATTGTGATGGAATACTGTTGTGCTATAAGAAATAGTGAGCAGGATGCTCATTAGTACACATGTATGCTGTGCATTGATTTTCTTGTCTTCTCATTGATGGGGGCTGGGGAGGAAGAAAGAGAGAGAGAAATTGGAATTCAAACTTATAAGAACAAATGTTGAAAATATTTTAGCATGTAACTGAGGGAAATAAAATACTAATAAAAGAATATAATGCAATAAAATTTACAGTGAAGAAAGGGCAGTGGAACCATTGACTAAAAAATCCATTGAAACTTGAATAATCTAATTCTAAAGAATGAATGAGTCAAATAACAAATCTCAGAAAAAAAAGTAATTTTATTAAAGAGGACATCAATGAGGCAACATACCAAAATTTATTGGATGAAGCCAAATTAGTACTTAAGAGAATATTTATGTCTCTAATGACATATCAGTAAAACCACAGATCAGTAAAATAGGCATGCACCCAAAAATCCCCAAATAAGCATCAAATTAGAAATCCTGAAAAATCAAAGAAGAGTTTAATAAAATTGAAAGTAAGAACCAATTCAACCAATAAATAAAACAAGGTGATGTTTAACAACAAAAAATAATAAGTAAACCATTATTTAATTTAATTAAAAATAAGTGAAAATAAAACAAATTTTATCAAAAATGTATCAAAAATGAAAAGAGTGAATTCACTGCCAATGATTATAAAATTGAGACAATTCCGAGGAGTTATTTTGAACAGTTATATATCAATAAATCAAGCAATCTAAGTGAAATGAATGAATATTTACCAAAAAAATATGAATTGTTCAGATAAAAAAAGATGAACTAACATATTTAAATAATCCTATTTTGAAAAATGTATTGAAGAAAGCATTAATGAGCTAGCTAAGAAAAAGTCAACAGCATCAGATGGATGCAACACTGACTTCTACCAAACATTTAAGGGGTAATTAATCCAATACTGTATAAACTATTTGGGCAAATAGCCAAAGAAGTTCTACTAAATTCCTTTTGTGACATAAATGTGTTTCCTTTATCTAAACTTGGGAGAGGAAAAACAGAGAAAGAAAATTAAAGAGAAATTTTCCTAATGAGTAGTGATACAAAAATAAATAAAACACTAACTTAGAGACTGTATCACAAAGATCATACACTATAACCAGGTGGGATTCATATCAGCAATGCAGGGCTGTTTCAGTATTTGGAAAACTATTAACATAACTGACCATACCAGTAACACAATGAGCAAAAATCATATAGTTAGTTCAGCACATGCAGAAAAAGTCTTTGACAAAATACAATATGCATTCCTATTAAAAAGACTAGAAATTACAGTAATCAATGGAATATTTTTTAAAAGAGAAAAGTAGTATGTATCTAAAACCAAATCTGTAGAGATAAGCTAAAAGCCATCCCAATAGGATCAGACATGAAGAAAGGATGTCCATTATCACCACTACCATCCACTTTTGTACTAGAAATGTAAGCTATAACCAAAAATTAGGGAAAAATTTAAATAATGGGATCAGGACATAAGGAGAAATTAAACTATCAATCTTTCCAGATGATATAACAGCATACTTATAGAATCAACTAATAAAAAAAAAAAACAACTTAAGGAAAGTTGCAAGAAATTACATAAAGCCACAAAAATCATCAGTGTTTTTATATAACAACAAAAAAAAACCACAAAACAAAACCAAATGTCCATCAGACAGAGATAGAAAAAGAAATTCCATTTAATTAACTGTAGACTATATAAAATATTTGGGAGTCTACCTCCCAAAACAAACCTAGGAATTATATGAACACAATTATAAGACTTCTTTGTGCATAAAGTAAATTTTTTAAAAAATAGAAAAATATTAATTGCTCATGCATGGGCCAAATCAATAAAATAAATATGACAATTCTGCTTAAATTATTTTATGTATTCAGTGCCATGCAAATTAAACTACTAAAATAATTTATAAAGCTAAAAAATAACAAGAAAATTCACTTGAAAGAACAAAAGAAACCAAGAATATCAAGAGAATCAATGAAAACATTGAAGGAAGGTGCCCCACAAGTACCAGATTTCAAATTATATTACAAAATGGTAATCAAAACAATCTGACATCATCTAAGAAATAAAGTGGTAGAGTAGTGGAACTGGTTAGGTAATACAATACATAGCAGTAAATGACCATAATAATCAAGCATTTGATAAACACACTGATCTATGCTTTTGGACAAGTACTCACTATTTGACAAAAACTGCTTGAAAAACTTGAAAACAGTTTGTATAAACTATTTATGCATCAACTTCTCACACTGTATACCAAGATATGATCAAATTTGTACAGAATTTAAAAGTGAAAGGTGATACCACAAGCAAAATGGAGAAGCATGGGATAGTTTACTTCTCAGCTCTATGGAAAAGGGAAGAATTTTGTGATCAAACAAGAGATAAAAAATCTTATTAATGGATAACTTTGATTACATTAAATTGAAAAGATTTTCCACTAACAAAGCCAATGCAGTGAAGTATAAAAGGAAAGGAGAAACCAGGGAAAACGTTTATAGCAAGTTTCTAATAAAGTTTTCATTTCTCCAGTATTTAGAGAACTGAGTAAAATCTATTACAACCTAAGTCATTCCTCAGTTGACAAATGGTCAAAGATATGAATGGGCAATATTTGGACAAAGGTATTATAGCTATCTATAGTCATATGAAAAATATTTATTGACTAGAGAATTGCAAATTAAAAGAACTCCAGTATTACCTTATACCTACCTGCTTTTCTAACAGGAGATAAAAGGAAAGTGACAAATTTAAGAGGAGATGTGGGAAAATTGGGAAAGCGATGCTTTCTTGGTAAAGTTGTGAACTTGTGAACTAATACAATCATTTTGGAGAACAATTTGGAAATAGACCCAAATTGCCATAAAATTGTTCATAGTTTTGGAACCAAGAATACCACCACTAGGTTTGTATCTCCCAAAGATCAACAAAATAAAAAGTAAAAGGATATATATATATATATATTTAGAAATAGAGTAGCTCTTTTTGTCATGGCAAAGAATTGGGAATGTAAGGGATATCCATCAAATAGACTAAGTTGTGGTATATGATTGTGATGGAATACTATTGTGTCATAAGAAATAATGAACAGTATACTTTCAGAAAAACCTGAAAAGGTTTGTATGAGCTAATGCAAAGTGAGTAGAAGCAGGAGAAAAAAATACACAGTATAAGCAAGTTGTCTTGATGATCAACTGTGAATAACAGCTATCCTCAGTAATATAATGAGTCAAGATAATTTTGAATGTCTTACAAGAAATACCAACCACTACCACAAGAAGAACAAATGGAGTCAGAATGTTTATTTAAGCATATTTTTAAACTTTATTTTTCTTCTTTTTTATCCATTTCCTTCCACAACATGATTAATTTTGAAATGTTTGGCATGAGTGCACATGTATAACCTATATCAAATTGCTTGACTTCTCATTGAGAGAAAAAGTCAAGGTGAGAGGGGAACATGAAACCCAACATTTTAAAAATATATTAAAATTGTTTTTACATGAAACTGAAATAATAAATTATTTGAAAATTTTAAAAAAAATTCCTTTCTGTAGTCTAATCTGACATTTCTCTTACCTTCTTCTACCTACTTAGTTCCCCTAGGCTTTGTTTCTTAATCATAACCCAGACTGTTAAAAGGGTTAATCTTCATTCCAGGGGATTTTCCTTTATAATTTAGTACAAGTTTACTTTTTATAATAAAAAAATTATTTTCAATACTGTAACAATTTGAAGTTCATAAAGGTTTATAGATATATAGCCCTTTACCTTTTCTTTTGGTGATTTTGTTTCTAGTTTACCATTACGGTTTCAACATTCACATTACTTAATTGCTCAGACTGACTAGAAGAAAATACAGTGATACAGCAAATGCTCTTCCAAATTAAATATTAATTTTTTAGATTGGTATCTGATTTAAGCAAAATTCTCTTTCTGTTCTTGGACAAGGAAAAAAAAAGGCATTTTTTTCCAGTTTACTTTTTAAATCCACCAGTCAACTTTTTGCTCTAAAGAAATAAATCTGTCGCTTACCAGGTGAAAAAAGTGATAAAATGTTCAAGCACTCTTTCCATGTCATCATTTAAATTTCCTCATTGATGCTACTTTTTATGCTAGAGGCAGTTCATCTTTTCTTAAAAGCATTCAAACATATATATATATATATATATGTATATTGATATATCTATAGCTATATATCTACATATATAAATGAGTTTGTGTGTGTATATATATATATATATATTATATATATATATATATATGGAGAGAGAGAGAGAGAGAGAGAGAGAGAGAGAGAGAGAGAGAGAGAGAGAGAGAGAGAGAGAAATGAGAAGTTATTCTGGGAACTAAGATGGCAGAATAAACACTAATCACTGTAACTCTCCCAAATTCACCTCTAAACAACCATCAAGGAGCATTCCAAAATAAACCCTAGAACAGTAGAACAAGCAAAAAATGGGGTGAAGCAATCTTTTAGTCCAAGAAAAAGAAACTTCGGAAATCAGAAAGAATGGTTTGTCTCCCTGTAGTAAAAAAAGGGGCATGGCCCCTTTGTGGGAGGACAGGTCAAGGGAGAGAATGGAATAAATGAAGGGCAGGATAGAACAGAAGGAAATGTGGTTAGTCTTTTATAGCATAACTGTTATGGAAGTGTTTTGCATTGTTACACATGCATGACCTATATTGAGTTGCTTTCTTTCTTAATGAAGGAGTGTGGGGAGGGAAGCAGAGAATATGGAACTCGAAGTTTTATGAATGAATGTAAAAATTCTTTTAACATGCTACTGTAAATTAAGCTGTACAGGCAAAGGAGTTTAGAAATTTATTTTGCCCTACAGGATAAAAAAGGAGAAGAATGATGGAACAAGGTGTTATAAAAAGTGGGGACAGCCTGAAGGATAGTGTGGATGGGGTGCATGCTTTCCTGGTGTGGGGGATGGAGAGAGATGGGGAGAATTTTGAATTCAAATTCTTGTGGAAGTGAATGTTAATAACTGAAAAATAAATAAATTATATATTGCAAAAAGTAATCAGAAGATTGTAGTCATTCCATCTCCAGGACTCCTTCCTTTAGGGCAAGAAAAAAAAATAGAAACTGTAGGGATGAAACTCAAGAATTTTTTTTCCAAGCTAGATGTGGATAGTAGACTGACTATTCACTCTCTGAACCTGAAGACCTGCATCAGCAATTTCCTTCTCTTTTTAAACAAAAACTTATATATTTATTTTTAGTTTTCAACATTCACTTCTGCAAGAAATTGAGTTCTAATTTTTCTCCTCATCTTTCCCCTCACTCATCCCAAGACTACATGCCTTCTGATTACCCCTCCTCCCAATCTGTCCTTCTTTCTATGGCCCACCTCTTATCCCCTTTACTATCTATTTTCCTGTAGAGCAAGATAGATGTCTATACTCCATGGTCTGTGTATCTTATTTCCCAGTTGTATGTAAAAATATTTTAGCATTCATTTTTAAACATTGAGTTCCCATTCCTTCACTTCCTTGCTCCTCACTCACCCTCATTGAGAAGACAAGCATTTCAATATAGGTTATACATGTTTATTTATGCAAAACAGTTCCATAATGATCATGTGTAAAAGACAAATTATATATTTCCCTCCCTCCTGCCCCTCTCATTTCTTCTATTCTCTCCTTTGACCCTGTCCCTCATCAAAAGTGTTTCCTACTGATTCCCCACATCTCATGATGACTTCCCTTCTATAAATCCTCTTCTCTTCATATCCCCTTCTTCCTACTTTCCCATAGGGTAAGATAGATTCCCAAGTGAGTGTATGTTATTCATTCCTTAAGCCAAATCCAGTGAGAATAAGGTTCACTTATTCCCTCTTCCCCTCAACTGTACAAGTTTTTCTTGTCTCTTTTATGTGGGATAACTTGCCTCATTCTAACTCTCCCTTTCTCCTTCTCCTATTGTATTTCTCTTTGATCCTTTAATTTTACCTTTTAGATACCATCCATTCATATTCAACTCACCCTGTGCCCTCTATCTATTATTCCCTCCAACTTCTCTAATAATGAGAAAGTTCTTATAAGTTACAAATCTCATCTTTCTTTGTAGGAATGTAAAAAGTTCAACTTAAATAAGTCCCTCATGATTACTCTTTCCTGTTTACCTTTTCCTACTTCTCTTGAGACTTGTATTTGAAAGTCATTTTTTTTCTTTAGCTCTTTTTTTTTCCTCAGACAGTCATTAAATTCCTCAACACCATTGAATATCAATTTCCTCCAGCCATTGATTAATACAGTTTTACTGAGTAGGTGATTCTTGATTTTTAAATGAGCTTTTTTGACCTCTATAATGTCATATTCTAAGCCCTACAATCCCTTATTGTAAAAACTGCTAAATCTTGTGATATTCTTATTGTGTTTCCACTGTGTTTGAATTATTTCTTTCTGGCTGCTTGCAATATTTTCTCCTTGATTGGGGAACTCTAGAATTTGGCTATACTGTTCCTGAGAGTTTACTTTTTGAGAAATCTTTCAGGAGCTGATCAGTGGATTCTTTTCATTTCTGTTTTATCCTCCAATTCTAGACTATCAGGGCAATATTCCTTGATAATTTCTTGAAAGACAATGTCTAGATTCCTTTATTTTTTAACTCTCCTGGATCTATTTTTTCAGGTCAATTGTTTTTCCACTGAGATATTTCACATTGTCTTTTATTTTTTTTCATTCTTTTAATATTGTTTTATAAATTTTGATTCCTTTTAGAGTCATTACCCTCCATTTGTTCCATTCTAATTTTTAAAAAATTATTTTCTGCATTGAACTTTTGGATATCCTTTTTCATTTGTTCAATTCTGTCTTTTAAGGCACTCTTCACCTCTGGATTTTTGGACTTCTTTTGCCATTTGGCCTAGTGTATTTTTTAAGGTGTCATTTTCTTCAGTAATTTCTTTTGTCTCCTTTGGCAAGCTACTGATTTTTTTTCATGATTTTCTTGCATCACTCTCATTTCTCTTCCTGATTTTTCCTCTACTTCTCTTACTTGATTTTTCAAAATCCTTTTTGAGCTCTTCCATCTCCTGAGACTGTTGCATATTGTTCTTAGATGCTTTGGATATAGGAGCTTTGTCCTTGTTATCTTCTTCTGGGTGTATGTCTTGATCTTCCTCATTACCAAAGTAAGTTTCTATAATCTGAGTTTTTTTTCCCATTTTTGTTAGATTTCCCAGCCAATTATTTGACTATTTAACTCCTTGTTAAGGTAGGGTTCTTCTTCCTGTGTGAAAGGCATACTGTTCCAAGATTCAGGGATTTTGTGCAGCTGTTTGCAGAGATACTTCTAGGGACCTGCAAATCTTTAGTTCTTCCAAGGTGGTTTCCAAAGGAGATGTTTTTACTCCTCTCCTGTCCTGTGCTCTGGTCTGTGACTGACACCAAGCACTTTATTTTTACTGAAACTGTGAGGAGGGTTCCCTCTTCACTGATGCCACAAGCTCCTTCTCATCCCAGGAATGTCAGACAGAATTGTGACCTAGATCCAACTATGGACAAAGTGATAGAATTTTGCCTCAGTGCCTGGTGAGTGACCCATGCAATCCCCTTTTGATCAGATTTTTGATCCCCTTACTATCTGTTGAGTGAGACCTCCAGAAGCAGCTATGGCCACTACAAACTGAATCTGCCAGAGCTGTGGCAGGGCTAGGTCTCTAGTGTACTCTCACTCAGGTCTGGACAAATCTTTCCTAATGTCCTCCTAAGTTGTCTTTGACATTTGTGAGTTGAGACATGTGGAAACTGCCACAACTCCCTGTGATTCAGTCTTCTGGGGCTTGCTCTGGTTGAATGGGGCCTGGTCTCTGTTGATGTGGCTTGCACAAGACTGCATACATCTCCTAGCCCAGTTTAACAGTGTTTGATGTCAATCATCAGGGTTGTCTTGGGCTGGAAACCTGTATTACTCCTTTTTGTGACTTCTGTGGCTCTAGAGTTTAGAATCCCTTTTTAAAAGTTCAATTTGACGTTAAGTTAAACTTTATTTTCTCCATGACTTTCTTTTATTATTTTAATTTACTTATTTTTACTTTTCAACATTCACTTCCGTAAGCTTTAAATTTTCTCCCTTCCCTCCCCTCCTCCCTCTCTAAGATGCCAATCGGATATAGGCTGTACGTATGCATATGTATTAAATATACTTTCACATTAGTCATGCTGTATGCATATTAGAATTGAAGGAACCATGAGAAAGAGAAAAAATAATGTGCTTCACTCTGAATTCAGACTCCTCCATAGTTCTTTCTCTGGATGTTGATGACATTTGCCATGGTGAGTCCTTTGGAATAAGTTGAGGTCTTTGTATTGCTGAAAAGGGCTAAGTCTATCAAAGCACTCATTGCATACTGTGACTGTTACTGTGTACAGTGTTTTTCTGGTTCTGCCCACTTCACTCAGTATCAGTTCATATAAACCTTTTTTTTAAATTAAATTTATTTATTTAAATTTTAACATTTATTTTCACAAAATTTGGGTTTCCAAATTTTCTCCCCATTTGTCCCCTCCCCCCACCCCAATACACCAAGCATTCTAATTGTCCCTATCACCAATCTGCCCTCTCTTCTAACATCCTTCCCTTCCCTTATCCCCATCTTCTCTTTTGTCCTGTAGGACCAGATAACTTTCTATACCCCATAACCTGTATTTCTTATTTCCTAGTAGCGAGCTAGCTAGTGCTTGGGGTCTGAGATTCAAATGCTGCTTCCCAGCCTCAGGGTTTTCAGTGGGGGCAGGGCTGCTATTCAGTGTGAGATAAAATTCAGGTGCTTGGGTGAGGTCAGGCTCATCACTGGTGGGGGCTTAGTTCCCTCAGGGAGTTTATATGGAGACCTTCAACAATGGATTGGAACTCCTGCCTGCTTTGGGATCTCCTGTCCACTGCTGACTCCATATCCACTCAGCTTTGACCATTTATCAATTGGGAAATGGCTTGTATTCTTGTAAATTTGACTCAGTTCTCTGTATATTTTAGAAATGAGGTCTTTATCAGAGACACTGGTTGTAAAAACTTTTCCAGTTTTCTGCTACCCTCCTAATTTAGGCTGCTTTGGCTTTGTACAAAAAATCTTTTCAATTTAAGGTAATAAAAATTATTAACTTTCTTTTTGTAGTATTATCTATCCCTTATTTGGTGATAAATTCCTCCATATTCTATAAATCTCTCAGATGAAATGTTCCTTGCTATCCTAATTTGTTTATAGTAGCATTTATAGCTAAATTGTGTACCCATTTGGACTTTATTTTGGTATATGCAGTCAGATATAGGTCTATGCTCATATTCCACCATACTAGTTTCAAATTTTCCCAGCATTTTTTGTCAAATAGTGAGTTTTTATTCCAGAAACTGAGGTCTTTTGAGTTTATCAAAGAATAGGTTGCTATAATCATGGACTACTGTGTATTGTGTACCTAAACTATTCCACTGAATTTCTCTTCTATTTATTAGCCAGTACTAAGTAGTTTTAATTGTTGTTTTTTTATACAATTTAATATTTAATATTATACAATTTCAGATCTGGTAGGGCTAGGCCACCTTCCCTCACATTACTTTTCATTAATTCCATTCATATCCTGAACCTTTTGTTTTTCCAGATAGATTTTGATATTACTTTTTTTAGCTCTGTAAAATAAGTTTTTGGAGTTTGATTGGTAGAGCACTGAATAAGTAAATTAATTTAGGTAGGTTTACTATTTTTATTATATTAGCTCATCCTGCTCATGAAAAACTGTTATTTTTCCAATTATTTAGATCTGATTTTGTGTGAAAAGTGTTCTGTAAAGTGTTCATATAGTTATTGAATTTGTTTTGACAGGTATATTTCAAAATATTTTATAATATCTACAGTAACTTTAAATTGAACTTCAATTTCTATCTCTTGTTGTTGGCCTTTGTTGGTAATATGTTGGAATACCAATTATTTATGTGGGTTTATTTTATATACTTCAACTTTGCCAAAGTTTTTTTTTTATTCCATGTCATTTTTTACCTGATTCTCTAAGTATATCATCATAGCATCTGCAAAGAGTGATAACTCAGTTTCTTCTTTGCTATACTAATTTCTTCAGTTTCTCTTTCTTTTCTTATTGTTAAAGCTAATATTTCTTGTCACATGTTGAATAACAGTCATGATAATAGACATCCATGTTTCACCACCAATCTTACTAGAAATGCATCTAGCTTATATCCATTACATATAATGATTGGTAATGGCTTTGGGGAGATGCTACTTTTCATTTTAAGGAGGGTTCCATATATTCCTATCTTCTTTAATGTTTTTAATAAGAATGCGTGTTGTATTTTGTCAAAAGCTTTTTCTGCATCTACTGAGATAATCATATGGTTTCTAATAGCTTGATTCTTGATTTGATCAATTACGCTGACAGTGTTCTAATATTGAATCAGCCCTGTATTCTTGGTATAAATCCAATCTGGTCAAAATGTATCATTCTTGTGATAAGTTGCTGGAACCATTTTGCTAATATTTTATTTAAATAATAGTTTCTATAATCGTTATGGAAATTGGTCTATAATTGCCTTTCTCTGTTTTGATTCTTCCCAGTTTAGGTATCAGTACCACATTTGTATCCTAAAAAAAATTGATAGGACTGTTTCTTCAGCAATTTTCCCAAATAGTCTATATAGTATTAAAATTAATTATCTAAATGTTTGATAGAATTCACTTTTAAATCCATCTGTCCCTGGAGAATTTTTCCTAAGGCATTCATTGAGGGCTTGTTCAATTTCTTTTTATGAGATGGTATTATTTAAGTGTTTTATTTCCTCTTCTATTAATCTCTGCAATTTATTATTTTTTAAAATATTCATCCATTTCCCTAAGATTGTCCAATTTATGGGCACACAGTTGGCCAAAATAATCCCTAATTCTCCTGGATCTATTTTTTAGGTCAGTTGTTTTCCCAATGACATAGTTTATGTTTACTTCTATTTTTTTTTCTTTCTTGAT
This sequence comes from Bettongia penicillata ogilbyi, assembly GCA_023548195.1. Lineage (NCBI taxonomy): Eukaryota > Metazoa > Chordata > Mammalia > Diprotodontia > Potoroidae > Bettongia > Bettongia penicillata. The sequence continues at coordinate 9,585,827 of JAJHZJ010000147.1, forward strand.
GTCTCATGGAGTCATTAGCTTCTTCTTGCCCCATCCTAATTTTTAACAAATTGTTTTCTTCATTAGCTTTTGTCCCTCCTTTTTCATTTAAGCAATTTTACTTTTTTTAAGGAGTTATTTTCTTCAGTGATTTTTTCCAGTTTTGTCAATTGTATTTTTAACACAATTGATCAATTTTTCTTCTATCTCTAATTTGACTTTTAAAATTCCTCTTGAGCTCTTCCAAGGATGTTTTTTACCTTGAGACCAGTCCATATCCCTTTTTGAGGTTTCACATATGAGCATAGTGTCAAAGCTGTCCTCTTCTGACTTTGTATTTTGATCTTCCTTGTCCCGTAGTAAAAATCTATGGGATTTTTGCTTTTCCAGTTGCTTTTCACTCATCGTGATTGTCTTTTTTCTGGGTTTAAAGTGGATCTCTGCTTCTGGGGCACAGGGGACTCTGTCCCACACTTCTTGCACTGGGGGTTAGGGGCCTGGTTACTGATTTTTTGTGCTGTGGCCCTTAATTCTGACAGCTGGAAGATATGCAATGCTGTAGCTTCCCTGGTGCTGAGGTGGAGCTGGCTGGTGTGTCCTGAAGCGAGCGAAGTCTTTCTGCATTTCCCTATGTTTACACTGAAGTTCATGGTATGAGGTGTGAGAGAGGGGTTGTCTGACTACTGTAGGTCTCCTCCTCTCCAGGGCTGGTCTAGAGCATGAGCAGGCTCAGTTGCTAGTGGATACCTGTCTGTGTTGATGTCTGCTTATTTCTCTGGCTGTTCAGCGCATACAAGGGCTCTTAGTGTTGGTACTTGCCAGGTCCACCACACTGGGGCTCAGATCTCCTGCTGGTCTGCTGAGGTGGGGCTTGCTGCTGACTTGCTGGGATGCTTCCTGTCCTGTCCCTTTCAGTCACAGCAAGAGGGAACTTTCCCATTATTCCTCTAGACGGCCAAACTAGAAGGCATGCTTCAAGGTCCACAAGGTACATTGCGTAAGACTGACCAGCATTGCTCGCAAAGATGGAACACAAATTGACCATTTCTTCATTAAACAGACACTCAGTAAATATGTAGTTATGAGGAAACCAAGGAAATTTTGGTTATATTGCTGCACTTGGGGAAGATGCATTAGTGAATAAGTATCACCAAATTATCTATATTATTTTTTCCTTTGAAGTACAAATATTTTAAATAAGTTTTCAAGAATAGGAACTTCCTGTCTTCCACTTAACCATGTAGAATCACAAATCAAAAAATCATTTCAGCCCCCATATTTGGAAAGAAGGGAGAGGTATTTGCACTGGTAATTTCAACATATTTTGTTTTATTTGTTTTCTAATCTTTTCAGTATCAGAAAGGTTTGGTAACAACAAAAATTAGCTGCTTCTTGATTTTCAAAGGATGGGAGCCTGTGCTCTATGAAGCAAGAAACCCTATTTTAAAACAATAAATCTGTCTCTCTGTACCCATTTTCCTCTCCCTCCCTCCCTCTCTCTATCTCTCCTGTCTCTCATTTGTCTTTTATCTATTTATTTATTCTATTGAATTCATTTATATGCTTACTAATTTATTTGTGTGTTAGAATTGTAAACGCATGGTAAAAATTAGAAGGATGAGCATTGACTCCTTTTCTTCAGTCCTTTCCATTGGACATGTCTAAGTACATCTAGACAGAGATACTAAGATAGGGTAGGAGCTTTTTAACATTACCATAGCACTGACTTCATTCCTTCTGGCTCCTCTCTATTAGTGGTAGGTGCCCTGCTATGAAGACTGATCTTGGTCTGTTTTTAATGTATTGAAATTATTGGTGGTTGCACTTGTCAAAGTTTCTCACCCTCATAGCATATTTGAAAATCAGAAAATCAAAAGTAGTTATTATCTAAATCCACCTATATAATTAGCAGATATTTCAAAAGTCTTATGATGGTATTAGGCAACTATTGAATGAGTAGCTTTAATCTACACTAAAACTTTATGTAACAACCTTTAATTTTATACACAAGCATATATATGTTTATATGTGTGTGCATATATGTATACATATATACATATACATACATATATGAGTAATCGACATATATAAAAATATACAAGATATATAACAACAACACAATATAATAACACATTAAAATAGCTAATATTCACATGGAAATATTCATGAAGCACATAAGAAAATGTAAAAGATATGAAAAAATTTGTACAAGAATACATATATGAAAATATGTGAAAGTATGTGACAGTATAAAAATTACAGTTACTTAAGAACATATAAATGTTCTTTTATATAAATGTTAATAATATAATATATTATTATTATATATATAATAATAATATATATATAATTATATATATAAATAATAATATATAATAATAATATATATTATTATATATTGTATATATAATATATATTATATATAATAATAATAATAATAAATAATAATAAATGTTACATGGAGGTAAATATGTGGAAATATGATAATACATGATTATAATGTATTAAAACATATATACATTCACATGTATATGAAAATATATACAAGTTTATGAAAAGATGAAAATATATACAGAAATACATATATGAAAATATAAAATGCTGAAAAGATGAAATATGAGAAGACAAATCATATATGTAAAAACCTACATGAAAATACAGGAATGTGAATTATATTAACCAAGTATGAAAAATATACCTTTCCTGTGTATGGTGCTTATACTGGTAGGCTATGCAAAGATAAAGAGGCAGGAATAAGAAATCTCTTGAAGCATTTGTGAGTAAGTGTAACTTAAGCTATGTTATTATTGTAATACTTTTAGACCTGTGATCCCATTTCTTATAAACACCCTGAAGTAAATTGGTAGAATATACCTTTCAATTTTTATTCTTTTTCAGGATTAAAAGTGGTTACATAACTTTCTTGCAATGTATTACTCAAATGCTCTTCAAACAATGCACAGTTGTAAATACAATACTGACTCCATTAAAAATATCATTGCCTAATGCCATGTAAAAACAAACAAAAAAGCTATTTCTACTATACATTGTCACTTCTATCAATGGACCTAATCCACTCATTACCTTAACAAAGAAGAACAATGACTGTTTTACCTTTACTATCTAACTGATAAACATAAAAGAGAGTTCCTCAAAAATTTAGAAACATTTTCCTCTAGGTCCAAAAGTGAATGGGCAGTTTGGATTTTGGTTTTATTTTCTCTAGTTCTTATTATCCCAATTATTCTTCTTGATATTTTATAACTCAAGTAGAGGGTGCAAGGCATTTTAAAATTGAGTAAGAAGATTGAAATAAATTTTAAGAGTATATGACTGTTTTCCTCTTAGTGCTCATTTTAAATTTTAAGTTTTGTGTATTTTGTGTTTATTTGGGTATAATACACAATATTTTGTATTAGAAATTGTATTTCTAATAATTAACCACTTTCAAGTTACAGAAACTATAAAAATAGATGTTCAAACATATTCAAGGTGAATTTATTAAGAAAAGATGTTGTATACTTAATTGAATTTATATTTTTGCCATGTGGAACAAAAATGCTTCACTTGTACCATTTTGAAATGAACATTGATATAGTCTACTATTTAGTCATTATTTTATTAATAACTTCTATATGTCTATTTGAAAAAAAAATCCCATATACGGTTTTAAAATAAAAATTAGTGTGATAATTTGACAGCTTTTTTGGCACCTCTATGGCTTCTTTCATCTGAGCATCTCTAAGCAATTAACACTGTTATTTCAATTACCATTTAACTATTAATCAATTAGTACAGCACTATTTCTGTATAAAAGACAGAACCTCAGAAATATAGAAGAGTTTATACTTTCCCCAAGGTCAAAATCAAACACAATGTCTGATTCAACTTTAGACAATTTAATCTCATGCCTTTATTCTTTCCTTAAGTGAGGCAATATAATACTAAGGCAACTAAGTAGTGCTATAAGCAACCATTGGGAGAGAGTGAGAGTATGATTGTGTTTGTGTGTGTGTGTGGCAATAGGTAATAAATGTGCCCTAAAATTAGATTGGAAGAGGGAGATGACAGATACCCTAGCTTTGACTAAAGCTGGATAATGGAGAGTCTCATCTAAGGTATGAGCATGATGTTTGGCAAGCAAGCATCTTGGGAGAGGAAAGCAAGTTTCTAGTAGTTTCATAATTTACATAATTATTTTGCTATATTAATTAATCTTATTGACTGGATTTTTTATACTACTGAAGGAATTAATATGTTTACAATGGCCACCTAGAGCAAAACTTTGGTTGTCTTCCATGGTGACCATTCTTTGATTGAGTGAAAAATGTACTCCATCAACTAAATATTATTTCCACATGATTTTTCTCTTCACTGAATTATCAATAGTTTTAGAGCAATCCAAAACCAAACTCCACACTATCTATGCAGTTATCCCTTAAGTTACATTGCCTATAACAATTCAGTACACATTTAGGTAAACGAGAACAAAAATTATATTTGATATATTAAAGAAGAATAATCACTGCCAACAAAACATTCTTTATTTCTATTACATCATTTTATTGATAACACTGTCTTAAGATTGTAATGATTTCATTGATGACACAAGCTCATGGTGTGCATAACAGCTTAAAGATTTCTTCTTTAATACATAGCTTTTCTGTATGTGTATGTATGTGTGTATATAATATTTCCCAAATCATGTAAACATTTAGTGACCAATATGATTTGAAATACAAAAGGATTACACTGCCTCTCAGGATAATTATTATCTCAGGATTAATTGCAGTAATCTTTAAACTCATTAACTGAGATCTCATACAACTACATGCCTCTCTCTACTACTACAGACTATCATAACTTCAACCTTGGACCACATTTACATAGTCATACCATCGAGAATGAAGAAATAAAACATTTACATGAAAATATTTTACATGATTGAGTGAAAATCCCCAGTCTTCACTTTATAGAAATAGTCCTCATATAACATGGACTTGAACCCTCAAAAAAGTTTCTTTTATATTCTGCTTGGCCTTTCATCTAGTTATTCTTGAGCTATCAACTATTCTTGCTAAGCTATGCTATGGCACTTATATAGTATAGCAAAGTACTGGGCCTACAGTCATCTTTCTGAGACTCATCTTTCTGAATTCAAATCTAACTGCAGATACTTTCTAACTGTGTGACCTTGGGCAAGCCATTTAACCCTGCTCGCTCTAATTCCTTACATGTAATATGAGCTGGAGAAAGAAATTGAAAACCATTCCTGTATCTTTGCCAACAAAACTCCAAATGAGATCATAAAACAGTCAGACATGAATGAAATGACCAAACAATAACAACAAAGGGCTATGAGTGGGTAGAACTGAAGTTAATTCTCACCTGAAAGATCAGATAAAAAAGATGGATTTAGGACAGAGAAGTGCAAAATGCAGGGATTAATAAGGTTTTGTTGTTGGAGACATGTACTTATGAGTTTCAAAAAGTGTAGATCTTTGGTTGTAAAAGCCATCCTCCCCACTTGGTATTAAAAAAACCATCATGGATCAGAGATTGGAATACTGATTCAGAATACGATCTATAATTTTTATCAATTCTTCAATTGAAGAGAATCACTTTTCATATGAGTGAAGATCCTGTAAGATATTGATATGTTTAAACACATTCTTGTAAATATTGGTTAAAGCATTATCGAATAAAGTATACAGAAAGCCATATAACTCTTCAATAATATCTTAAAATAGAACACATTAGATAGATAGATAGATAGATAGATGATAGGTAGATAGATAGATAGATAGATAGATAGATAGATAGATAGATAGATCAGTAGTCAAAATAAGGAGCCAAGTTTGAGGAGTTAGAAATATGTATAATTTGATATTTTAGCACTAAATGAAATTGAAGCAAAACAAAAGCACACATGGAAAAAAAAACCCTTGTGCTCTTCAGAAATGACATCTTAATTTGATTTTCTTGGGTAAGTTAACTTATGGATTAACCAAATTAAACATTAAACAGATGGTTAAAAGCATATCAAACTAAATAACAAGTTGATACCTTTATAATGACAGTAATGACATTATTGAAAACAAAAATAGGTGCCCCTAATAGGTCCCAGATAAATTTAATAATAGCAACAATAATATTTTCTTTAAAATAAACAAAAACAAGGCACCCAGAAAAGTCACCAAGTATGTAATTAATCATTCCTACAATCTTTTTGTCTCATCAAAATGTATTCTGGATAACTTCTGACAGCCAAGATGGTAGAGTAAGTAGGAAACTGCTGTAATGCATGCATATTCACATGCAAACAACCATAAAGTAGCACCCCAAAATAAATTCTGGAACAGCAGAAACCCAAAAAAAAGATGGGGTGAAGCATTCTTTTAGCTCAAAAATCTTGAAAGATAACAAGTAAGGTAAGTCTCACTCAGGGTGAAAGGGGAACTCAGTTCAAGACAGGAAGCAATCCAAGCCAGCAGCCATGCCCACCTCAGAAAAATTGTAAGAGATCATGACCTCCAGTACAGTGGAGTAGGCCAGCCCCAATAGCAGGAACCCCCATGTGCCTTAACATAGTCACAGCACCCCAGTGATTCCATCTCTGAGAACTGTCACATACTTCAGCATAGCTCTGGGAAAACAGGCAGTCACAAAAAATCAGATCAACATATACTCCAGTGTAACCCTGGAAAAAACACAGAAATACTCCATCAGACTCAGCACACACCACACACCAACATTCATACCCCAGGTCAGCACCAGGTAAACTACCAGATCCCTATGACCTCCAGAAACAACCCTTTCCCCCTACCACCTCCCAGCCCCACTTGCACATTACCCTCTCACCTCATCAGCAGATAAAATTATTCTCATGGGCCTCAGGACAACATCAATGTAACATCAGATAAAATCCATGACTTGCATAATCCTGGCATAAGAAGACTGGGACAGTCTTACACTCTGGGAGCAGAGCTCACATGTAAAAGACAAGAAAAAGGTCAAAAGAAAGGTCAAAAAAAGATGAACAAAAAACAACATAAAAAGAATCTGACCATAAGGTTTTTTGTTTTTTTTAATGGTGACAGAAGATTTCAAGACATAAAGTCAGAAGAGGCCAACAATGTTAAAAGATCTATGGGCAAAATTTAAAGAAAAATAAGAAAAATGGGAAATGATGTCAAGCCCAGAAAGAACTTATGGAAGAGCTCAAAAAAGAGCTTAAAAAGTATATGAGAAAGACAAATGAAAGGATGGGAAAATAAATGAGAGTGATTGGCAGAGGCAAGATGGCAGAGTAGCAGCATAGACTTTCTAGAGCACTTCTTCCAAGCCCAGCCACATGTCCATAAAAATGGCTCTAAACAAATTTTGGGTCTGTAGAACCCACAGAATGAAGTGAAGAAAGAGTGAAGAAAGTGAAGAAAGAACCCACAGAAAGAGTGAAGCAAATCTCCAGCCCAAGACAGCATGGAAGGTGTCTGAGAAATGTCTATCCTGCCATACTGTGAGCAAAGTACCGTCCAGTATGAGCCGTGAGTCCACAGAGAAGATCTGAGTAGGTCTTGGGGAGACTGAATCTCTCAAACCTGTAGTGATTTCCAGACTTCATGACCTCAAAATTGTGAGGATAAATTGTAAGTCAGTGAGAAAGCTTGTGAGACCAGTCAGAAGAGTGGAGTGGTCTGGTCCCAGGGCAGCAGAGGGGGTGGAGGAATCCACAGTAGCAGCAGGGGCAGCTGCAGCCACTGTTTCTGGTGTTCTAGGCCCACAGATTGTGGGGGGATTGACTAGCTGGCAGTACACCCCCAAACCCTGCTGGATGCAGAGAACTACCTTGACAAAGACCTCAAAAGCAAGTAAATGGCTAGGGAAATGAACAAAAACTGGAAAAAGAATCAGACTATAGAATATTACTTTGGTGATAAGGAAGACAAAAGAATGAAAACAGAAGAAAACAAAGTCAAAACTCCTCCATAAAAAGCCTCTAAGAAAAATATGAATTGGTCTCAGGTCATGGAAGAGCTGAAAAGGGATTTTGAAAATCAAATAAGAGAAGTAGAGCAAAAATTGGGAAGAAAAATGAGAGTGATGCAAGAAAATCATGAAAAGTGAGTCAACTGCTTGCTAAGGAGACCCCCCCCCAAAAAAAAAAAACCTGAAGCAAATAACACTTTAAAAAATAGACTAAACCAAATAGCAAAAGAAATACACAAAACCAATGAGGAGAAGAATGCCCAGGACTTTAAGGCATTCTTGATGAAAAGACCAGAGCTGAACAGAAAATTTGACTTTCAAACACAAAAATCAAGAGAAGCATGAGAAAGTAAACAGGAAAGAGAAATCATAAGGGACTTACTAAAGTTGAACTGTTTACGTTCCTACATGAAAAGATAGCAATTGTAACTCTTGAGACTTTTCTCAGTATTTGGTAGTTGGAAGTTGAGACTTTTCTCAGTATTTGGGTAGTTGGAAGGATTATATACATATGGACAGAAGGCACAGGGTGAATTGAATAGGAAGGGACAATATCTAAAAACATAAAATTAAGGGATGAGAGAGGAATATATTGGGAATAGAAAAGAAGAAACGGAATGGGGCAAGTTATCTCTCATAAAAAAAGACAAAAAAAGCTTTTTCAATGGAGGGAAAAATGGGGGAGTGAGAAGGAAAAAGTGAAGCTTACTCTCATCACATTTGGCATAAGGATTCTGCATAATGAATTTGGTATGAAAATCTATCTTGCACTACAGAAAAGTAGGGGAGAAGGGGATGGGTGGAGTGTGGGGGATGATAGAAAGGAGGACAAATGAGAGGAGGGAGTAATTAGAAGTTAACACTTTTAGGGAGGGACAAAGTAAAAAGAGATAATAAAGTAAATGGGGGGGCAACATAGGGTGGAGGAAAATATAGTTAGTCTTTCACATCATGACTTTTATGGAAGTACACATATATAACCTATATTGAATTGTGTGCCTTCTCAACGGGGTTGAGTGGGGAGGGAGGAAGGGAGAGAAGTTCAAACTCAAAGTTTTAAAAATGAATGTTAAAAATTGTTTTTACATGCAACTGGGAAATAAGAAAGAGAGATAATGGGGTATAGAAATCTATCTTGCCTTACAAAAAAATAGAGGAGATGGGGATAAGGGAAGGGAGGTGTGTGATAGAAGAAAGGGCAGATTGAGGGAAAGGATAATCAGAATGAATGATGTCTTGAGGTGGGTGGAGGGGAAAGATGGGGAGAAAATTTGGAACTCAAAATCTTGTGGAAATGAATGCCAAATACTAGAAAAAGTAAACAAACAAATAAATAAGGATGGGAGTGATTCAAGAGAATTGTGAAAAAAGAAGACTCAACAGCTTGAAAAAAAGAAAAAAAAATTGCTTATCAAGTAGAATTGACCAAATGGAAAAGGAGATGAAAAAGCTAACGGAGGAAAACAACTCCTTAAAAGTTAGAATTGAGTAAGTGGAAGCTAATGACTCTATGATATAACAAGAATCAATCAATGATCAAATGATCAAAGAAGCAATTCAAAAGAATGAAAAAAATTAAAATACCTCATGGGAAAAATAACTAACCTGGAATATAGATCCAGGGGAGACAATATCAGAATCATTGGAATGCATGCTAAAAGCTTTAATTAAAAGGAGGACCTGGACAGAAGCTTTCAAGAAATTATCAAACAACAAAACAAAACAAAGCACTGTCCTGACATCCTTGAACCAGAGGGTAAAATATGTATTGAAATATTCTACTGATCACCTCAGGAAAAAGATCCCAAAATAAAAAACGAATATTTTACCCAAATCACAGAAATATCAGGTCAAAGGGAAAAAATTATATTGCAAGTGGCCAGAAAGAAATAACTCACATATTGTGAGAGCCACAATCAGATTTCCACAGTTATAATCAGATACAAGCATTCTGGAGATCAATATGGAACTATGCCCAGAGGGTAATCAAATTGTGTATACCCTTTGATCCAGTAATACCACTATAAGATCTGTATCACAAAGAAGTCACAATAAAAGCAAAAGAATCTACATGTACCAAAATATTTATAGCAGCCCCTTTTGTGTGACAAAATATTGTAAACTGAGGGGATGGCCAACATTTGGAGAATGTCTGAACAAGCTGTGTATATGAATGTAAGAGAATACTTTTGTGTAATAAGAAATGATGAATAGGCAGATTTTAGAAAAACCTGGAAAGACTTGCATGAACTAGTGAAAGTGAAATGAGCAGAGCCAGGAAAATATTGTACATGGTAATGGCAACATTGTGTAATGATAAACAATGAATAATTCAGCTCTTCTCAACCACATAGTGATCTAAGACAAATACAAAGAACTCACAAAGGAAAATGCTATCCCTATTCAGATAAAGAGTTGATGAACTCTGAATGTAGATCAAAGCACACTTTTTTCATTTACTTTCATTTTCTTTTGTTTTCTTTGATGCTTCTTCCTTCGTAACTATCACTAATACAGAAATATATTTATATAATAGCATGTGTATCACCTATATCAAATTGCCTACCATTTTCAGAAGAGGGGAGGGGAGGGAAGGAGAAAATTTGTAACTTAAAATCTTGTCAGTGAAGTATCTTGATTACTGTCTTGCCATGTGAGTGGGGAAAATAAGACACCATTAATAATGTAACAATGACAACAATAAAAACGTTATTACCTGCATCTACCATTTAAGTGGATGGGAAGTACACAGAGGAATGTATGAATGTTTCCATTTCCGTCATTGGCCTACCTCTGTATGAGCATTATTTCTTCATGTATCTATCAATTTGATCCACAAGGCTTCATGGAGTCATGGGAAAGACATAACACCGTGCAATACCCTAGGGATTTGTTACCATTGAGTATAAGCATCGTGATACAATAACAATACTCAGGCACAATTTCTCACTTGAATGACATCCAATTGCTTTCTGGATGGTGCTTTTAGGAGGAAAATAATATTTTTTTTAAAAAAGCATGACCAGTGTTCCTTTAATCCTGAGCTGTATCAGATGTCAAGGCATGACTTTCTAAAAATTATTTCATGTAATGCAAAAGCAGATTTTTAGGAAAAAGTCATGAACCTCAGAAAAATCTTCCTTTTATCAGCTTTCCCAGCTGGGTAAACCACTTAACCTCCATTTTTAAAAATCAGTTTCCACAGCCAGAAAATGGAGATGGCAACACTGATGTGGGAGGGTTGTTTTGAGGAGGACATGAGAAGATATTTGTAAAACAGCACAGTATCTGATAGAAAGTAAGCACTACAGAAATGTTTATTCCTTTCCTATTTCTCTCTCCCTCTTCACTCTTGCTCCTATAATAATGTGGGATTTAAATCTGTTTCTCATTGTGTGAGTTTGTGAATCTTTATGAAGTCCCATTCTGTAGGACTCAAGCTATGAGAACTTTGTGTAAATTGTTATTTTACAGGAGATCAGATAATTGTGCATAGAGTTTTCACAAGTATTTCAGGAGTATTTACTCTCTGTGCAAAATAAAGAGGAACAAAAAAATAGGCTTACCTAATCCAATGACAAAATAGACTTTAATGTAAATAGAAGGAGGGACTTTCCTAGTCCTTACTATTAGGAACATCACTTAGCAAACAATCCATTAATTTATATTATAGAAATCCAGACATACATCGAAATTGGTATTTCGTCTCTGTGGTAATTCAGCAACATTTATTGAGCAAGCACTGTCTGCAAACACTGTTTGAAGTATGGAGGGCCTTACTATGCAAACAGAACTGTATTAATATTTAGGTGATACGGGGTAAGAAGGGAGCATACTGAAAGGTAGAATTCTGTGAACTTATTAAAAAATCATAAAATTAATCACAGAATGAATATAACAAAGAGTATGTCGCAACAGGCTGTCAAATATAAATTTACCTAGAGTAAGACCACATAGAAAAAAAGTGCTTAGAGTAGACAGGGTTAATCAGGAAGATCTTCATAACAACACTGGGTTATAGATTTGTAACTGGAAGGAACCCTAGACATCAGCTACTCCAATTAATTAATTTTATGAATGAAGAGTATAAAGCCCAGAAAGATGAAGTGTCTGAAGTCACATAGAACAGGTGAAAGAACTAGAAGAACATAATTTTGAAAGAGAATAGATATTGAGAGTCGTATAGAAGATGGAGGATATTAAATTCATCAAGAAGAGGATTTACAAGTATGTCATTCAAGAAGTATATCAAGTAAGGCTAGAAAGGTGGAACAGTAACATTCTAATACAACCTAAAGACCAGAGAGGAAGGGTCCTTTACTTGGAATCTGTTAACTTGTTTTTCCAATATTTTAATAACTGTATTTTAGTTTACTTTGTAATACTATATTATTTTATTTTGTCATACAAGTCATTATTATTACAGGGGCTCCATAGACTTAATCAGCTTAGTGAAGTGATACATGACAAACAAAAACTTAAGAATTCCTACACCCAAAGTCCTCTGTGATTCCAGAAGCAATATAGCAACAAAAACAGTGAAAAAACACAGGACAGCAAATTCACCCAAAGAGCCAGTAATAAAGCCGATGGTATGATATGTCTATCTATAAATGACCAAAGAATAGAGAGCAATTGGAGTGATTCTCATGCAAAGAGTTAAATGTGACATGATAAGAATTACTAACACCTAATAGAAAAAGAACCATGATTGATATATTCATTTGCCAAAGCATACAGGCTTTTCAAAACACAAGATAAGTAAAGTTTTGTGGAGATTAACTAGAGCAACATAAAATCCTATTTATTTACATAAAAATTCAAATTTCAATGTCTAAAAGTCTTTTAAAATATAATATATCCTTTAAAAATAATTACTTATTTTATACAATGTTAAGTCAAATTTGTAAGAATTTGACATATATTCTTTAATTCTTAATCATATAACCACTATTTTATCAATCAATAAATCAATTTTATTAACAACCTACTATAAGCCAGGTGCTGTGCTAAGTGCTGGATACATAAAAGGAGGCAAAAAGATGGTCACTGTTTTCAAAGAACTTATAATCTAGTGGAAGAGATAATAGGCAGACAACATACACAAGCAAGTTATATACAGGGTAAATGGGAAATAGTTATTAGAAGGAAGATACACATATTAAGAGGGGTTGGAAAGGATTCCTGTAAAAGGTGGGATTTTGGTTAAAACTTAAACAGGCAACAGACATTTATTGAGAGCTTAAGTATCCCAGATATTACGTTAATAGCTAAGCATACAAATATAATAAATTGCAGCAATTATAATAAAAAAGAAAATAATAATTTCTGTGTGATATTAGAGTTAAAGATCTTCCTTGCCCATTAATAGGCTTCACCTGAAACCCATTTAGGGAAGCTTTTGTTAATTTCAATGAGGCACTGGGTCAGGAGGATCATGATGCCCTCTGACTCTGAAAAGTGTGTATGTATTCTGAGGTGAGGTTTTACTTCAGGGACTTGTGCCAGATGACACTCTGGGTAGCCATATCACCCCTCCCCCTGCTTTGAAAACTCAGATGTTGGTGCTTCTCTCTCCAATAACTAGGTATATATGTATGTGTATAATGGTTAGACAACTGGATCTGTCTGTTGATTTGTGATATTTGTATAGTTTATGTTCACATAGTTAGAAGCCCTGTCTGTTGGTTTTTATTTCTCTACTTGTATTTTCGCTGCTGGTGAATTTAATTAAAGTAGATTGTTGACCCCTCAAAAGTTGATTTCCTTTTAGAAAAGTCAATCTAAGAACCTGTGCACTAGGCCCTCCTATGTATGCCAGTGTATTTAGTGCTAAACTCTGTCTTCAAGGTTCTAACATTTTAATGGGAAAAGATAAAATACAAAAGGGAATATCAAAGCAGAGGTTAGGAAGAAGCTAAGCATGCAGGAATTTGGTGTTGAAATCTGAAGAGTAAGATGTAGAGACTAGAGGATTATATAAATATTTTTTAACAAACAGTCAATTTTTTATGTTTACATGCTTGTATGCATTAGATATTTTGTGGAATTTAAAGCTGATGAGATACAAAATCATTGAAACAAGCTTTCTTTCTAGTTCTTAGACAGGTTTCTTTTACTTTCCAGACATTTAATATCACACAAGGTTCACAATGCCATATTTCATCTTCATTTGCTAATTTCTATAATTTTGGGATAGTCCTTCACCTTCATGTAGCAAGATTTTTCTTTTGGAGTTCATCAGCACACAGACAAAGAGAACTGTGACAACATCTCTTCCAGGATTACACCACTATGCAAGCAACAAAACTGCATACTACCAGAACTACCTTTGAAAAATAGCAGTATACAAAAGTGTGAAGCTTGGAATAATGCCTCCCCACTCCCAGGTGAGCAGAGCCTAACTTTAGCATGAAGTTCACAATAAGATGGGGAAATGAGTGAGAAAACAAAAACAACAGAAAACCAAAAACTACTACAGTGACAGGAAAGACCAAGATATAAACTCTAATGATAAAGTCTCAAAGAAAAAATGCTAATTAGATCCAAGTCCAAAAAGCATTCCTGGAAGTGTTAAAGTGATGAGTGGTAGAGAAAAAAATTGGGAAGAAAATGAGAGTGATGCAAAGAAAAATGATGACAAGAGAATTAATAGCTTGACAAAAAGAGGCACAAAATACTGAAGAAAACAACTCCATACAAAGCAGAATTGGACAAAAGAAAAAAGAAGTACAAAATCTCACTGAAGAAAATAATTCCTTAAAAACTGGAATTGGAGAAGTGGAAGCTCATGACTTTATGACATCAAGAAACAATACTACAGTGGAAAGAATGGCAAAAAATAAAGGAATATGCAAAATATTTCATTAGGGGAAAAAAACTGATGTGGAAAATAGATTGAAGATACATCATTTGAGAAATACTGGACTACCTAAAAACCATGATTAAAAAATGATCCTAGAGATCATATTTTAAAAAATCATAGGGAATAACTACCCCAATATACTAAAATCATAGGGTAAAATAGATATCAAAAGAATCCACTGATTACCTCCTTAAAGAGATTCCAAAATGAAAACTTCCAGAATATTATAGTCAGATTCCAGAACTCTTGGGTCAAAGAGAAGATACTTCAATAAGCCAGACAGAAACAATCCAGGTATCATAGAGTCACAGTCAGGATCACTTAGCAATGACCACATTAATGGAAGAGAGAGGTCAGAATATCATTTTACAGAAGGCAAAGGAGTAAGGAATATGACCAAAGTTTAAATACTTAGCAAAACTGAATACAATCCTTTAGGCAAGTAAAAAAAAGATAATTAACAAAATAGAGGACTTTCAAGCATTCCTGATGAAAAGAATAGAGTTGAATAGAAATATTCAAACACAAGACTCAAGAGAAATATAAAGAGGTAAAAATGAATTAATATTCATAAAGAATTCAATAAAGTTAGAGTTTTAGCATTAGCACATATAGAAGGAATCTATATAGACATAAGGCAAAGGTCTAAGTTGATTATTTTGGAATGTCTCAAAAATATGAGAGGGTGTTAAAGAAAGATGCACTGGAAGAGGGGAAAATGATTGGAAGAATTGGGAAAATTCATATAAAAGAGATGCACATGGAAGAGATCTTATATGGAGGTGGATTTGGGGCACATAAGGTCAATGCTTGAACCTCACTCTCTTAAGAAATATTTTAAATAGAGAAGAATACACACACACACACACACACACACTCAATAATGTATAAAAATTTAATTCACTTAACAGGGAAATAGGAGGGTTTGTCCAAGCACCCTGGAACATCCAGGTTGGCCTGCTAGCACAGGTTCTTACATCTGCTTTTCTAAGGAAAGCAACTTTTGAGAGAGCAACAATCTTCTTCAATTACAGATACCAACAGAGAAAACAGTATAAGCAGAGAAACAAAGACCAGCAGATAGGACTTCCGTCTAACACTAAGCAATACATATATCACAGATGAACAGACCAATCCAACTGTCTGACCATTACATACACACTTAATTACCATAGAAAGAAGCACCAACATCTGTGTTTTCAAGGCTGGAGCATAGGAGGCAGGAGGGGGAGGGGGTCCTTATTGGCTACCCAGAGTCTCCTGACCCAGTACCTCATTGAAATTAGCAAAAGCTTTCCTTAATGGGTTTCTGGTGAGGCCATTTAATGGGTGGGGAAGATCTGTAACTCTAATATTACAGAGAGGAAGGGGATAAGAGATATGGAAGAGGACAAAAGGAAGGACAGATTAAAGAAGATAGTAAACAAAAGCAAATTATGCTTATGATGAGCTACAAGGTAAAAGGAAAGTGATAAGGACAAAAAAAAAAAAGAAATTAGGATGAAGGGAAATACACAGTAATAGTAACTGTGAATGTGAATTGGATGAGTTGTCCCATAAAATAGTTTGGAGAACAGCATATACTAGAAAGTAGAATCCAACAGCATGTTGTTAACAAGAGACAAATATGAAACAAAAACACACACAAGGTACTGAAGGATAACTTATTATGGTTCAGTTGAAGTAAAAGAGGCAGGCGAGACAGTCATGACTCTAGACAAAGCAAAAGAAAAAATTATTAGAGAGAATTGATGAAATTAAATTTTACTTAAAGACATCATAAGTAAAGAAGTATTATCAAAACATTTAAGGATAAACTTGTCAGATAAAGCCTTCATTTTTTCAAATATACAGGGAATGATGTCAAATTTATTAAAAAAAATGAGTCATTCCCCAATTGATAAATACTCAAAATATATGAAGAAGCAATTCTGAGAGGACATTAAACCTATCTATAGTTACATGAAAAACTGATCTAAATCATTATTAATTAGAGAAAGGCAAATTAAACAACTCTAAGGTACCACCTCAGACATAGCAGAAATGACAAATCGTGGACAAGATGAAGGAACATATGTGCACCCCAACTTTGGTATAATTTTCAAGTGGTTGAATCATTCTGAAGAACAATTTTGAATTATATTGAAAAGGATTTGACCTTTTGGTCCAGAAATGTAATTATGACATCTTTACTCCAAATGCATTAAAGAAAAAGGAAAAGGTCCTATAATTACAGAAATAAAACATATTTATAATTGCTCTATTTTGTGATGGAAAAGAATTGGAAATTTAGGGGATTCTTATCAATAGGGAAATGGCTATACAACTTTGGCATATGAATGTGGTGGAATACTATCATCCTATGAGAAATGATGGTGGGTTGTTTTTTTGTTTTGGTTTGTTTTGTTTTTAAATGTCATTACCTATATGAACAGTTGCAAAGTAAAGTAAGAACTGAGAGATGATTGTGGGTAGTAACAGCAGTGTTGTGACAATGATTGATTGTAAAAGACTTGGCTACTTAGATCAATATGATGAACTGAGACAGCTCCAAAGCATCATGAAAAAATAGGGAGAGAATTGATGAACTTTGAGTAAAAATTGAAGTATAATTTTCTTGTTGTTTTTTTTTAGCTTTTTTTCCCTAATATAGTTAATATGGAAATATTTTACCTGATTTCACATGTATAATTGACAAAAATTTTTCTTACCTTTTCAGTGGGTGGGGGAGTGATCAAAATAAAGAAGATAATTTGGAATTTAAAATTTTTTAATGAAAGGATGTTAAAAATAAATAACTTGGGAAAAGTTAAAAAGAGTTACTAGACTAACAATGTAGAATGAAAGAGATTTTGTGACTATTCACATTTAAAAGAAATTTTATCTTTCTTTTATCTTTTATAATAGTAGTTGAGAAGTAAGAGAAAATAAATGCAAGTTAAGTGAAAAATATTTAAACGATTAAAATTAAAATAACAGATAATTCTCTGCCAAAAGAAATTCTATTTAGATAGGAGAAAAAATGCAACCAAGTGACTAATAAGTAGTTAAGTTAAATTAAGACTCTAATTTAGTAAGAAGGTGATATGAAAGCACTTGTCTAAATAAAAGCCTATAGCCCCTTATAGTGAAGGCTACAGGAAAATCTTGTAGAAGTGAATACTGAGTTGCTCTCAGTGACCTTGAAATGATCTTCAAAAATGGAAAAACTTCCAGGCCTAGGGAAGAATAACTGTATTGACTTTTAAATGTTAATTTATTTATTTTTAATTTTGAGCATTCAATTCCATAAGTTTTAAATTTTCTCACCCTCCCTCCCTAAGACTGCATGCAATCTAATATAGACTCCACATATATATTCCTATTGAACATACATTCACATCACTCATGTTGCATAGAATGATAACTGTATTGACTTTTTTCTTTTTTCCTTTTTAAATTTTTTTATTTATTTAATTTATTTAACTTTTAACATTCATTTTCACAAAATTTTGGGTTCCAAATTTTCTCCCCATTTCTCCCCTTCCCCCACCCCAAAATGCCAAGCATTCTAATTGCCCCTATCACCTATCTGCCCTCTCTTCTGACATCCCTCCCCTCCCTTGTCCCCATCTTCTCTTTTGTCCTGTAGGGCAAGATAAGTTTCTATACCCCAATACCTGTATTTCTTATTTCCTAGTAGTAAGAACAATACTCGACAGTTGTTCCTACAACTTTGACTTCCAACCTCTCTTCATGCCTCCCTCCCCACCCATTCCCTTTGGGAAACAAACAATTTAATATAGGCCATATCTGTGTAGTTTTGCAAATGACTTCCATAAATAGTTGGGTTGTATGAGACTAACTATATTACCCTTCATCCTATCCTTCCCCCCATTGTTTCTATTCTCTTTTGATCCTGTCCCTCCCCAAGAGTGTTGACTTCTAATTGCTCCCTCCCCCCATTGCCCTTCCTTCTATCTTCCCCACCCCAGCCTGCTTATCCCCTTCTCCCCCACTTTCCTGTATTGTAAGATAGGTTTTCATACCAAAATGAGTGTGCATTTTATTCCTTCTTTTCATCGAATGTGATGAGAGCAAGATTCATGCTTTTTTCTCACCTCCCCTCTTTTTCCCTCCACTGAAAAGTCTCTTGCTTGCCGCTTTTATGAGAGATAATTTGCCCCATTCCATTTCTCCCTTTCTCCTCTCTATATATCTCTCTCACTACTTAATTTCTTTTTTTGAGATATGATCTCATCCTATTCAAGTCACTCTGTGTTCTCTGTCTCTGTGCATATGTGTGTGTGTTTGTGTGTATGTGTAATCCCACCAACTACCCAGATACTGAAAAGTTTCAAGAGTTACAAATATTAGCTTAAAGTAACTTCTTTGAAAAACAGTTCCTGGCCAAGATGGCTGAGTACAAAGATTCATATATGCTAGCTCCTAACCCGCAGTCCATAAAATACCTGTAAAGAAGAACTCCCAACAAATTCTAGAGCAGTGGAAGTCACACAACAACGGAGTGGAGGAGATTTCTGTTCCAGAGA
This sequence comes from Bettongia penicillata ogilbyi, assembly GCA_023548195.1. Classification (NCBI taxonomy): domain Eukaryota; kingdom Metazoa; phylum Chordata; class Mammalia; order Diprotodontia; family Potoroidae; genus Bettongia; species Bettongia penicillata. The sequence goes on from JAJHZJ010000147.1 coordinate 9,605,192, forward strand.
GACTTGAAGAGCCGACACCAAGGGTCCATTGTGCACCGGACCTGGAGCAGAGCTCAGCCCTGCCTTTGTCATGGCACTGATAGGAGCAGATCTGAGCAGGCTTCAGGGACAGAATCTCCAATGGCTGCAAAGGTCCCTCCACCGACAGGTGCAAAGGTTAGTGAGAGAATCTTTATGGCTGGCCAAGAGGGGAGCAGGGTGTCTTCATAACTCAGGCCCCCTCAGGAGGCAGCAGTGGGGGCAGCAGAGGACAGGGGCTCCCAAAGCAGGCAGCATAAACCCCTTGAGGGAACCGAGCCCTGTGAGGCAGCCCTGCCCCTACCAGAGCAGTTGAACTTAATCTCCCAGTGAATAGCAACCCTGCCCAACATGAGTACCTAATTTAATCTTACACTGAATAGCAGCCCTGTCCCCACTGAAAGCCCTGAGGTCTGTAGACAGCATTTGAATCTCAAACCCCAAGCACTAGTTGGGTGGATCTGGAGGCACAGTGAGTGTGGAAAGGAATCTCAGAAGTCAAGTTAGTTGGGCTGAGAAAATGCCCAGAAAAGGGAAAAAAAATAAGACCATAGAAGGTTACTTTCTTGGTGAACAGATATCTCCTCCCTTCCTTTTTGATGAGGAAGAACAATGCTTACTATCAGAGAAAGACATAGAAGTCAAGGCTTCTGTATCCCAAACATCCATAATACATATTGAATGGGCTCAGGCCATGGAAGAGCTCAAAAAGGATTTTGAAAATCAAGTTAGAGAGGTGGAAGGAAAACTGGGAAGAGAAATGAGAGAGATGCAAGAAAAGCATGAGAAGCAGGTCAACACCATGCTAAAGGAGACCCCAAAAAATGCTGAAGAAAATAACACCTTAAAAAATAGGCTAACTCAATTGGCAAAAGAAGTTCAAAAAGCCAATGAGGAGAAGAATGCTTTAAAAAAACAAAATTAATTAAATGGAAAAGGAGGTTCAAAGGCTCGCTGAAGAAAATAGTTCTTTAAAAATTAGAATGGAACAGATGGAGGCTAATGACTTTATGAGAATCCAAAAAATCACAAAACAAAACCAAAAGAATGAAAAAATGGAAGAGAATGTGAAATATCTCAATGGAAAAATAACTGACCTGGAAAATACGTCCAGGAGAGATGATTTGAAAATTATGGGATGACCTGAAAGACATGATAAAAAAAAGAGCCTAGACATTATTTTTCATGAAATTATCATGGAAAACTGCCCTGATATTCTAGAACCTGGGGGCAAATAAATATGGAAAGAATCCAATGATCACTTCCTGAAAGAGATCCAAAATAAAAGAAACTCCTAGGAACATTGTGGCCAAATTCCAGAGTTCCTTGGTCAAGGAGAAAATATTGCAAGCAGCTAGAAAGAAACAATTCCAGTATTGTGGATGTACGATTAGGATAACACAAGATCTAGCAGCTTCTAGATTAAGGAAGAGAAGGGCGTGGAATAGGATATTCCAGAAGTCAAAGGAACTAGGACTCAAACCAAGAATCACCTACCCAGCAAAACTGAGTATAATACTTCAGGGGGAAAAATGGTCTTTCAATGAAACAGAGGACTTTTGGCGGAGCCAAGATGGCGGAGTAGAAGGACGCACATTTACGAGCTCCGAACCCACAACCCATGGAATTGAGGTAAAAGGAGATCCCCATAAACTCTGAATCTCTGCAGGGGGTGCATAAACATAGGGGAAGAGATTTCCGTTCCACTGAACCCTGGAAAGCCGTCCCCGGGGTCCATCGCACTCCGGAAAGCGGACCCCACCCCCACCCCTGGCCGCGACCCAGAGAAGCTGACCCAGCAGACTTCAGAGAGGAAAGCTCCGGGGGAAGCTCCGGCAGCCGGGAAAGTCCCTCCGCCCACAGAAGCTACAGGTCAGTAAGAAAGAAAGCTGCGATAGGGGAGGGGAGCGGAGCGCCTCCGTGACTCGGGCCCCCTCGGGAGGAAGCGGCTGTGGCAGAGACGGGGGCAGGAAGCGGCGGAGGCAGAGGCGTGGGCGGGCGGCTGAGGCGGCAACAGCCCGGGACTCAGGAATCCCCCAGCAGCAGGTAGGATCTTCAATACTGAAGGTCTTTCCAACCTGAGGGAGCCAAGTAGGGGAGACGGCCCTGCCCCCACCCTGCTCTACTGCTGAACGCCTCTGAATAAAACCCCCAAGGGAGCTGAGCACAGCAGGCGGGGCCCCCCACCCCCACTCGCTCTGTTCCTGAAAGTCTCTGCAGAAAGCCCCTGAGGGCCCAAGATTAGAAGGCGGCCCTGCCCCCACCCTTGCACCAGAACTAAAGTTTGCCGCGGGAAAGCGCATTTGAATCTCAGAGGCCAAGCACTAGCGGGGCAGATCCAGGCAGGGGTGGAAAGGAATCTCAGAAATCAAGTAACTGGCTGGGAAAATGCCTAGAAAGGGGAAGAAAAATAAGACTTTAGAGAGTTTTTTCCAACAAATGCAAATGATCCCAACCTTCGGATCTGATGGGGAGGACGAGAACGTATTTTTCCCATCAGGGAAAGATGTGGAGGGTGGGGCCTCAGTACCCCAGACACCCCAGGGGGGTGTTGGGTGGGCTCAGGCCTTGGAAGAGCTTAAAAAGGATTTTGAAAAGCAAGTTAGACAGGTGGAGGAAAGACTGGGAAGAGAAATGACAAAGATGCAAGAAGAGTATGAAAAAAAGGTCAATATCTTGGTAAAGGAGACCCAAAAAAATGCTGAGGAAATTAACACCTTGAAAAATAGGCTCACTCAACTGGCAAAAGAGGTTCAAAAAGCCAATGAGGAGAAGAATGCATTCAAAAGCAGAATGAGCCAAATGGAAAAAGAGGCTCAAAAGCTCACTGAATTTAATAGTTCTCTCAAAATTAGAATGGAACAGATGGAGTCTAATGACTTTATGAGAAACCAAGAAATCACCAAACAAAACCAAAAGAACGATAAAATAGAAGAGAATGTGAAATATCTCATGGGAAAAACAACTGACCTGGAAAATAGATCCAGGAGAGACAACTTAAAAATTATGGGTCTACCTGAAAACCATGATCAAAAAAAGAGCCTAGACATCGTCTTGCATGAAATTATCAAGGAAAACTGCCCTGACATTCTAGGACCAGAGGGCAAAATAAGTATTGAAAGAATCCATCGATCACCACCTGAAAGAGATCCAAAAAAGAGAAACTCCTAGGAACATTGTGGCCAAATTCCAGAATTCCCAGCTCAAGGAAAAAATCTTGCAAGCAGCTAGAAAGAAACAATTCCAGTACTGTGGAAATACAATCAGGATAACCCAAGATCTAGCAGCTTCTACATTAAGGGATCGAAGGGCGTGGAATAGGATATTCCAGAAGGCAAAGGAACTAGGACTGAAACCAAGAATCACCTACCCAGCTAAACTGAGTATAATACTTCAAGGGAAAATATGGTCTTTCAATGAAACAGAGGACTTTCAATCATTCTTGATGAAAAAACCAGAGCTGAAAAGAAAATTTGACTTTCAAACACAAGAATGAGAGGAAGCATGCAAAAGTAAACAGCAAGGAGAAGTATTAAGGGACTTACCAGAAATGAACTGTTTGCATTCATACAGGGAAGGACAATATTTCTAACTCTTAAAACTTTTCAGTATCTGGGTGGTTGGTGGGACCACACATACACATGTACACGCATGCACACACATACACACATGCATTCACATGCAGAGACAGAGAGCACAGATTGAACTGAATAGGATGGGACCATACCTTAAAAGAAATTAAGGTAAATGGTGAGAGAGAAATGTAGTGAGAGGAAAGAGGGGGAAATGGAAGGGGGTAACTATATGTCATTTAAGAGGCAAGTAGGAGATGTTCTTAGTGGAGGGAAAAAGAGGAGAGCTGAGGAAAAAAAAACAAAAAAACAAACAAACAAAAGTTTACCCTCATCACATTTGACTAAACGAAGGAGTGAAATGCACACTCATTTTGGTATGAAAACCTATTTTACAGTATAAGAAAGCGGGGTAGAAGGAGATATTGGGGGGGGACGATGGAAGGGAGGGCAAAGGGAGGAGGGAGTAATTGAAAGTCAATACTTGGGGAGGGACAGGATCAAAGGACAGAAGAGAAACAATGAGGGGCAGGTTAGGAGGGATGGCAATTCAGTTAGTCTTACACAACACGACTATCAGGAAGGTCATTTGCAAAGCTACACAGATATGGCCTATAATGAATTGCCTGCCGTACCAAAGGGAATGGGTGGGGAGGGAGGGATGGGGAGAATTTGGAACTCAAAGTTTTAGGAACAATTGTTTAGTATTGTTGTTGCAACTAGGAAAGAAGACATACAGTTAATGAGGAATAGAAAGTCATCTGGCCCTACAGGAGAAAAGAGAAGATAGAGACAAGGGAAGGGAGGGATGACAGAAGAGAGGACAGATTGGAGATAGGGAAAATTAGATTGCTTGGGGTATTGGGGTGGGGGGAGGGGATAAAAGGGGAGAAAATTTGGAACCCCAAAATTTGTGAAAATGAATGTAAAAAGCTCAATAAATAAATAAATAAATAAATAAATAAATAGATAGATAGATAGATAGATAGATAGATAGATAGATAGATAGATAGATAGATAGATAAATAAATAAATAGAAAAAAAAGAAACAGAGGACTTTCAAGCATTCTTGATGAAAAGACCAGAGCTGAAAAGAAAATTTGACTTTCAAACACAAGAATCAAGAGAAGTATGAAAAAGTAAACAGCAAAAAAAAAAATCATAACGGACTTACAAAAGTTGAACTGTTTACATTCCCACATGGAAAGACAATATTTGTAAGTCTTGAAACTTTTTTCAGTATCTGGGTAGTTGGTATCATTTTACACTCACACACATACACACACACACACACAGCACAGGATGAGTTGCATAGGATCGGATCATATCTTACAAAATGAAATTAAAGAGTGAGAGAGAAATATATTGGTAGGAGAAAGGGAGAAATGGAATAGGGCAAATCATCCCTCATAAAATTTTGAGGCAAGAAAAAGAGTTTTCAATGGAGGGAAAAAGGGGGGAGGTGAGAGAAAAAATATGAAGCTTACTCTCATCACATTTGACTAAAGGAAGGAATAAAATACACACTCATATGGGTATGAAAACCTATCTTACAATACAGAAAAGTGGGGGAGAAAGGGATAAGCAGGGTGGGGGGGAAGATAGAAGGGAGGGCAATGGGAGGAGGGAGCAATTAGAAGAACAACACTCTGGGGAAGGGCAGGGTCAAAAGAGAAAATAGAAGAAATGAGGGTCAGGATTGGAGAGAGGGACATATAGTTAGTCTTACACAACACAACTATTATGGAAGTCATTTGCAAAACTACACAGATATGGCCTATATTGGATTGCTTGCTTTCCCAATGGGATGGATGGTTAGGGAGTGAGGAAGAAAAATGGGAACTCAAAGTTTTAGGAACAATGTTAAGTATTGCTCCTGCATACAACTAAGAAATGAGAAATACAGGTAATGGGATGTAGGAATTTATCTTGCCCTACAGGACAAAGGAGAGGATGGGGATAAGGGAAGGCAGGGATATTAGAAGGGATGGCAGATGGTGATAGGGGTAATTAGAATGCTCAGCGTTTTGAAGTGGGGGGAGGGGAAAATGGGGAGAAAATTTAGAACTCAAAATTTTATGGAAATGAATTTTGAAAACTTAAATAAATAAATATAAAATAAAAATTTAAATATTATACAAACACAAAGAAAGAAATGATTGAATATTCAGAGGCAAAGAGGGGGATCATGGATTGTTCAATGTCAATATTCAGGGATGACTTTGTTGCAATGCAGCAGAGATATGTTCTTGATTCTATGCATTAATTTTTCCATGACAGTTCAAGGGATGGATTACATATTTATCAACTTTGCAGATCACATAAACCTGAAGGGACAAAGAACAAAATATCTAAAAGTTGGATTTTACCTTTTTGCCATGAAAAATTTTCAAATTAGAGACTAGATGACCATGTGTTAGAAATGCTGTAGAATTTTTTTTGTTGGTTATGAAGTTGAATTGATGACTTTGGAGATCTGTTTCACCTCTGAAATTTTGTATTTTTGTAAGTGTAATGGACACATTCTAGCTGTATGATTATGTACAATTCACCAAATTTAATATTACAGGGAACTCTCTGCTATCATATAACAGATGAGTTTTTTGTGTACAGCAATGACTGCAGATTACATACCAACAAATCCCTACTTAGATTAGATTATTAATTCAATTATTAATTCATATATTGATATATGAACATATATATGTATGTATATATATATATATGTGTGTGTGTGTGTATATGTGTATTCAATGTTATTTTTAAGTCCTTTTTTCATTTCTGGAAAATGAGGTTTAATAAAACAAGAATTTATTTTGTTGAAGAAAACTAGGACAACAGTTAAGGAACAGTAAACTGATTGATGGCACAGTATTATGTCCTGGCTCTGGAGAGATTGTTCATAGATTTGGCTAATGTAGTAAACATCTTAAATTAAGATAGATTTGTCTCACATAGTGGCAGTATGTATTTTTGCGTGTACATATGTGTATAAGTGTGTATGTGCTTGTAGAAAGAAGTAGCATAGTTCTGACTGATATTTCTATGTTTACAAGGTTAATAAAGTCACGGGTGACTTTACAAATGAGAAATCTGAGTCTCTAAAAGGCTAACTGACTTTCACATGATCACAGAGTATGTGTCTGATAGGCTACTGAAACCCAGTTCTCTAAGCTTCAAGAAGCTGATTATTCAAACCACTAAGCCTAAGAGTATATGAGATATAAGGAACAAATGAAAAACAACTTTGAAGTTAAGCAAGAATAAGTACTAAAATGAACATACTGAAAAGACTCAACATCAGTTTAAAACTCATTTCTTCATCATGGCTCTGAGCCAATTCATTGCTAAATTGATGTACTCATGAGAGACTAGATTAGATGCAAAGAAGGGAATCTGACCTATTTTGGACACACTGCTTTGGTTCCTAGGAAATATGGTCATAATGTCTAGTATCCATGTTTAATTTCAAATGTAAGTTAAAAAATAATACTGAGTACTAATATTAAAATTAAAGAATTTGTATTTCTTTAAAGATGTATGTCGAGTTTACATCAATTCCATAAGGGTATTTCAGAGGTGATAACTGCAGTTATGTATTAGTATTAAACTTTTCACCAAGCTATATAAATCCTAGTATATACAATATTTTATGGGCAAAATAAAACTTAGAAATTAAAGATCATCTTATGGTATTGAAATCTATTTCAATATTACTGAATTCAGGATTATGTAGATCAGAAAGATTTGTTACAAATTACACAAATAAGAGCTGCCTAAATCCCACTTTGTTATTTAGAAATAATTCCACCTTCAAAAGAAAATTGATTAATTCTCACTTATACAGCCTCCAATTTCAGATAAAGTTTTATCTGTGGTAAAAAAAATGTAATGAATAGGTTTAATAGATGTATGAAAATCTTTTAGTGTTTTGATAAATATGTTGCTTTTATTCAAATGCTCTTAAAATGTCCCATATTCATTAGTAGTCTTTTAGTACAAAAAAAAAATCATTTCGTGCTCAGAAATGGTCTTTATTTTTCCGTTACACTTTTTTTATTTATGTTACCTTTGTACTATCTTCGGTGGACAAAATATACTTCTATATTTAATAAAATAATTCATTTGTCAAATAGGTTTTATTTCTTGTTTTTGTTTTTATGTTTTAGAAGATTGAAGACACTATTTTAGCCATAAAAAGTGTGCATTATACTGTTTGTTATGAACTTAGAAATCAGAATGCATAAAACATCAAAAAATAGACTTTGTGAGTGTATTTTTTGCCAGGCTAGAATCACATGTCCCATAAATATCAGTGAAAGAAGGAAGTATGAAAAAGTAGCAGATAATATTGATTCAGAGATATCATGTAATAAGTTGAGTTTGTTCCAAATATACCTCCAATACTATATACATTTTACAGTATATATATATGTATATGTATATATATTACATTAGGATTTGCTAAATCGTTTATGAGTATCTATGAGGTTACTTAAATATCTGTAATCATTATTCATATGATCCAGATTGACACCAAAAGTCAGAAAAGTTCTGTGATAACCAAAGCTAAGTGAATTGCCTAAGAATATAAACTTCTGTGTATGACTGAAAATAGAATTTAATAAATCTGCCAATAAACAAGCATTTATTGAAAAAAAATTAAGTACCACATATTATGCTGTGCTCTAGGAATAAAGACAGAATTGAATGGTTACTGGCCTTAAAAACATACAGTTGACAAAAGAAAACAACATTTAAAGGTACAAGTAGATAATAATTTGGACACAAGTTTCCTGACTCCAAATCCAGTTATTTTTCTAGTATGTAATACTGAGACTTAAATTAAAGCTTTTAGAAAAATAATATTCTAGAATGTCTTTAACTATATCCAATAATTGATGTAATCCATGTTTGTGTCAAATAACATAGGCAAAAAATTCTCAGGCTTCAAGGCAAGGTTGAAATAATGCTATCAATATTTTAATTATTTTTGAAGTATAAAATTTTACTTTAAAAAAGTATATAGTACTCAGAAGTAAAAGAGTCAAAATCCAGACTTTCCCTAACAAATAATATGCTCTAAGGAACTAGAAAGAAAGAATTCAAGTCTCTAAGAGTTATGATCAATATCATACAAAGATGGGTAGCTACAACTATGTTCAAAGCATGATATTTTAAGAGGAATAGACACAGAGCTACAACCAAGTATACTTTTCCTGGAAGAAGGAGGATAATTCTACAAAGACAAAATTGGTCTTTGGTGAAATAACAAACCTTTATACCTTTTTGATGACAGGACCAGAGATGGTTTGAAACTTGTCACTTAAAACACAGGAATCAAGAGAAATATAAAAGCAGATATATTTAAGTAATTAAGACTCTATATGTATAAAGTCTTTACATGCTAATAGGAGAGGAAAAGTGCTCCTTCAGAGCCATAACATCATATGTAGAGAGAGTTGAATTAGGAATTTCTAGGTATTATTTTATTATATTTTAGTAATAATAATGGGAGAAAAAGTGAAGGGAAAATTAATACACTAGGAAAAAAACAATTGAGTGAACTTCATTATCTCACATACCTCAGTTTCATAGGGAAACTATGTTAACCCTGGAGAACTTCAATGTCATATGAACCTTATCTTCCTCTACATTAGAAAAGAAGGTTTGGAGGGGAGGAGCCAAAATGGCAGAGTAGAAAGAAGCTCTTACCCCACAGCACAAAATACCTGTAAAGAACTCTCAACAAATTCTAGAGCAGCAGAAGCCACAGAACAACAGAGTGGAAGAGATTTCTGTTCCAGAGAGACCTGAAAGCCAATGGGAAAGGTCTGTTGAGCACCAGATGCAGAGCAGAGCCTAGCCCTGCCTAAACCATGTGGCACTAAAAGGAGCAGATCCTAGCTGGCCTTGGGGACAGAATGTCCAGCAGCAGTGCAGATACCTCAAACCACAGGCTCGAAAGGTCACTGAGAGGGTCTTTTTGGCTGGCTGAGAAGGGATCAAGGTGTCCCCATAATTCAGGTCTTCTCAGGAGGCAGCAGTAGAGGCAGTAGCAGACTGGGCTCCCAAAGCAGGCAGTAGCCTGCATTCATTGTTGCAGGTCTCCTCGCAAACCCCCTGAGGGAACTGAGCCATGTAGTGGATCTGCCCCCAGCCAAGCAGCAGATCTTCATCTCACACTGAATAGCACCCCTGAAAGCCCCTGAGGCTAGGGAGCAGCTCATTTGAATCTCAGCCCCAAAGTGCTGGCTTGGCAGAACTGGAGGTGAGGTGGATGTGGAGAGGAAACTCAGAAGTCAAGTAACTGGCTGGGAAAATGCCCAAAAAAGGGAAAAAAAATAAGACCATAGAAGGCTACTTTCTTGGGGAACAAGTGTCTCCTCCCATCCTTTTGGATGAGGAAGAACAAGGCATACTGTCAGAGGATGTCAAGGCCCTTGCTTCCAAAGGGAACTTAAGTTGGACTCAGGCAATAGAATACCGTAAAAAATAAGTTAGCAGCTTACTAAAGGAGAACGAAAAAAAAAAAATCTGAGGAAAATAATAGCTTTAAAAAAGACACAATTGGAAAAAGAGGTCCAAAAAACCAATGAGGAGAAGGAGGTTTTAAAAGGCAGAATTAGCCAAATGGAGGAGAAAGTTCAAAAGCTCACTGAACATAATAATTCACTGAAAGAAAGAATTGAGTTCAGATAAATGAATGACTATGAGTTAAACCAAGAAGTTAGGAAACAAAACCAAAAGTTTGAAAAAATAGAAGATAAGGTGAAACAACTCATTGGAAAAACAACTGACCTGGAAAATAGATCCAGGAGAAATAATTTAAAAATTATTGGACTACCTGAAAGCCATGATCAAAAAAAGAGCCTAGACATCATCTTCCATGAAATTATCGAGGAAAACTGCCCTGACATTCTACAACCAAAGGGCAAAATAAGTATTGAAAGAATCCATCGCTCACTGCCTGAAAGAGACACAAAGAGAGGAACTCCTAGGAATATTGTGGCCAAATTTCAGAGTTCCCATATCAAGGAGAATATACTTCAAGCAACTAGAAAGAAACAATATGAGTACTGTGGAAATACAATCAGGATAACATAGGATCTGGCAGTTTCAACATTAAGAGATTGAAGGGCTTGGAGTGGGATATTTCAGAAGTCAAAGGAACTGGGATTGAAACCAAGAATCACCTACCCAGCAAATCTGAATATACTACTTCAAGGGGAAAAAAATGGTCATTCAGTGATATAGATGACTTTCAAGAATTCATGTTGAGGAAAAGACCAGATCTGTATTTAAAAATTTGACTTCCCAAGACAAGAATCAAGAGAAGCATGAAAAGATAAACAGAAAAGAAAAATCATAAAAGACTCTCTAAAGCTGAACTGTTTACATTAATACATGGAAAGAAAATATTTTTAATTCTTTAATCTTTTCTCAGTATTTGGGTAGTTGGAGAGATTGTACATACACACACACACAAATACACATAGATAGAGAGTACAGGGTATATGATATCAGAAGACATTATATCCACACACACACACAAATAAAATAAAATAAAAATTAAGGGGTGAGGGAGGAAAATTCTGGGAAGAAAAGGGAGTAATGGAATGGAGCTGGCTATAACTCATAAAAGAGATAAGAAAAATTGTATTCAATGGAGAGGATAAGTGAGAAGGGGAGAGGGGGAAAGTAAAGCTACTCTCCCCACGTGTGGCTGAAGGAGAGAATAACATGCTCACTAAATTTGATGTAAAAATTTTTATCATACCACAGGAAAGTAGGAGAGGAGGTGACAAGTGGAGTCAGGGGAATGTTAGAAGGGAGGGTATATGGGAGAAGGGAGTCACTAGAAATAAACACTTTCCAGAAGGGAGAAAGTCAGTTATAGGGGGGGAAATAAGGGGGAATAGGGTAGGTCAGAGGGCAATATAATTAGTATTACACAACATGATTATTATGGAAGTCTTTTGCAAAACAACACATATTTAGTCTGAATTGCTGCCCTTCTCAGTAGGGCTAGGGAGGGAGGGGGAAAAGTTGAAATCAAATTATTAGAAACAAATATTGAGAATTTTTATTGCATATAATTGGGAAGTAAGAACTACAGGGGTAGAGGTATGGAAATTTATCTTGCCCTGCACGAAAAGAGAGAAGGTGGGGATAGGAGAAGGGTGGGGTGTGATGGAGGGGAGGGTACATTGAGGAAAGGAGTAATCAGAATGGAAGATATTAGGAAGAGGGGTGAGGGGAGTGATGGGGAAAAAAACTGGACATTTTACAAAGTGAGGTAAAAGCAATTAGTATTAAAACAATAGACTGAATTAATTATTGAGAAAAATATCAGTGACATCTTTAGTTTGGAGAAAAGAATTTCAGTCTAAATTTCCTAGAGAAAGGTAATCTCAGGAAAAATTTGGCATTGATGGAAAAGTCAAGGTTTTAATGGTAAATTTGATTTTATGATTGCCATTTAATCAGGAACTAGAACATGTATAGAAAGGCATGTAAGCCACTTAAGACTTGCCTCAAAAGATGTTCTTTAGCCAAAGTGAAACTATAATCATGTTTGAAACCTGGTTTTTGGAACTTGACATTTTTAGATACTATGGGACTATTAAGTGACTGTTCTTCTGAGTCTAACCTCATGTATGGGTAGGAAGAAAGGCGATCTGAGCCTCCAATCCATGATGCCAGTAAGCTGATGAGATGCTGGTATGAACTGCACAAGTGATCTCAAGGGAATGGTGGGAGAGCAGCTGTTCAGCATGGGCTGAGGTGGATTCCCCTGACTCAAATTCCCCACCAACACCTGGCAGACTTTAAGCCTGACTGAATGCAAGTGGATAATCTAATCCTGCCTGGAATTGACATGAAGTTGGGGAGATATTATATCCTTACAATGTCCTTACTATTAGTGGCAATTTCCTATAGTCAAAAGGTTTGTCAGCTTAATACCAGATCTATTCAATTATAGATTAGGGGTAGAGGAACATCCGAGGTTAAGTCTAAAATTAAGCTATCACGCATAGGACTTTAGATCAACAACGTTAGGGTCCTTTAATTCTTAGTAATACTGTGGAGACAATTAGGTCAAGAGCTTGTGAAGTTAGCAACATAAATATTATCTGTGTCTCAGTTAGTTAGTGCTTAAAACAACATTCTTTTGTGGTCCATATTGTAAATGCTTTAAAAAGAAGTATCACCTGACCAAAAATTCGAATTGCTTTACCTGTTATAAACTGTGTTAAAAATAAACAAAAAAAAGAAAAGAAAAGAAAGGAAGGTTGAAAACACCACAACAAATGAACACATAATATTTTGTATAAGATATATTTAACTTAGTATGTAAACAAGATGAAGTTGGGAGAGAGGAATAAGGGAGAATATATGGGTTATAAGATATAAGTATGGAATAGTTATGAATAATATATACTCCAAATTGGAGGTGGATCATGAGAGGGGTATAAAATGAATGAAAGAATACTGATCCATGATTGGATTTAGAAAGAAAAAGACGTACAGGAGAGTGGAATTAAATTGTATTAAATATAAGTCAGTAATATGACACATGCTCTTCTCTCATTGCTATCTTCTTAATAAAGAGGCCTAGAATAAAAAGAGTAAAAATATAAAATATTTGATATACAAAAATGGAAAATTAATAGTTATGACCATGAATTTGAGGGGGTTAAAAATAGGAGGAGATGTTTGCTTGCTTAGATGAAAAGAATAACAGATACATTACTGTAATGATTTTTAAAATATACCAGAGTGAACAGCGATAATGGAAAGAAAAAAGAAACATCAATGAAATTCTTCACTTAGGAAAGGAGTGCTACTGTTACAGAAAGAGCTAGAGCAGAATTTCTAAAGCCATCAACTGGTTCAACCTCCACACAACTAATATTTAACCCCAAAACTATGTAGACTAGGCTAAATTATTGCAAGACAAAAGGCAAGATAAGCATCTGGGAGAACCTAAATTCAAGCAGCCCATGCATGAGTAGGAGAAAAAGTTGTGACGATGCCTAAGATATTACATGAGGCCTAGTAAAAGCAAAATGAATAAAATGTGGATTGAATTTACCATAGTCATAGAAAGAAATTAAGTCAACTCAGATTCAAGACTATGCGAGGAGAAGGAGACAAAGAAAGAGCAAAGGTCAAAACATAGAAAGGAATCACCAAAATTCCTACAGAAGGTGGGGGCTAGTCTTAGGACTGATATTTTCTAAGTATAGAATAGGGAGATGAGTATGACCCAAGTATAAAGCCTGAACTTAGAAACTGGGCCTGAAATATTAATAAATAATAGTAAATACCAAAGACAATACCATAGACTTAGAGAAGCAGAACACAGGAAAACTATTAAAGAAATAAAATCAATAAGATCCCACAGAAAAGAAAATCCTGACCACAACAAGAGCACCTATAAGAATACATGAAGAAATACAAATTGTAATATGAAAGGAAATTAGAACAAAGAAGGAAATAATGAAAAGAATAAATAGATTCAAAAACTGTTGCTAAACCATACTCAAACAATATTCTAAACTTGTTGCTATTATTCAGTGCTCTCAGTAGTATCAAATTTTTATCCCATTTGTGGTTTTCTTAGCACAGATACTGGAGTGCTTTACCATTTCCTTCTTCAGAGGTAAATAGGGTTAAGTGACTTTGCCCAATGTTACATAGCTTATAAGTGTCTGATACCATAACTGAACTCAGGAAAATGAGTGCTCCTGACTACAGAACCAAGTGGAAACAAATCAGTTACTATCCGTCAATCTCTCTCTCTCTCTCTCTCTCTCTCTCTCTCTCTCTCTCTCTCTCTCTCTCTCTCTCTCTCTCTCTGTCTCTTTCTCACACACACACACACACACACACACAGTTCTGTGTATGTCTGTATGTATGATGTTGAAGCCTATCTGAAAAGAAATGTCCTAGGAAAACAGGTCAATGATATAAAATATAAGAATCATTGGGCTAGAGAACATCAAAACAAAAACAGGTCCATCAAGATGCCATCAAGATGCCATCAAGAAATCATGAAAAAATTTCCTAAATCTTTTGGAATTGGAGGGGAAGGGGAAAATAGTAAGAAAAATTGGATACCTTGCAAGCAAAACCTGAAAAGCACAATATCCAGGAATATCATAGCTCAAATACAGAAGGTCTAGGTCAAAGAGAAAAAAAAAAGCATACGCTGCAAGTTTCCAAAAAGAAAAATTTCATATATCAAGGACTTGCAGTTAGAACACTGCAAGACACGGAAGCTGCTTCTATATAGAAGAGAAGAATTTGGACTGCAATATTCCACAAAGCAAAAGATAAAGACTTAAAACCAAGAATAAGAGACCTGGTTAAAAACAAAGTGAAATTCTGTGGGGGCGTCATAACTAAGAATAAGAAATCTGGCAAAGAAAGGAGCATAATTTTGTGGGGAATGGGTTTTAGTGAGAAGGACTTTTATTATGTAGAAAATTTCCAAGATTTTCTGATAAAGAAAGATCTAAATATATTCTTAAAAATGCAAAGAAGTAGGAAAAAGCCTCCTTCATATTTGTAAAAGAGAATGGGAAGTAATGAGTGGCAAAAAAGAAAAAAATAAAAGGAAAAGGAATGACAAGATTGGGAGAAATATACCATTAACAATCAGAGGAGACCATCAATGAGATACACTTAAACACAAACCAGAACAGAATACAATATAAACGAAAATTTAACAACTTTTTTTCATTTGCAAGAAATGAGTATGACATATAAATATTCACATAGTGTTAAAACAAGGGGCTGTAATAAAATCAATTAAATAGATGTGCAAGTAGACTGTATTACACTTAAGGGAAACATTGGTAATGGACATACATTTATTTACACACATTGTTGTGTTCATCCTTCATTGCCAAAGAAGACTATGCCATCAGAGAAATGATGCCATGACTTGCAGTTGACTTTGTTTTGAGTGAGGGAGTGCTGCACAGATCACCAGCCTGACTTTGCCTCCAGAGACATCTAAATCTAGTGACTAGATATTCATCAGGATGACTGGAGATGACCCAGGATGAGGCGATTGGGGTTAAGTGACTTGCCCAAGGTCACACAGCTAGTGAGCGTAAAGTGGCTGAGGTGAGATTTTGAACTCCGGTCCTCTTGACTCTTGTACTGGTGCTCTATCCACTGTACCTCCTAGCTACCTCAATATCTATGTATACACACACACACACACACACACACACACACACACACACACACACACATATATATATTCACCAGACACAACATATAAATACTTAAAGAAAATATTATGTGAACATCAAGAGAAAAACAAGGAATAAAGCTATACTTTTAGGTGACCTCAATGTGTCTCTTTTAATAACTAGAAAAATTAAACCAAAGACATCTAATAGAAACTATGGTCATAAATATGTTTAGAAACATTGGATAAGAAGGCCTATATACATATTGTTGAATGAAATAGAAAAATAATTTATATATTTCTATCTGCTGTGGTACATTTACAAAAATTGGCAATAGTTTGGAATGTAAAACCTCACAAATATATTCAGAAAAGCAGAATTATTGTATGCATGCTTTAATAACAACCATGCAATATAATTTATATTCAATAAAATACTTTTAAAATGATTAAAATTAATTGGAGACTAAATAATATAGGCCCAAAGCAACAGGGCATCAAAGTATATATTGTAGAAGCAATATAATTTTTTATTAAAGAAAATGACAGCAAGAAATATACAAAATTTATGGGATGCAAAAACCCTTTATTTAAAGGAAAATTTGCATCTCTAAATATATTATTCAAATTGCAAAAAACATCAGATAATTGAATATGGAAGTAAAATAATAGAAAGTCAATAAATTCAAAAAGCAACTGAAGATTCAATTAGAAATTCAAAAATTCTATCCACATCAATCATCATTATTTCTATATATTACCAACATAGTCCAGCAGGAAGGGATAGAAAGAAAAGTTCCATTTAAAGTAACTGCAAAAAGTATAGGATATTGGGAGTCTACTTATCAATAGAAACTCAGGAATTACATGAATACAATTACAAAACATTTTTCACACAAATAAAGTCAGATCTACCAAATGAAGAAATATTAATTGTCCATGGATAGGCCAAGCCAATATAATAATCTGTAAGAACCAAAGGTCAAGAACATCAAGAGAACCAAGCAAAAAACTTGTGAAGGAAGGTGACTTAACAGCAAATTATTTGCAAGAAATCTAAGCAAACTATATCTATATCACATACCAATCTATTAATTTACTAATATTGGCACAAAAGAGAATAAGCTTAGTCTGCCATAATTTGTTCTTCAAAAAGGTTATGAGTATTCTTTGTAAGTACTAATTCATTTTATAGATTCTAATTACTAATTCTTATTTGGTAATGTGTGCTATAATATTTGGGGGAACTAAAACAAAAAATAAATTTATTCTTCTTTGGTATAACATGAGTCATAGAATTCTTAATCCAGTGTGTGTTCATTTGATTGACAAACCTTTATTAAATAACTTCTATACTCAAGGCCCTCTGCTAAGTACTGATGATAGACAAAGATGAAATTATCCCTTTTTAACTGATCTTAAATTCTATAATATATAAATATCTAAACACTTAGAACTAGAGAGATAAGAAAGTATTTCAAAGAAAATGTGACAGCTGAACTTAGCCTTGAAGGTATTTGGGGATTTCAAGAAATGGAATCGAGAATGATGTCCAACTCATTCTAATATCTCTCATTCTTGATGTGGTAGATATCTCAAGCCCTTGATTTCATCTCTCCTTATCTTCTTTGGAAGCTTGTCCTTCTTTGATTCCCTAGTTTTCTTATTTAATGCTCCATTACTAGTTCCTTCCTTGCCACCTATAACTAACCATACATTTTCTTTATCCTTCACAAAGCTTCATTTCTTTGTCATAAACTGCAGCAGAGGAAAGGAAAGAAAGGAAGGACAGTGAACAGCAGTTTTGAGGTGAATACTTCTGTAATTGAAGAACATGAAAGAAGGGGTAACCGATGCAAAAGTGTAGAATGCTGAAAATAGACAGGAAGAGGTATGTGGTGAAGCTGAGGATAAAGAGGAGCATACAAGAAAATAAGGGTGGAACAGAAGATTGCTATAATAGCAGATTAACTTTGAATCATTGTATTGAAGGGAGGTCCATTTGGGAGTTTGTCCACCATCATGCAAAGGAGGGTTGGCTTTTGAGATTTATGCATATTTGTCATTATTGGAGGGAAGTTATATGGAGCATGAGAAATAATCACTTCCTGCTGCCAATTATGCTTAGGGAACTTCTACAGAAAAGATGAATCTACCTAAAAGCAGTAGAGATATTCTTTGGCTATTTCTTATTGACTTACTGTAATGGTAATTTAAATGGGAAGATCTTTCTCATTCATTAATAGGTCCATGTGACCTGCCTGGGTCACAAGAAATTCTAAATCACATGGAGCCTGTGGTGGGAGGAGCTTGCTGAATGACTGTAACAGGAAGAGGGGGAGCTAGAGCAGAGCTGAGAGGAAGTTGGTCATGAGTCAAGTCAGAGCTGGCAAAGATGCAGGCATGCAGGCAGCTAGCTGTTTAGCTTGAGTGAAAGAGCTTGTTCCTAACTTTGTTTGAGGGAGGACCTTCTTGTGATTTATTTAATGGAACTGATTTGTGGGAAGCCTAGAAGGGGGACAGCTTGGGGCTGATGTTGTCCTCTGCATTGTCATTGTGTATAGATTTTTGTTACTTTGATGGATTTGGTTTTCTGGTGTCTGAATAAATGTTTTACTTCTGTCTTCCATGTGGAGAGTCTCCTATATTTTGCAATTCAGAATATTCATGGCTGCCAGAGGCTCTGTGAATATCACATGGCTCTACACTTATAGAAGTAACATCAAAAAAAAACTTTTAACTGGATGCCAGAGGGAAAAGTGACTGTCCATTCAAAGGTTTAGAATGATTAGTCTCTTCCTCTCTTCCTGAGTAGTATTTTAATGAAAAAGAAGGTATCTTATGCATGTTTGGGTTGAGGAATGTGAGGGGATAGTGGCAGTGGCAATGACTGAATCAATAGCCTCTGCTGCTTTATCTCACAATTTGTCTCCAATGTAACCATAAACATTTATGTGGCATCTTTGTTTTTTTTTTCTTATATTTATTTTGAAATGATCTTATATGAATGCCTATCCAAAGTTAGAACAGACCTGTTATGACCATCTCTGCTTTGAAAGATAAGAAAAGCTATAAGAGACTCAGCAATGGTGTCAGTAGCAGAGTCTGCTAGTGGCCTCAGAATCCATATCTGGTGATCATACAGAGTAGTCACCTGCTTGACCAAACCCAGGAAGGAGCCAGCCTTATTGAGCAAGGGAACAACTCATCATAAGATATACTGCATGCAGAAATGAATTCTAGGCAGATTCTGAGAAGGAACAAAAAGACTTTCAGAGTTAGGAAACACCCTGACATTCTTCATAATAACTTTTTTGAGTTTGCAGTCTCTCCTCAGGGATTAAGTGGTTGGGTAGAGGGGAAATTTTATCTATATGTTTAAAATATTATTATCAATATATTTTGTTTCCCTACATATGCCCCTAAACCTCAGAACTTCATTCATTTATTTTAAAAGACAATCATAAAAAATGAAAACAGATAAATAAATAAAGAGGTTGAAGGGAAAAAAAGCAACAAAACATATCACTATGTTTAAAAAAATAATGCTATATGCAATGTTTAAAATCCATGTATCTCCCCTCTACCACCATGCCGTATCTGCAAAGGAGTAAGATAGAGGTGTTGGGGATCACATTTCTTCTTTTAATTTCATATCATTTACTTTTTATTATTTTGACGTTGTTAATCTTTTCATTTACATTGATGCATTCAATATGTATTTTGTTTTCTGATTTGTGCTTATCTCATTTTGAAATAGCTAATTTTACACTTCATATACTTCTTCATACTCATCTTATTACTGTTTTGTATAGCATGGTAATAGTTTATAGCATTCATAACACCACAATATATTTAGTCATTCACGCTTTATTGCATATAGAGTCTTTCATTTTGTCAGTGACCTATGCCTAAAAGTAGAACTGCAGGGCAAAAGGCTATGGCTATTTTAGTGACTTTGTTTGCAAAACTGAAGATTGGTTCCACCAATAATATATGTGATTCTATCTTTATATATACTCTCCACCATTGAATACCCCTAAATTTTGTCATCTTTGGCAATTTGCTGGTGTGGGGTGCAATCTCAGGGTTGTTTTATTTTGAATTACTCTTATTAATTATTTTACCCATCATTCCATATAGTAGTAACAGTTTCACTTTTTTTTCTGAGAGCTGTTTGCTTATATTAATTGACTATCTGTTGAGGGTGGCTTCTGGTCCTAAATTTAGTAATATATGTATATATGTGCATATATACATATATATTCAAACACACATATATATATATACACATGTATATGTGTGTGTATAGCAACATAATGCAAAATCTTTGCCTGAGATTTGTAATACAAAGTTGTTTTGTTTGGTGGGGAGTTATTTTTATATACTAGTCCTTGCTATACATTCTCTGTAAATATTTTATAAAGGTTGATAAATGAAACTGAAGAGATGTCAATTGGTTATTCAACATTGGTGTGACCTAATGGGGGCTTATATTGACTACACTGGAATCTCCCTACCTTCTAAGCATTACTTCTAAAACTTTAAGGGGAGAAGCAATTGATCATCTTCTAGAGACCCTTCCTCTAATGCTTGTGGAAGTTAGATTAGTGATCAATAAGAGGACCTACAATAACCTGGAAAAAGTACCAATTGGTCTGGAATGTGGGTCCCCTCCAAATCTCAGATCCTATTCTCAATGTGCATTGGACAATGTAAATCATTATTCTTAGCAATTTCAAATGAACATAGCTTCATGATTACTCCTTACCTCCATATTTTCTATGATCTTTCTTTTTTTTCCATCTTTGTGCAATATTCTTCTATTCTCCAAACTTCTAACATAAGTCAGTTATGTCCTTCTGCCTAACCAAATCTTGAGGGAGCTATAAAATAATATTGCTTCCTCAAAGTGGCATGAGATCATAATAGAGGACATAGTTTTATAAGGTCAGATATTTATATTTGGAAGAATCTTCTGGCCAAATCTCATCTTCTTACACATTAAGAAACTTAGATTCCTTGACTTTCACAGAGTCTCAAAGTTAGTAAATGAAAAAGCTAAGCATTGAATCTGATCTTTTATCTCCAAAATCAGTGATCTTTCTACTTAACTTTGCAGCCAAACTGAAGGTCAAAGTTGTTGCCAGATAAGGATTTAAAAATGGAAAACACAAGCACCAAATATGTCAAAGTGAAAAGGAATGCTTAATTATGTTACAGATGAGTGGAAGAGCTGTCATTCAGAACTAGGAAAAGGAAGAGGTGCATTCAAGATAAAAATAAAGTATGGAATATAGAAAGTAATACAGATAATAAAAACCATCCCCGAATATGCCCTTTTGGTTTCATTGTCCGAATATATAAAGTGACAGGCTTTAGGATTATTTGACTGAATGGTGTAGGACTCAGGGGTGGGGAACCTGCAGCCTCAAGACCACATGCAACCCTTTAGGTTCTTAAGTGCAGCCCTTTGATTGAATCCAAACTTCACAGAACAAATCCCCTTAAAATAAAAGGATTTCTTCTGTGAAGTCTGGATTCAGTCAAAGGACCTAGAGGGCCACATGTGTCCTAGAGGATATAGGTTCCATACTCCTGATAGGTTTTTGCCTCAAGATTCCATTGAATTCCATGGTATTAATGTATCTTGCCCTGCGTCATTCTTTTAACAGTTCACTCTGAGAAATGAAAGGTTATTCTGCCGCTTCACATGATATATTGTCTGTAGAAAATAAAAATAAGCAAAGGAAAATCTTAAGGATCTGCAAAATTGTAACAAATATGATTTTACAAGCTAGTCAGCTGTAGACTTCAATTATGCGAACCAACCTCTGAAGTCAATTGTGTGAAGTTTTTCTATAAACTCACACCTAAAGATAGATTCTGACTTCACCACTAAGCCTCAGCTGTCAACAATCGCCATTCAGCACCTGTCAGAATTGACATTAGAAATGTAAACAGTGTTTGAAGGAATGGACACAGGGAAACCTGGATAAAATCCCTACATTTCCACCTTTTACAAGTGGCAGTTGCTTTATATTGTCAGCATTCAACATTAGCAAGAATGTAACTTAGACACTTTCACATCATTTTAAAGAGTTCTTTTATATATGACATAACTCAGTAGGAAATGTGGCTATAGAATCAAAGCTGGAGCTGGACAGGACTTCAGAAGTCATCTGTTACAATATAATTACTTTACATTGGAGCAACTAAAGTCCAAAGAAGTTGAATAATTTACCCAAGCATATACAGATGATAAATAGCAAAGCCAGGATTTCAGAGTAGTTATCCAACTAGGTATTGTTCATTCAACTTTACTATTATTGTTATTATTAGTTATTAAATATTATATTATCATTCATTATCATTGTTGTCATGTTGCCACTGTTGTTGCTTTCTGTACCTTATTTGTAATATATATATATATATATATATATATATATATATATATATATATATATACATTTTTTTTCCTCCCTTAATGTGATACTTAGTGTGACCTAATGAATTATCACACTTGACACCTTGGCCTCAATGATATCATATGCTAGTCAATTGAGATAACACACTGAAAACATTTGATTTAAATACAAATATTATGAAAATAATTTGGATAGAATATTGCTAGCTGTAGTCTATATCATTTAATTCATTTCCTGTCGCAGCTAAGCTGGCAGTCTCATTTGATAGCATTTTTCCAGGTGAGTGTGGTGAGGCCACAGTCTTTCAGATGGATAATCATAAAGGATAAAGCTGTTGGGGGTTTCAGACATTTCTATTTACCTTACAAGATCTTCTGTTTCCTTGCACACTTTTCAATTGCTAGGAATCTTGCCTTAAAACTTGACTGCTGGTATTCTTTTAAATATTTTTAATGTAATGTTTCTATCTTACTTGGTTCAGGAAGGGGTAAGCCAAAAAGCTGTTTTCAGAAGTAAGATGTTTTCATTCTGACTTCTCTTCTGTGGTTATCAAATTGGATGCAGACAAGCGTCTTGAAGCTTCACCACATGGATATCTTTGGTGAATGTCTTGAAATGGTTGCTGGGCTTGTTATAAGCACAGCTTTAATGACCCTATTCCAAAAGAATTACGCATAATTAAATTGTAACAAGAGGCTAAGTATATGGTATTGGAGAATTCCTGAATGACAAGAGAAGCTCCAGGCAGCAGCCAAACCCTTTATTAGCTCTCTTTGTTTATAGAATGTGGCCACAGTG
The DNA here is from genome assembly GCA_023548195.1 of Bettongia penicillata ogilbyi. Classification (NCBI taxonomy): domain Eukaryota; kingdom Metazoa; phylum Chordata; class Mammalia; order Diprotodontia; family Potoroidae; genus Bettongia; species Bettongia penicillata. The sequence goes on from JAJHZJ010000147.1 coordinate 9,628,219, forward strand.
GCTTTTGTGTGATCTTTTTTCTAAGCCACTTAAAACCTTTGGTCTGTTTTCAAAGGTTAGGGAACAGAGAACCACAGTGTGTACTTACATATGTGTGTGAGTGTACACACATGGCAGTCTACCTAAGCATATGTGATGTGAAGTACAGCCATTTCTACTTAATCATATTTCCTACTTTACAGTCTTGTGAAAATTTTTTCCTGATTTTTGTAGTGTTTTCCTAACTTCTTTATAGATGTGCTTGTAACATTCAGGAATGACAATTGCTCTGAGCAGCATATTGCCCAGCACTGTAGTCTGGGACGATTTTTTAAAGGAAGAGCTAAACTTGAAGATATAGGTACTGATTTAAGAACTAGACATCTTTACCTCATCTTAATTACCATCTTCACTTTGGAATTGAGAAAGGGGCTAACAAAACTAAAATTATATGCTCTCAACCATCTACTGAAGATTATTTTAACTCCTTGTAATGATAGGAGAAAATATGGAGTAATCTCTATCCTCCTACCCCCAGTCTGTTTTTGTCATTCAACTTTTTTGTGTCCTGCCAACATTGATAATTGTAATCACAGAGACACCATTGTATGGAAAGAATTGCAACTATATTTATATTGGGCTGTGATTTGCTTTCTCTTACTTGATCCAGAAAATGACCCTTTGAAGTTGAAAGGGTAAACATCATTATATTCATTTAACAAATGAGCAAACTGAGGCTCAAAATGATGAAGTCACTTCCTCAATGCCACAAAATAATGGGAAAGCCACAACTTACATTCAAGTTTTCCTATTTCAATTCTAATTCCTTTTCTATAATATCTTGATGTTAATGCAAAGCCCTTTCTAGCAACCTCCCAATTGCTAGTGATCTCTCTCCCTGATGAAATCATTTTATTTCAGTTCATATATACTCTTCTCACCATCACCCCATGGGCATGCACATTAAAGGTGCCTGCAGAATGAAAAATGTTTCTTTTTTTTCTATGATGCTTCAGTGCCAATATCATCTTGCATATGATAGGGACTTAATAAATGTTTTTCAATTGAAAATTTTACCTTTATCATACTTCAAATACCATCATTGATTCTAGTAGAAATAAAGTTTAAAAAAAATAACAAATGTAAAATCAGAGAAATTAATTGTCAAATTGCATTAATGAAACAAAGCGGTTTCCTTGCATCTAACCCTTTAGCATATTATTCATTCATTTCATAGTGAGTTGCTCATTGACAGTTTTTTCTTACTAAAATATCCTGAGCTTATAAAATCCAATCTAATTCATTACCCCCTGAGTTGAAATGCATCTAACACTGTCTCTTTATTTACAAGATATCCCAAGTCAGTCTTTCAAAATGCATATTGCTGTCATTTAAGTAATATTTACTTACTTCCCATATGGTATTTTACACATTTAACATTTCTAAAAGCTTATAGTTATAAAAAATCAGGAAAAATTAAAAAAGTATTTACATAATAAATTACTGACAAAACTTATGAAGGGGATAGAATTACTGATGGGTTAAAATCTGAGATAAACCTACTATTGGAACTTCCCTTAGGTCATTCTTGTTTCATGACTGGTTGGCTCATATGAATTGCTGTCTCTCTGAATTTTTCAAAGACATTCTTTTCCTCGAATTTTCTGTATTTGAAACTGCCAATGTTCTATTTCATCTTATCTTAACCATTTATACAGTTCCTGGAGGGGAAAATGATCTTGATTTTCTTTTCTGATTCTTCAATTTGAAGTTTTGTTTTTTGACTACAGCTTCTCATAAAATATTATAAAATAATAGTACAATTTTAAAAGGACAATGTCTTGATCTTCCTTGTGAGGACTTTCAAATTCCTTAAGAATTCCAAACATATACAATTCTATCATGTACCTTAAAACCATTATGGGATAAAATACTATTGTCTTTTTTGGTAATCCATTCCATACATACTTTCCATCCCCTACTACCTCACACTGACTTATACCTTCTTGATGCGCATTCACAGTTTGACATTCAGTTAGGTTAGTTTATATACATTGTTTATATACATAGTTTATATACATTAGTTATATACATTTGTATACATTGTTGTTGTTTGAAATCCAAAAGTGAAAACATGTAAAAGTGTGGAAAAGTGATGTCATCAAATATTTATGTCACATGTATGGTGAAACAGAATCAAACTTTAAAAAGAAGCCGGCGGTCACTTCTAATATGACTGTATTCCTTGTCCCTGGAAAATCTCATTCCTTTAATACAGAAACCTATTTTGGGAGATTAGACCCAGTTAGGCCACAACATAAATGGGACGACTGAAGGGTAGAGAATGAACAATAAAAATCTTTACCATTGAGGGTATTGATTGATTTTTGACTTTCCTCCAGATGGGTGAGACCAGAGAGTGCTAGCATAGAACAGCTATTGAATTATGTGAAATGAGAGCAGAGATTCAGTGCAGACACCTCATGGACACGTTTCCCTACCATTCCTTGCACATCCTACCATGTCACATATATCGTATTAGTGATTTGCTAATAAAGGTAAAGAGTAAAGGATCTGGGATGATCCTTTTGGGTTAATGATCTGCATATGGTTGCTACTTCTCTTCAAGTCACTTCTTCACCCAGTTCCATATCCTGTATTTGGTCCATTTTAGAGTGGGGAAACAGGGAAATTCTTGTTTTTAATTCTATTGAAGTGAAATAAAGTGAAGGTTCCTTGCCATTGTCAAAAGCCTTTGTCTATTATTTGAGCTTTGAGAAATGCAGCACTCTGCCTGCAACATTATAAAATAATAGTAAGATTTTTTATAAAAAGAATAAGAAATCAGTTTGATCAGCAAAGAATGCAGAAATTTACTTAAGTAGTTAAGAATGTGGCTAGCCTGACTTTTGTATTGTATTACACCTCATGGTTTAGGCATCCCATTTGCCTTAAATGGTTTCACAAGCAGTAGAGCTGACTCAGAGCTGATCTGTGGTAGCTACAAGGGATACAGCTAAAAAGCAGATTTAATGAGGTAGGAATTTCACACAATGCCTTATTCAAAGAATCTAGGCAGCAAGAACAGTTGTTGCTAGTTGCATTTGCCCGTCTCTGTTCATTCAGAAGCAAAGCACATTCCACAAATCATTTAGAAAACTTTAAAGCAAGTACAAATTACTATTTGATTCCAGGTTACACATTTCTGGATTCTTTTTTGTTCCTCTTTTGCAGTTCCATTGAAGTCAGTTCAGGAAATAGAAATATGGGGTTCTGAATAGTGCTCTAAATTTATGCATGATGGAGTATTTCCCAATAGAATTTGTCATTTTCTAAGTAATTTTGAAACGAAGGGCTGGAAACATTAGAAAATGGACATTATCCATTTACTTACTCTATGTTAATTTGAAGGAGATTGAAATTCACAAACTTTACTCAATACATAGTAGTTTTTTGCGAAGTAATTTGAGATTCTGTAAGTTCTCATTATTTTTCATTTGATGGATATGAATAATTAGTTTCTTAAATATCTCTCTGGTGGAGACAGTGTGGTATGTTAGTAAGGACACTGGATCTACAGACAAAGGATCTGTTTCAAATACTGGTCCTTCCATATTGTTATTTCTATGGCCATTCATGCAACATTCTTGAAAGAGACCAGGATTCTTATCTCATGGTTCTTGATTAAGACATCTTCACACCTGGGTTACTTCAACTCAAAAAGGGGTCAAGATACAGAATAAATATGCTCCTTGTTTGTTCTACTCTTTTAAGACTATTACATCTAACAGAAGTTGTTGGCTGGGCAGCCACATGCAAAAGTGATGGAGGTAAGGTAGGACAGACCTGGTATCAACTTAACACTCTAACCCAGGATTACAGCAGGGAGAGGATTCTTGATAGAAATATTGTGTACACCACTCTAACTTAAGAAGTAGGCAGGGTTGAAAACTAGGATCCTAGAATCAGGTACCTCCTTTAGAACAATAATATCAAATTCATAGTCCCAGAACAAGACTATTGTAAATTTCAAGGTCAAGATACTATTATTAGTCTGCCCAAGTCCAGACTGGGAATTCAAATGTGGCTGCTGGAATCTCTTTCATATTCACACAGAGTCAGGACACTAGCTGCCATGCAAGAGTGAAAAGGAAAAAGCAAAAGCAAAACCAAGAGAAGTTCAAGTGAATTAGCAAAGTGAATGAAGAAATGAGCCAATAGAAATTAATATGATGAAGAATACTATGAAATATGAAGTCTAAAAATAAAATTTCAGAAATATAAAATTAATATGCTATAATTACAAGTAAAATTACAGAAGGAAAACAGATTAGCCAGAAAGAGCTGAAGAGTGAATATAAGGCTTAGTACCTTGCAGTAAGAAGAAAAGAATAAAATTGAATGTTTCAAGCAAACCATAAAAGAATAAATAGCTTAGAATACAAGTTGGATAATCTTATTCAAGTGAAAGACACACTAAAAATAGGGTAACAGGATAAGGAGAATTCAAAAACTCAGTACTGAAACATGAAATATCAGAATTATATTTCAAAAAGGAACATTTGAGGTAATACTTTTACACAGTAAAAACAAGAAAAAAGTGCACTAGACAGGCAAAAATAAAACAAAATGCTTACATGGAAAATATGAAAGAATAAAAAAAATGAGACCAAATAAAAAATAAAAATCATTATGTTCCTTAAAATTATGATAAGAGCAAAAAAGCCTAGATTACATATTTCAAGAAATCACCAAACTGACTTGAATTACTTAAACCAGTCTGCAAACTCTGAATCTGGCTTATTCTCACCTCCTTTACTTTTATTCACATATACTGAAAGGAACTGATGAAAGACACAAAACTATACTGATTGAATTTAACTCATATTTATCTTAATTGTGCCCTCACTACAGTGAGGTAGACATTCTATTATTCTTAATTAGCTTTACCATTTTACTCTCTACAGCAGCTGTTCTAAATATCTCCATGTTGCCTCAAGCTTTCCACACAGTTTTTACCAATATCTTCTCAAGGAGTACATAGTTTTATACTTCTTTCCACCTCACTGACATTATTAAATGGAAAACCTTATACCCTTTCTCCCTTCCTACTCATTTCATGCCATCCAGTTTCTTCCCTCACTTATTCTTTTTCTCTCATTTCTCAAATGGAAAGGTGCTTTGGCCTCCTCACTTTCCTTTCTTACCATATTTCCCCTCCTCCAGTACCCCTTCCCATTTTACAGAAAGCCATCTCATACAAGAAATAGTACTTTTAAAGAAAAACAAAATGAAGAGAAAATATGTGTAACTGATCATTACATTAAAAAGGTTGAAAATATTTGCAAAGTACAAGACTTTTAGACCTCTTGCCTCTGCAAAGGGATGGGTTGGAAATACTTTTTCTTGTTTATAATTTTGCAATGTATTTGTGTGTGTGTGTGTGTGTGTATTCTACCCATTTACATTGTTGAAGTAATTATATATATTATTTTCTGGACTCTTCCTACTTCACTCTTCATCAGTTTATGTAAATCTTTCCATGTTCTCTATTCATCACATTCATTGTTTCTCACAACACAATAATATTCCATTGCATTCATATCACACAATTTGTTCAATCATTCCCCAATGAATATCTCTTTTGTTTCCAATTCCTCGTTATTATAAAAAAGTGTTGCAGCAAATATTTATCTTATATTTGGGGACTGTCTTCTTATCAATGGTCATTGGTATATAAGCTCAATAATGGATTGCTTCAAAAGATATGGGTATTTTATTTAGATAATTTCAAGTTGCTTTAAAAAATACTTGTAGCTTTTCATAGCTTATCCAATGCACTAGTGTGCTTGCTTACAACATTCACAGGTGCTATCTTCAGTCAGCTTGGCCAATTTGCAGGATAACAAGTAAAAAGTTAGAGTTATATTGATTTGATTTTCTCTTAACATTACTGATTTGGGTCATTCTTTCATATAACTGAGAGCTATACTAATGATAGTTAACATTATATAGTACTTACTATGTTCCACACTCTGTGCTAAGTGCTTTAAAATTATTCTCATTTTATCCTCACAACTTTGAGTGTTGAATTTGTAGTCAGATGATTTGAATTCAAATCTGAACTTATATTCTGTATGACTTTCTTAAAATTGCTTGACCTCTTTAGACCTTGGTCTCCTCAACTTTTAAATCAAAGGGTTGCCTTATATTGCATCTAAACTCTTTTTTTACAACTCAATCTTTGATATTTTTGAAAGGAAGGAAAGACTATTAAGGGGCAACAGATAATGAAGAAATGGACAAATTTAGGACATAGGCATTTCATATTTTCCTTTTCTTTTATAAATGGAGAGGGAATATAAACAAAATAATAAAGGAAAGAAGGAAAAGAGGAAGAAGTTATTTTTCATTTTTTTGTAATTGGAAAGTACCATAAGAATAGCAGACATATGTTTATAATGATGGTGGTCATTTGTGTAAATCTATCAAATCATTTAAAATAACTGAAATACTTTATCTTAAAGTAATTACCTTAAAGTAATGTAAAAATATGTTCAATAAGTCAAAACATTTTAGTCAGGAAAAGTCATGGATCAAAAAAAAGTGAGATTGTACAGGAGAAAGTGAGCAAAATGATACCTGAGACACGGCAAAAAATGAAGTGATAGGACACTAGTGTAGTCCAAGAGGTGAAGATCAGAGGACTGTGACTGAATCATTGTAGGTTTAGATCACTGATTTGTTTTTATTTCATTTCTTTCAAATCCTGTTTTATTTCTTCGAAAGTGGCAGGGGGTGGTATCATTTGAGAATAAAGGCCAGAAATGCTGTTGCATTTTAAATCCCCCTTATCTTCAGTTAAAGACTGATTGATATTTCTTTTTTTTTGTTTGTTTGTCATATGAAATCCAATATTATTTATGCTGTCTTATGTTGATAATACATTGTGCCATACTTCAGCCTCATTCTGATAGATAGGACAGTTCTTTTAGAATAACCATATCAAAGACAGAAAGTTCATCAACTCAGAGGACAGACTGAAACATTTTCTTTTCTTCTCTTACAACATGGCTAGTTTGGGAATTTGCTTTGCAACACCATATATATATATATATGTGTGTGTGTGTGTATGTATATATATATATATATATATGTATATATATATGTGTGTGTGTGTGTATGTATATATATATATATGTATATAAAATTGTATTTGATTTTGTTTTTCTTCCCTTTTTAATATATTGGGGAGATGAGAGGAGAGAGGAGGATTATTTTTCAATACATAGTCATGAGCTGACTAGAGTTAAATAATATAATTCTAATGAAAGAAATAATCATAGAAAGAATAGATTAATTTACAAGAGAATTGTAATGATCCAATATTCAAAACTTTTGTACTTCATTTATAATTCAACAAACATCATTTCACACATATATGTCAGGCACTGTCCTAGGTTCTCAAACTCCAAAGGGGAAAAAAAGGAAACACTCCCTGTTCTTAATCAGTTTACCAGATCTATGAGGAAGAATTGTGAGTCAATATAATGTAGGAGTCCACTGCAATAGTCCAAGAGAAAGTCTATGAGTACAAGAATTTAGGTTTGTGTCTGTTAATCGCTAAGGCAATAAACATTTATTAAGTACCTACTATGTGCCACATACTATACTAAGTGCTGGAAATAGAAAGAAAGACAGAAGACAAAATAATATGCGGATAGTATGCAAAAAAAAGAAACTTTGTATAAACAAGATTGCACACGCAGATATTTTTTAAGATGGTTTGGGAAAGGTAAATGTGTAGGCCAGAATTTTAGTTGGGATTTGAAGGAAGTCAGTCAAATCAGGAGGTAGAAATGGGATAACAAAGAAACTAATGCTCTTGGATTGAAGTGTATGTGGCCATGAATAAAGTGCAGGAAGACTAGAAGGGTGGTGATGGCAGGTGGCTATGAAGGACTTTGAATACAAAATAGAAAATTTTGTCTTTTGTCTTGAAGATGAAAGGGAACCATTGGAGTTCGTTGAATAAGGAATTGTAATGGTTGGACATTTGCTTTAGGAAAATCACTTTAACAGTTGATTAGGATATGTACCAATGAAATGGAAGTATTAGGCAGACCAACCAACAAACTCATATAATAATAAAGTTTTAAAGAGATTAAGGCCTACATCAGGGTAGTTAAAGTGGAAGAGGAGAGAAAAAATAGTATTTGATAGTTCTTACAAAAGTAAAATTGAGAAGCCTTGGCAACAGACTAGGTATAGGGAGTGGTCAGTGAAAGAGTGAGGACTTGAGAATGACTGAAGTTGCTATCTAGGGAGGATGGTAATGTTCTTAAAAGTAATTGGGAAGTTTGAAAGGATGATAATTAAAAAAAAAGAGATCATCCAATTTGTCAGAGAGAGGGATAGGGCAAGGGAGGGAGGGAGGGAGAGAGAGAGAGAGAGAGAGAGAGAGAGACAGAGACAGAGAGAGAGACAGAGACAGAGAGACAGAGAGAGAGACAGAGAGAGAGACAGAGAGAGAGAGACAGAGAGAGAGAGAGAGACAGAGAGGCAGAGAGAGAGACAGACAGAGAGAGAGAGACAGACAGAGACAGAGACAGAGAGACAGAGAGAGAGAGAGAGAGAGAGACAAAGAGTTAGTGATACTTGAGAAAACAGTTGCATTTGAGTGAAACAGACTATAGAGAGTTAAGAGAGCAAAAAACACCTCTTTATATTCACAAAAAGGAAAGCTGTTGTGTCTTCTCTATGTGTATTTTTTCCCCCTAGCTGTTGCCCATGCCTATAATAACTCAACTCTGTCTATTGACTTCTTTAGCTTCTTTGAAGTCTGGATAAAAATCTCATCATTTACAAGAATTCTTTTCCAACTTCTCTTAATTCTAGCACCTTCATTCTATTAAACATTTTCTGTTTATCCTGTATATAACTATTTTGTATGTATTTGTTTGCATGTTGTCTCTCCAGTTAGGTTGTAAATGCCCTGAGGGCTAAAACTATCTTTCATTTCTCTTTTTATCCCAAGTGTTCAGCCCACTGGGATATTTATCCCCTTCAACAGGCACATAGTAAACCTTAAACAAATGTTAATTGATTGATCAAGAAGCAAAGTCACAAAAAAGAGAGATGTGGAAAAAAATGGTGATGAATAAATAAGATAAGAGGTTTTTCATTTTGTTTTGTTTTAATAATGAGGTTTTCTGGAAGCATACCCAAGTAACCTAACTTGGAGACACCTTGCTTTCCTGGGTTCTACTTCATATGGGGAATACTAGCCTCCTCTAATTGTCAAGGTAGCTAGTATAGAACAATTCTTTAATTCTATTGAGATTAGGGGAAGTCTCATTCTCTTTCCTGCTCTATTCAAAGGATGAAGAGTAAATATAGTTCAATCATAGCAGAAGGACCGTTAACTGACCTAGTGAGAAACTAAAGACTTCCTTTACTTTATCTTCTCTTTGCCTCTTGACTTGAGAAACTGGACAGGATTTCATATTTCTCTTCTGTTTCACCTGTCTTTCTTAGTTACAGGTCCTGGCAGCAATCCCTAATGGTCTCAGGAGTTTAAACCATGGGAAACTTTGGGACTAGAATTCCAGGTAGGATACTATCAATGGCTGGTTCAATAGGGATAGATGTACCTGACTCTCAAACCCATGAGTTATTTTGAAATTAGAACTTGGAATTGTATTCTATAATAACTGATTCAAACCAATGAGCCTAAATCCCTTCCCCTAACAAGAGACTGAGGTGGAAGGGATTTATGACTCCCATATGTTGTAGTGTATGCATATGCATTTGTTAATACATTTGTTAATACACCATTGAATTAAATATTTTTTTTTTTAAAATCTAATCTGATTACTACTTCCAAAGCTGGAATCAAGGCAGTGGAACAGTAAAAGCACTCAGGTCTCTGAATACTCCCCTCCTAAAAAATATTAAAACAATGCCTCAGTTTGAATTTTGGAATGGCAGAGTCAACAAATGGTCTGAGACATTCTTCCAGACCAGGAAAACAAAGGAAGTTGGAAAGAAAAATCTATAACCTGGGGGAGAAGGCTGACCAAGGACCTAACTGTCATATTTCAAGAAATAATCAAGGAAAACTGCCCTGATATCCAAGAACCAGAGGGTAAAAGAGAAATTGAAAGAATCCATTAATCACTTCCTGAAAGAGATCCCAAGTGAAACATTATAGCAAAATTCCAAAGTTTCCAGAAATTCCAGAAAATTCTTGAAGCAGCTGTATATAATCCACTCAAATTCCATGAAGCCACAGTCAGGATCACACAAGATTTAGCAGGTACCTCATTACAATAGAGGAGGGCTAGGGATATTATATTCTGGGGGGCAAAATATCTAGGATTACAATCACGAATAGCCTACCCAATAAAGCTAAGTACAATCCTTGAAGGGAAAAAAATTAATTTTTAATGAAATGGAAAACTTTGAAGTGTTCCTGAAGAAAAGACTAGAACTAAATAGAAAATGTGACTTTCAAATATAAAAGTCATAAGAAGTATATAAAGGTAAAGGTGAAAGAGAAATCATAAAGGACTTGCTAAAGTTAAAATGTTTACTTTTCTATAAGGGAAAATGATATATGTATTGTGCATGAATTTTTTCAGTTATATGCCAGTAAAACTGCAAATTTGAGTTAAATGGATGAATATTTACAAAAATATAAATTGCCCACATATCAATGGAATCCATAAAAAAGAAAATGTGAAAGAGGGCAGCTAAGCAGAACCAGATCTCAAATCGTGCTACAAAGTGGTAATCATATAAATTATCTGAGACTGGCTAAGATATAGAATGATAGATCAGTGAAGTAGCTTAGGTATACAATATAATACAATACATAATAACATGTATTTATTGCATGCAAATAACATATAATATGTATTTATTGCATGCAAATAACAAATAGCAGCTGCAAATAACCATAGTAATCTAGTGTTTGATAAACCCAATGATTCAAGCTTTTGGGGTAATAATTCACCATTTGACAAAAATTGATAGGTAAACTGGAGAGAATTTTGGCAGAAACTAAGCACAGATCAATATGTCATGCCATATACCAAGATAAGGCCAAAATGGATAAATGATTCGCGTATATATATGTATGTACAACATAGTATTATAAGTAAATTAGGGGCACATGGAAAAACTGTTCCTGTCAGAATTATGCATAAAAGAAGAGCTTAAAACCAAGCAAAAGATAGAGAGGATTACAGGAAGTAAAATGCTTAATTTTGATTGCATGGAATTAAAAAAGTTTTTGTAGAAAAAGGCTAATATAGGCAAAATTAGAAGGAAAAAAGAAAATTGGGAAAAATTTAGAGAAAGTTCCTCTGTTAAAGACCTCATTTCTCAAACATTTATAGAAATTATTCAAATTTATAAAAAAAAATTAGAGCCTCTTCCTAGTTGATAAATGGTTGAAAGATAATGAATAGGCAGTTTTCAGAAGACATTAAAGCTATCAATGGTCACATTAAAATTGTTCTAAATCACTTCGATTAGAGAAACGTAAATTGAAAAAACTCTGAGGTATTACCTCTTAACTTTCAGAGAGGAAAAAATGACAGGAAAAAATTGACATACTCAAGGGAATATGGAAAAATTGAAGCACTAATGCATTTTTGACTAGATTTTTGGACTAGTTGAAAGATTCAGGTGAGCAATTTAAAGTGACTCCCAAAGGACTTTAAAACTTTGCATAGCCATTGACCCAGTAATATCTCTATTAGTTCTATATCCCAAAGAGATCAAATAAAAGGGGAAAGACTTAAACGTACAAAAAAATATTTATAGCAGTTCTTTTTGTGTTTGGAAAGAATTGGAAATCATCAGCTGTGAAATGGCTGAATAAGTTGTGGTGCATGATTATAATAGGATACTATTGTGTTATAAGAAATGAGGAATGGGAGAGTTTCTGAAAAAAAAAACATGAAAAACTTAGATGAACTGATGCAAAGTCAAGTGAACAATACCAACAGAACATTGTATATAGCAGTAGCAATAGTGCAAGGATGATCAATTGTGAAAGACTTAGCATCTCTGATCAAGACAGTGAACTCAGGTGATTCAGAACAATCTAGGATAAAAGAAAAGCAATCTATCTCTAGAGAGAGAAGACTGATGAACTCTGAATGCAGGCTGAATCATACCTCTTTTACTTTATTTTTGTTCTCTTATTTTGTTGGGATTTTCTTTTGCACCATGGCTGATATGTAAATATGTTTCCCATGACCACATGGATATTGTTATGAAATTGTTTGCTCTGTCAAATAGGAAGTGAAGAAAGAAGAGATTTTGGAACTCAAAATTTGACAAAATGATTATTAAGAATGTTTTTACCAGCAATTGGAAAATATTTAATGCCATAAATAAAATAATTTAAAAAATAAAAGCTAACCGAAGTGGTTAAATGGAACTGGCAAAATGGGAATTCAACCCCCTGTACTGGGGTGTTGAGAGTCAATAGCAAAGAGTTTAGACAATCTCAAAAATTTCTAAGGATACCAGAGAACACTGTTTGGTTGGGATAAGATAAAATTCACCTGTCCTTCAGTTGGAAGTGCCCAAATCATCAGCTTTTCATTAGGATGAGGGAAACATGAACGTCTTTATAGGCAACAGTGAAACTGCAAAAACTCTCTTTTTCTTTGTCTCTGGTCTCTCTCTGTCTCTGTCTCTCTGTCTTTGTCTCTGTCTCTCTCTCTGCATACATGTGTGTATAGAAGGTGTCATATCCCAAGAATGATGTAGAGATGGAATCTCTGAGATCTGTAAATGGATTAGACATGCAGGTGGGGGAGAGTGAATAATTAGGACTCAATTCAGGACTGTAATTCTTACTGATTAAATGATGTTGCTACCCTAGAAGAAATGGGGAAGTTAGAGAGAGGAGAGTTGTTTTTCAGGAATATAATGAATTTTGTTTTACTTCTGTCAAGTTTTAAGATGTTCCTGACATACTTTGTTAGATATATCTATATATCAGATTGTTAAATATGTAGCTAGAGAGATTAATAATGATTAAAAATATCCATAATAAAAATAACCATAATAATTAACCTTTATGTGACATTGTAAAATTTAAAAGATAGTTTTAGGATATATTTACCTGGCAGTCATCCTAATAGAGATGATAACCGAACATTTTGTAAGTGATAGCATCACCCAGAAAGTCAGCAAAGAGAGATCAGAAAGCCGAAGACTAAGGCCTTTTGTGAACAGGTGCTAAAGCATGGATGTGCATTCAGCAAAGCAAAGTGAGGAGAGGAGGATGAGAGAAGGAGGGAAGGGTAATAGAAGGGAAGACAGACTGGAGGAAGTGGTAGATGGGGTGCATGCTGTTCTGGGGTAGGGGTGAGGAGAGATGAGGAAAAAATTTGAATTCAATTTCTTGTGGGAGTGAATGTTGAGAACCGAAAAATAAATAAATTGCACATTTAAAAAATTAAAAAAAAAAGAATGGGAGATGCTAAAGTAGAAGTATTAAGTATAAACACCTTTTTCTAGGAGTTTGGTTTTAAAAGAGAAGGTACCTATAGGATTATAGTTTGAAATGACAGAAGGGACTGATGAAGTATTTTTCCCCCATGGGAAACTTCTGGGAATATTGAAAACTAGTCAGGAAGAAGGTAGAAAATTAATTTTAAAAACTAAACAGCAAAGAGAATGGAAATGATCAAAAGGACAAGTTCTCGTACAAAGATGTGGGGAAAATGACAGGATTAATGCGAAAATAAAGATTTTGACATGGCCAATAGAAGGACTCACTCACCCTGTGAAATTGTAGCAAAGGAGTAGAGAGTGGGAATTATATTGAGGTGAAGTGTGGAATTAGCAAGTAGAGAGTGCTTGGAACTAGTTTTTCTCATTTCTTTTCAGTAAGGTATGAAGTAAGCTTCTCTACTGAGATGCTGAAGGTGGAGGGTGCCTAAAGAAAGAATAATTGGATTATAGATCTTGTGCTAAAAAGAATTTTAAAGGCACTTGAGTCCAGTTCTTTTATTTATAACTGAGGATACTGAGTCAATTTTAGTTTCTTATTTTTAACCGAAGACATTAAGTATATTTGGGTTTAAAATACTTTCCCAGGATCACATAGTTAGCTAGTATCTAGGGTAGGATTCCTTCACAGGTCTTGCTAACTCCAACTCTAATATATTATCCTCCCTACCATACTGCTCACCCAGATGTAGAAATAATCACTTTTTTTTGGGAGGATATCTTTTGTCCCATTTCATCAAATGGATTCAATAAGGTGATACAATATTATTCAAACAGCACCTTACCTATGAGAAGTCTGTGGGTGCTAGGAAAGTTTCTTTGTTAACTTTGGGAAGTAGGTGAAATTTGCCTTCCCTTTTAGGGGTTCCCGTACCTTGTTATCTTTTTCCTCATACTCCAGAAATTCAGTGTTTTCATGTGCTCCAAAATTTCCTCCCAGTCAAGAACCCCTTTCAGAAAAAAAAAAGTCCTTTACTCTTCATTCATAAGATATTCAGCAGATTCCTATGCTTCATGTTGTGGAATGTCTAATTAAGAGCCTAAAGTTGACTGCTGGAAAGTGTAAAGAGTTATGAATAAAGTCCATTGTTCAGTAATACTCTTTTAAGATTTTCATGAAAACTTGATTAAATACATTTCTCACTCTATTTTATGAAATAACCTTTTCCCCCTCCACTTATTGCTTATACCTTACTTCACCTTCCCAACCTCTGTTAAGAAAACACACACATACACACACATACCCATGCATATGCACAAACATGACCGAAGATATGTGAGTATATACACAAACTGCAAGTACAGATATGTGTTTGTGTAAGGAAACATTGGTTGACAATATTCCTAATATTCCTGAAAGCGTCTCAATGCATAGCACAGCCAAGGCATTATAGGCCTAAATTATATGTAAATGGAATACCCAATTAATAGTCATGACCAATTAGAAGACTGAAAAGTAACATATATTTGGAGCTGGAAGTAAATTAGAAGTCATTTCTCTATTTCTTTAACTTTCAAATGAGGAAACTGACACTCTAGACAAATCAAACAACTTACCAAAGTTCACATTGGTGGTAAGTGGCAAAAAAACACAGGCACAGAGTTTCACTATTGTGAAAATAGCAAAAGCGGTGGGTGCTAATCGTATTGCTTAGCTTGTCCAGCTTGGTAGAATTTGACATAGAAATGGTCTGTCACTCAGATATTGCTATCTTGACTCCTTAGCCCAATCCCTCTAATATCCCCCACACCTGGTGCATTTTGTATTTTGGTGTTGAAAAATTTTAATAAATCAACTACTTTTACAGACTTTGGGGTATCAAATACTGCAAAGATAGATGAGAACATATTTTTCATTAGGAATCTTGTTGAATGTTCCATAAATTGTATCATTTATGTAGCTTCCAAAATTATTAATGTCCTGTCTCAGGTAGGGGGAGGAAATGCTGTTACATATCTGAATACCACAGAAAGATTGGATTAAACTTGACTTTTGGAAACAGATTAAGTGAATTTCTTTTTCAGGTGCTAATGACAGCAACTATTTTCAGGGACTTCTTTCTCCTCCTTGTCCTCCTCCTCCTTCTCTTCCTCCCTTTCCTTCTCTTCCACATTTAAAATGGATGGAAAAAAAATTCCATCTTTTAGATTCAGCCTAAAAAGGCCCAGAGAACTAGGAAAGCTTTTCTATTCTGATTTCGTATTACCTACCTTCAAAAACTCTTTGTTGTGAAACTTGATCTGTCACCTCTAGACTTGATACGCCTATTTAAGTCATCCATGTTTGGAATAGCCTTTATCTCCAACTTAGAGAATACTAATCTTCTTTCAAGGTTTAGTTTAGTTCCTCTTCTTCCAGGAGACCTTTATGTTGGCCACATCACTCTTCTCTATTCACCTCTCGCTGAAAATGTTTCAATATTTGTAAAACTTTCTCTGGATCTCGTCTTTGCTTTCATCATTTCCCACCTGGTAATGGAAAAGTAACTATAAAAATCACTTTCTCTTCTTCCACCAATACAACTTTTTTGTTATTTATTTTGATCTTTGCACCATCAGGGCTTATTACTGAATTGTTATTAGTAAATGTTGAATACCTTTTTTTAAATTTGATGTTTGATATTTTTAATTCAGCCTCAGTATCTGTGAATGGAGGTAAGAGCCCTCCTCCATTTAACCGAAAAACTTTTCTCTTGATTTGTGTGTGCTCAAGTATTTTAGATTACCCCTTCAGCCTGTGAGAATTAGAGACAAAATTATCTTTTAACTAAATTTATCTAAGCATTTTCATGAACGTGTAAAACAAAATTGCTCATTCAAAAGATGCAGTTCATTTCCACAACTGTTACTCTCTCCTTTTCTTGTTAATTCAAGGTTTCATTTGAACTGGTGACCTAGAAGGGAAAAGTTCTATATTATATTATCAATCTAGTAAGCCATCCAGTCCTCTGTATATAATTATCTTTGTAACTGCATTAGAATATATGAAAATTAGCTGTACTTAAATTATTTATACTTTCAAAATATACTTTCAAAATTAAATTAAATATTAAATGTACTAGCACATGACCTCCAGATGTACTCAATATAAAAATGATAAAGCATACATATAATTAAATATCCTTTCATTAAGTAGAAATACAGAGGGCAACAGCAATGTAAAGGCTTGTATTAAATAAGATTACATTAGTGAAGAAGAAAGCAATAGCCCAGTGACAATGCTCCCAAGAAGTAGACAGACAACAAGCTCCTTTACTGTGTCTGCTGAAAGTCACTTAGAGAATGATAAAATGAATGATCTATGCATTCAAAATCGCTGGGTAATTGTTTTCAGTAATCAGTACCCTCCAGGGCCTTGTACCAGGATGTAGTTTTGTCATTAGGTGCTTAAAATGGAGATGTGGAAAGGAAGGATGCACATTTTTCTAAGTGTATCTTAAATTTTTTTATCTTTACTTATCTGTAGCAAGATCTGGAAGCTAGCTTGGGGAATCCCAGGTTTAATAAATGAATTGTGGAGTGCATTTTATCCGAGGGGATGTGAAATGTGCTTGTTCTACCCTTAGAGGATAATAAGCAAGCAACTTTGGCGATGTTGTTGGAATGGTACTAGTGTAATTGTCATGTTGAGGAGATGCCAAAAGTTAACAAAATATTGTGGACCTTTAGGAACTCATTTGCCAGTTTTACAAAGCAGGAAATTTTAATATTCTTGTTTATACAGTTAGAAGTAATATAGCATACTTTTGGCTCCATGACAATTATTCTATAGGCTTTGACAATGCTCAGAATGACTGTACCATAATTTAGCAGAGTTGACCTGGGGATAAGTAATTTTTCTCTAAAACAGAATTATAAAAGATATTCCAGATGCTAGGTTCCACTTAATCAGATATTCATTTTTTCAAATCAAAATATAAAAGCATAAGAAGAAAAACTCTTTTTTTAAAGTTGCATTAACTAATTTTGTGTCATTGACTAACCAAATCAATCTGGCCAGACTAATCACTTCAGAAGTTGTTAACTTTAACGTGTATGTCTCTGTGTGTCTGTTTGTCTGTACACACTTGTGAGCATGAGTGTTTATTCAATTCTTTTTTTAAAAAATTTATTTATTTATTTAACTTTTTACATTCATTTTCACAAAATTTTGGGTTCCACATTTTCTCCCTATTTATCCCCTCCAACCACCCCAATACACCAAGCATTCTAATTTTCCCTATCACCAATCTGCCCTCTCTTCTATCATCCCTCCCTTCCCTTGTCCCCATCTTCTCTTTTGTCCTGTAGGGCCAGATGACTTTCTATTCCCCATTAACTGTATTTCTTATTTCCTAGTAGCAAGAACAATACTCAAGAGTTGTTCCTAAAACTTTGAGTTCCAAATTCTCCCCATCCCTCCCTCCCCACCCATTCCCTTTGGGAAGGCAGGCAATTCAATATAGGCCATATCTGTGTAGTTTTGCAAATGACTTGGATAGCAGTCGTGTTGTATGAGACTAAGTGTATTTCCCTCCATAGATATTTTGCCCCCCATTGTTTCTATTCTGTCTTTTGATCCTGTCCCTCCCCAAGAGTGTTGACCTCAAATTGATCCCTTCTTCCATTGCCCTCCCTTCCATCATCCCTCCCTCCCTGCTTATTTCCTTCTTCCCCATTTTTCTGTACTGTAAGATAGGTTTTCATACCAAAATGAGTGTGCATTATACTCCTTCCTTTAGTCGAATGTGATGAGGGTAAACTTCATGTTTTTTTCTCTGCTCTCCTCTTTTCCCCTCCACTAAAAAGTCTCCTGCTTGCCTCTTGAATGAGATATAATTTACCCCATTCCATTTCACCCTCTCTCCTCCCACTACATTTCTCTCTCACCATTTACCTTAATTTCTTTTAAGATATGGTCGCATCCTATTCAATTCACTCTGTGCTCTCTGTCTCTGTGTGTGTGTGTGCTTGTGTGTATGTATGTGTGCGTGCATGCATGTACGTGTGTGTGTGTGTACATCTGTGTGTGGTCCCACCAACTACCCAGATACTGAAAAAAAATTCAAGAGTTACAAATATTGTCTTTCCATGTAGGAATGTAAAGAGTTCACCTTTGGTAAATCCCTTATGACTTCCCTTTGCTGTTTACTTTTTCATGCTTCTTCTCATTCTTCTGTTTGAAAGTCAAATTTTCTTTTCAGCTCTGGTCTTTTCATCAAGAATGCTTGAAAGTCCTCTATTTCAATGAAAATCCATATTTTCCCCTGAAGTATTGTACTCAGCTTTTCTGGGTAGGTGATTCTTGGTTTGAGTCCTAGTTCCTTTCACTTCTGGAATATCCAATTCCATGCCCTTCAATCCCTTAATGTAGAAACTGCTAGATCTTGAGTTATCCTGATTTTATTTCCACAATACTGGAATTGTTTCTTCCTAGCTGCTTGCAATATTTTCTCCTTGACCTGGGAGTTCTGGAATTTGGCCACAATGTTCCTAGGAGTTTCTCTTTTTGGATCTCTTTCAGGCAGTGATTGATGGATTCCTTCAATACTTATTTTGCCATCTGGTTCTAGAATCTCTGGGCAGTTTTCCTTGATAATTTCACGAAAGATGATGTCTAGTCTCTTTTTTTGATCATGGCTTTCAGGTAGTCCCATAATTTTTAAATTGTCTCTCCTGGATCAGTTTTCCAGGTCAGCTGTTTTTCCCATGAGATATTTCACATTCTCTTCCATTTTTTCATTATTTTGGTTTTGTTTTGTGATTTCTTGGTTTCTCAGAAAGTCATTAGACTCCATCTGTTCCATTCTAATCTTGAGAGAACTATTCTCTTCAGTGAGCTTTTGAAGCTCTTTTTCCATTTGGCTAATTCTGCTTTTGAAAGCATTCTTCTCCTCATTGGCTTTTTGAACCTCTTTTGCCAATTGAGTGAGCCTATTTTTCAAGGTGTTATTTTCTTCAGCATATTTTTGGGTCTCCTTTAGCAAGGTATTGACACGCTTTTCATGCTTTTCTTGCATCTCTCTCATTTCTCTTTGGAGTTTTTCCTCCACCTGTCTAACTTGATTTTCAAAATCCTTTTTGATCTCTTCCATGGCCTGAACCCACTGGACATCCACCTCCGATGTCTGGGATGCAGAGGCCCTGACCTCCACGTCTTTCCCTGATGGCAAGCATTGTTCTTTGTCATCAGAAATGAAAGGAGGAAGGAACATCTCTTCCCCAATAAAGTGGCTCCCTATGGTCTTATTTTGCTTCCTTTTTCTGAGCGTGAGTAAGATAATTCTTCATTTTTAACACTGGTATAAATTGGATAAATTGACTTTTAATTATAATTTTTGCATTGAATATTTTTTCCTTCAGAAATAACCAGCTTATTTGGAATTCTGAGGATTTAGTCATACCGCTTCTTTGCTATGGCCAGATGACTCATGATGGCAGAGTCTGGATATATGAAAATAAAACTTAAAGATAACACCTCAATTACATCATCCATCTAAATTTTCAAAAAATAATCAGTGAGAATAGGTTGACTCAGCTTCATCTTTATTATTCAAAGGTCAAAAAGATTAGTTTAATTTTAAAAATTGACCAAATTGATAAAAACTCCATTTCAACCGAGTCATTCACAATTCCATATTTGTTTTGTATGACAGTATATGTATGTATGTGTGTATGTATATGATATATATTCACCCTAGTTTAATGTTACACCTTACTAGCTGACATGTGTTCTTTGATCTACTGTCACTGGACTCCTGGCATTGAGCCAGGAGCATGACATTCCATCTCGCAGCTCCTGACATTCTCCCTCATTGTCTCCTATGTCTTCTTCCTCTGCTCTGACTTCTAACCTCTCTAGCTATTTTAAATGTCAACTCAAATTTTATTTTTAGTGGAAGCCTCTCCCAATCCCTCTCAATTCTAGTACCTTCAATATGTTATTTTCCATGGAGAGAATCTTTTGCATACATTTGTTTGCATATTTTTCCCTAATAGATTGGAAGCTCCTCAAGGAGAAGGATTGTCTTTTTGCTTCTTTTTGTGTCCCCAAAACTTTTCCACAGTACCTGGCCCAAAGTTAGTGCCTAATAACTCTTTATTGATTGATTGGTAAAGGATGAATTTGTATTTAGACAGCCTGTATTCAAATTCTGACTCTGATGCTTACTCTCTTTTTGACTTTAGAGGGTTGAACAGGATGGTATCCGACGTGCATTCCAATGAAAGAGACAGAGAAACAGAGAGAGGCTATGAAATAAGACGGGAAAAACTGTCCTAGATCTATGAGCCTAAAAGAGGCTTTTGCTCTAGGAAATCCTTTGCTGGCACTGGGTGCAGGACTCTTTGCCTTGTCCAGTTGTGGGTCATAATCACCAGGTAATGAGGAGGAGTGCTAAAAGGTTACAGTTCCATGGTGAAAAAGGTGCTTGTGGCCCCTCAATGACCAGAGAAAAGTCTATAACAGCAATGACCATCCCTCTTCTTAGATAATACCATATTCTAAAAGTAAAAAGTTACAGACTCCCAGAATTAGCTCTAAAAAGAATAGCTCAAAAATAAAATCCCTAAAGCTTTAGACATTGCCTTCTTCTTCCTCAGGAGAAAAGCCTAACTTTAACATAAAGTTAAAAGTCAAGAAATACACTGAGAAAATGATAAATTACAAAACCTGACAATGGAAATATAATATCATGACAGAGTAGATCAAGATAAACTCAGAAGAAGAAAACAATAACAAAACACTACAAGCAAAGCCTCAAAGGAAAAATAAACCTGTCCATTGGTTTTTAAGTCCTAGAGAACCTCAATAAAAATTTTAAAATCTTATCAAGAGAGGTAGAAAGAAAATTGGAAAATATATGAGAAGGATGTAAGAAAAAGATGAAAAAAAATAATCAACAGTAAAATGAAGCTCAAAAGAGAGTCAACATAAAGGAAACACACACAAACAGAGACACAAAACTGAAAAAGATAACACTTTAAAAAAAACAAAATAGGCTAAATGGTAGAGACACAAAAATCACTAAAAAGAGAATTCCTTAAAAAAGCAGAATTTAATAAATAGGAAAGTAGGTATAAAAATTCGCTGAAAAAATAATTCCTTAAAGTTTAGAACTGGGCGACTGGAAGCTTGTAATGTAATGTAATGTAATGACTACATGACACATCTAGAAACAATAAATCAAAAGCAAAAGAGTGAAAAACAATACACAGAACATGTGAAATATTTCATCGGGAAAACAACCAACCTGGTAAATTGTTTCAGAAGAGATAAATTAAGAACTGTTGGATTATCTGAAAGTCAAAATAATAATGATAATAATAATAAAGAGCTGATAAATAATATTACAAATAATTGGCATGGAAAATTGTCTTGATATCAAAGAAGTGGAAAGTAAAACAGACATTGATAAAATCATCAATTAGAAAATGGCAGAACAAGTTGTGTTATGATGAAGTACTAGTATGCTATAAGAAATGATGAGCAGCATGCTCTCAGACAAACTTGGCAAGATTTACATGGACAGGTGCAAAGTGAACCCAGAGAATATTAGACAAGTAACAGAAATAATGATGATGATCATCTCTAAATCACTTAGCTATTCTCGGCAATGCAGTGATCTAAGAAAATCCTGAAGGATTTATGATGAACAAGGAACTGATGACATATGAATGCAGAACTAAGCATTTTTTAACTTTATTTTTCCTAGTTCCTTTTTTATCTGTATTTTCTTTCCTAACATGGCAAATATGGAAATATGTTTTTGCATGACTGCACATGTAATCTATATCAAAATACTTTCTTTCTCAATGAGGGTGGAAGGAAGGGAAGGAAAGAGAGCATTTGGAAATATTTTCTTATTTTTTAATTTTTAAAAAATATTTATTTACATATTTTTAATTCCTTAGTAAAATGTAAAAAAACACTTCTTTAATATTCATTTTTAAAATTTTGAGTTCCAAATTCTTTCCCTCCTACCTTCCCACTGTATACCCCATTGAAAAATCAAGCAATTTGATAGATTTTATAAATATATATGTGTGTTTGTGTGTATGTGTGTGTAGTCATGTAAAACATATCTATAATAATATTGTTGTGAAAAAAAGACAAAAAATTCAAGAAAAATAAAGAAAGTAAGCAAAAAAATATGCTTCAGTCTATATTCAGACATTGTCAGTTTTTTCTCTGGAGCTGTCAAACCTTTTTCATCATAAGTCCATCATAGTTGTATTGGATCTGTGTATTGCTAAGAATAGCTAAGTCATCCTCAGCTGATCATCTTATAAAAATACTTTTACTTTGTACACAGTACATTTCACTTTATAACAACTCATACCAGATTTTCCCGAGAGCGTCCTGTTCATCATTTCTTATACCACAATGTTATTCCATCATAATCATATGCCATATATTGTTCAGTCTTTCTCCAGTTGATGGTTATCCCCTCGATTTCCTATTCTTTGCCCCCAGAATGAGCTGCTTTATATAAGCATGTTTGTACATGTAGATCCTGCCTCTTTTTAAATATCTTCTGGAATACAAACCAAATAGTGGCATTAATAAGTCAAAAGATATGCATGGTTTTATAGTTCTTTGAGTAGAGTTCCAAATTCGCCTTTAGAATGGTTGAGTCAGTTCACACCTCCACCAAGAATGCAATAATGTCTCATTTTTTCCTACATTCCCTACATTTGTCACTTGCCTTTTCTGTCCTTTTTGCCAATTTAATAAGTATGAGATACTTCAGAATTTTCTTAATTCGCATTTATCCAATCAGTAGTGAGTTAGAGTATTTTTTCTTATGGCTATAGACAGCTTTGATTACTTCACCTGAAAAGTGATCATATCTTTTGATCATTTATCGATTAGGGAATGCTCTTATTTTTACAAATTTGACTCATTTTTCTGTATGTTTGAGAAATGAGGCTTTTATCAGAGAAATTTGCTTCAATTGTTTGCATACTTGCTATTGCTAATTCTATTCTGTCTCCTTTCACCTGGTCCATCCTCAAATGTGTTTTGCTTCTGACTACCTCTCCTCCAGTCTGCCCTTCCTTCTGTCAACCCCCTCTTTCTCTTTTTTCTTTCCTCTTCTACTTTCCTGTACTATAAGAATTTTTCTATACCCAACTAAGTGTGTGTGTGTTATTTATTCTTTGAGCAAATTTTGATGAAGTAAGGCTCACTTATTCCCCATAACATCTCCCCTCTTCCCTTCTACTGAAATAGCTTCTTCTTGCTTCTTTTATGTGAAATTGAAGAAAATAAAATATTTTAGAAATTTGTTGTTAGCTACACTGAAGTTCTGAGGATTTTCACTGCATTTTTGTGATCAAGTGAATCATATTACTGACATGTTAGTCACTAATAAGCTAGTAAATTATGAAACAAATCTTTGCCAAAGCTTACTTGTATGTGACATAAATCAGTGAGTGACTTTATCACCTAATTTACTCTCTATATCTTGAAAACCTAACTTGTAACAGTTTATATGCATTTAAATCAATTGTAAGTATTGTGAGTTCAAGTGCAATATCATTTTTGTTTTGTCCACAAAGAGGAAATAGAAACAGATTTACATTCTGATGAGGATGGCTTTGAAAGTAATGATCCAGAAATAACTTTTACCAGTTCATTTTGACCAAGGCAAAAAGGCCAGTAAATAATCAATCAATTAGGTTTTAAATGTGTAATATTGTTGAGAGGTCATCCACATTCAGAAATCACTCCTAAACTTGCTTGCTATCTGACTCATTCCCATATTCATCCTCATCACCTGATATTCTTTTATTTTCGCTCACTAAAATGTTTTATTATAATTCATTCTAAAAGACAAAGATTTAATTATATTAATGCATTTGTCTAGTAACATAAACTTTTGCATAAACAATGCTAATTATAATTTAAGGCACAGCTTCTCTTTTAAGCTAAATATAAAATCAAGGATTTTAGAACAGGACAGGAATTTTGAGACCAACTAGTTGAACACCACCATTTCATTTTACAGTTCAGAGATTTGAAGTGGTAAAATGTTTTGAAGAAAATTTCCTTTCCTCCTTCTATTCTTTCCTTTCCTTCGTTCCTTCTTTCCTTCCTCACTTCCATCTTTCCTTCCTCCTCCCCTCCTTTATTTTCACTCTCTCCTTTCCTTTTCCTTCCCTTTCTTCCTTCCTCACTTTGTTCTTTTAAAGTAGTATTTAACTTTTTTCTTACATGTCAAAACAATTTTTAATATTCAATTTTATAAGATTTTGTGTTCCAAATTTTTCTCTTCCCTCCCTCCCCTTTCCTTTTCCTAAAATGACAGGCAATTTAATATAGGTTGCATATGCTATCTTGTAAAGCCTTTCTTCAATATTCATTACAGTTGTAAAAAGAAGAAACAGAGAAAAAAGAAAAAAAACACATGAAAGAAATAAGAGAAGTAGAAAAAATTATGCTTCAATATTTATCCAGAGTCCATCAGTTCTTTATCTGTATGTTGATGGCATTTCCCTTCATGAGTCCTTTGTATTTTTCTTGGACAATTGTGTTGCTGAGAAGAGCTGAGTCATTCACAGTTGATCATCACACAGTGTGTACAGATTCAATGTTCAGTGATTTCCTGGTTCTGCTCAATTGCCTTTGAACCAGTTCATTCAAATCTATCCATGTTTTGTTTTTTTTTTTTTTGAAGTTTGCCTGTTCATCATTTCTGATTAGATGAAAATATACCATTATCTTCTTATATCACAGCTATTTAACTGTTGCCTAACTGATGGTCATCTCTTCAATTTCCAGTATTTTAGCACCATGAAAAGTGTTGTAATAAATATTTTTACACAGGTAGATCCTTTCCCCTTTGTTTTGATTTCTTTGGATGGAGACCAAGTAGTGGTATTGGTGGATCAAAGGGTATGCACAGTTTGGTGGTCCTTTGGTCATAGTTTCTAATTCTTCTTCAGAATGGTTGGATCAGTTCACAACTCCACCAATAGTGCATTAATGTCCCAATTTTCCCACATCCTCTCCAACATTCATTATTTTCCTTTAATGTATTTCCTTTAAAATATTGTTATGAGGGGGGTACTTCAAAATTGTTTTAATTTCCATTTCTCTAATCAAAAGTGATTTAGAGCACTTTCTCATATGCCTATAGACAGCTTTGATTTCTTCACCTGAAAACTGGCTGTTTGTATTATTTGTCCATTTATGGATAATGGCTTATATTATAAATTTGTCTCTGTTCTATTTATATGTGAGAAATAAGACCATTATCAGTGATGCTTGCTATAATGATTGTTTCCCAGTTTTCTGCTTTCCATCTAATTTTTGTTACTTTACTTTTCTTTGTACAAAAGCTTTTTAAATTTAATGTAATCATTTGCATTTTGTAATACTCTCTATCTCTTCTTTGGTCATGAATTTTTCCCTTCCTCATCGATCTGACAGGTACTAGTCCTTGCTCTTCTAATTAGCTTATGGTCTTACCCTTTATGACTAAATCATGTACCCATATTGATCTTATCTTGGTATAGGGTGTAAGATTGTATTCTCTAACTAGTATGTATCTCATCGTTTTCCAGTTTCCCCAGCATTTTTTGTAAATAATGAGATCTTACCCCAAAAGATAGGGTCTTTGGGTTTATCAACCACTAGTTACTATGGTAATTGCTTACTGTGGTTTGTGTTTTTTTTTTTTTTGTACCTAATTCATTCCACTGATACACCACTCTATTTCTTAGTCAGTACCAGATAGATTTGATGATTACTACTTTAGAAGATAGTTGAGATCTGGTATTGGTAGGCCACCTTCCCTTGTATTTTTAAAGATTAATTTCATTGACATTCATGATCTTTTGTTCTTGAAGATTGATTATGTTATATCTTTAGGTCTATCAAATAACTCTTGGCAGTTTGATTGGTATGGCACTTAATATGTAAATTAATTTAGGTAGAATTGTCATTTTTATTATATGCACTCTGCCTATCCAGGAGCAATTGATATTTTTCCAATTATTTTGATCTGACTTATTTGTGTAGAAAATGCTTTGGAATTGTGTTCATACAGTTTCTGGGTTTATTTTGACAAGTAGACTACCAAATACTTTGTATTGTCTACAATTATTTTCAAAGGAATTTATCTTTCTCTTCTGCAGTGCTTTGTTGGTCATGTAAAGAAATACTACTGACAACGTATGGAAATTTATCTTATATCCTGCAGGATTGCTAATGTTGTTAATTATTTCAAGTAGTTTTTTAGTTGATTCTCTAGGACTCTTAGTTTACCATTATATCATGTGTAAAGCCTGAGAGTTTTGTTTTCTTATTGCCTATTCTAATTCCTTTGATTTATTTCTCCTCTCTTTCCCATAGTCAGCAGAGTGTGAATAACAGTAGTGATAATAGGCATCCTTGCTTCACCCTAATTCTTATTGGGAAGGCTTCTAGCTTATACCTAATGCAGATAATGCTTGCTAATGGTTTCAAATAGGTACTGCTTATTTTTTTTAAGGAAATCTCCCTTTATTGCAATGCTGTCTGTTTTTAACAGGAATGAGTGCTACATTTTGTTAAAAGGTTTTCTGGCATGTACTAAGATAATTTTATGATTTCTTTTGGTTTTTTATTGACATGATCAATTATGTTGATATTTTTCCTAATATTGAACTAATCCTGCATCCCTGCTATAAATATTACCTAGTCATAATTATAATCCTTGTGATGTATTGCTGTAATAGCTTTGCTAGCATTTTGTTCAAAATTTTTGCATCAAAATTCATTAGGGAGAGGGAGGAGCCAAGATGGTGGAGTAGAAAGATTCACATATGCTAGCTCTGAACCCACAGACCATAAGTTATCTGTAAAGAGGTACTCCCAACAAATTCTGGAGCAGTGGAAGCCACAAAGCAATAGAGTGGAGGGGATTTTTGTTCCACAGAGACCTGAAAAACTGACACCAAAGGTCCATTGCACACTGGACCTGGAGCAAAGCTAAGCCCTGCCTTGGCCATGTGGCACCGAAAGGATCAGATCCGAGCAGGCTTCAGGAGTGGTATCTTCAGTGGCCGTGCAGGTCCATCCACCCGCAGATGCCAAAGGTTGTTGGAAGAGCCTGTCTGGCTTGCCAGGAGGGGAGTAGGGTGTCCCCATAACTCAGGCCCCCACAGGAGGCAGCAGCAGAGGCAGCAGAGGACAGGGGCTCCCAAAGCAAGCAGGGGCTCAGGTCCATTTTTGATGGTCTCCACATAAACCCACGGAGGGAAGTGAGCCCCTGTGTGGCAGCCCTGCACCCACCTGAGCACCAGAACTTAATCTCACACTGAATAGCAGCCCTGCCCCCACCTGAGCACCTAATTTAATCTTACACTTAATACTTGACCCCGCTGAAAGCCCTGAGGCTGGGAAGCAACATGTGAATCTCAGACCCCAAGCACTAGCTGAGAGGATCTGGAGGCAGGGTGGGTGTGGAAAGGAATCTCACAAGTTAAGTAACTTGCTGGAAAAATGCCCAGAAAAGGGAAAAAAATAAGACCATAGAAGGTTACTTTCTTGGTGAACAGATATTACCTCCTTTCTTTTCTGATGAGGAAGAACAATGCTTACAATCAGGAAAAGACATAGAAGTCAAGGCCTCTGTATCCCAAATATCCAAAATAAATATTCAATGGGCTCAGGCCATGGAGGAGCTCAAAAAAGATTTTGAAAACCAAGTTAGAGAGGTGAAGGAAAAACTGGAAAGAGAAATGAGGGAGATGCAAGAAAAGCATGAAAAATGGGTCAATATCTTGCTAAAGGAGACCCAAAAAAATGCTGAAGAAAATAACACCTTGAAAAATAGGCTCACTCAATTGGCAAAAGAGGTTCAAAAAGCCAATGAGGAGAAGAATGCTTTCAAAAGCAGAATAAGCCAAATGGAAAAGGAGGTTCAAAAGCTCACTGAAGAAAATAGTTCTCTCAAAATTAGAATGGAACAGATGGAGGCTAATGACTTTCTGAGAAACCAAGAAATCACCAAACAAAACCAAAAGAATGAAAAAATGGAAGAGAATGTGAAATATCTCATGGGAAAAACAACTGACCTGGAAAATTGATCCAGGAGAGACAATTTAAAAATTATGGGACTACCTGAAAGCCATGATCAAAAAAGGAGCCTCGACATCATCTTTCATGAAATTATCAAGGAAAACTGCCCTGATATTCTAGAACCAGAGGCCAAAATTAGTATTTAAGGAATCCACCAGTCACCACCTGAAAGAGATCCAAAAAGAGAAACTCCTAGTAACATTGTGGTCAAATTCCAGAATTCCCAGGTCAAGGAGAAAATATTGCAAGCAGCTAGAAAGAAACAATTCCAGTATTGTGGAAATAAAATCAGGATAGCACAAGATCTAGCAGCTTCTACATTAAGGGATCAAAGGGTGTGGAATAGGATATTCCAGAAGTGAAAGGAACTAGGACTCAAACCAAGGATCACCTACCCAGCAAAACTGAGTATAATACTTCAGGGGAAAATATAGTCTTTCAATGAAATAGAGGACTTTCAAGCATTCTTGATGAAAAGACTAGAGCTGAAAAGAAAATTCAACTTTCAAACACAAGAATGAGAAGAAGCATGAAAAAGTAAACAGCAAAGAGAAGTCATAAGGGACTTACCAAAGTTGAACTGTTTATATTCCTACATGGAAAGACAATATTTGTAACTCTTAAAACTTTTCAGTATCTGGGTAGTTGGTGGGATTACACACCCTCACACATACACACACACAAACTCACATGCACAAACACACAAACGTGCACATACACACATGCATGCACACATAGAGACAGAGAGCACAGACTGAATCGAATAGGATGGAATCATATCTTAAAAAATGAAGGTAAACGGTGAGAGAGAAATGTATTGGGAGGAAAGAGGGTGAAATTAAATGGGGCAAATTATATCTCATAGAAGAGGCAAGCAGGAAACTTTTAAGTGGAGGGAAAAAGAGGGGAGCTGAGAGGAAAACATGAAGTTTACTCTCATCAAATTCGACTAAAAGAAGGAATAAAATGCACACTCATTTTGGTATGAAAATCTATCTTACAATACAGGAAAGTGGGGGAGAAGGGGATAAGCAGGGAGGGGAGGATGATGGAAGGGAGGGCAATGGGAGGAGGGAGCAATTTGAAGTCAACACTTGGGGAGGGACAGGATCAAAAGACAGAATAGAAGCAATGGGGGGCACGATAGGAAGGAGGGAAATATGATCTTACATAAGACGACTATCATTGAAGTGATTTGCAAAACTACACAGATATGGCCTATGTTGAATTGCCTGCCTTCCCAAAGGGAATGGGTGGGGAGGGAGGGAGGAATGGGGAGAAGTTGGAACTCAAAGTTTTAGGAACAGCTGTTGAGTATTGTTTTTGCTACTAGGAAATAAGGAATACAGGTAATGGGGTATAGAAAGTTATCTGGCCCTACAGGACAAAAGGTAAGATGGGAACAAGGGAAGGGATGGATGATAGAAGAGAGGGCAGATTGGTGATAGGGGAAATTAGAATGCTTGGTGTATTGGGGTGGGGGAGGGGACAAATAGGGAGAAAATCTGGAACCTAAAATTTTGTGAAAATGAATGTAAAAAGTTAAATAAATAAATTTATCAAAAAAAATTCTTTAGGGAAATTGCTTTATAATTTCTTTCTCTGTTTTGACTCTTCCTGGTTTAGGTATCAGTACAATATTTGTGTTATAAAATCAATTTGTGTAGATTTCTTCCTAGCTCATTCCCCCAAATATTTTATACAACATCGAAATTAATTGCTCTTTAACTGTTTGTAAAATTCATCCATGAACCCATCTGACTCTGGGGATTTTTTTTCTAGTGAGTTACCTAATGATTTTTAAATTTATTTTTCTGAGAAGGGTTTATTTAGGTACTCTGTTTACTGTTCTGTCAAATTAGGTAATTTATATTTTTGTAAAAATTCAT
Source organism: Bettongia penicillata ogilbyi (assembly GCA_023548195.1). Lineage (NCBI taxonomy): Eukaryota > Metazoa > Chordata > Mammalia > Diprotodontia > Potoroidae > Bettongia > Bettongia penicillata. Next base: position 9,658,675 of record JAJHZJ010000147.1, read on the forward strand.
TGATTTATCTCCGATTTCTTTAATTTTGGTAGTGATTTCACCCTTTAATTTTTGATAGTGGCAATTTTTTTCTTATTTTTTTAATCAAATTAACCAATGGCTTCTCCATCTTATTGTGATTTTTCATAAAACCAAGTCATAGATTCGTTCATTCATTCATTCATGCATGCATGGATTCATCCATTATTTCATTTATTTAACTTTCAGTCTTATTAATCTCATCCCTGATTTTCAGGATTTACACTTTGTTGTTCAATTGGGGATTCTTTTCAAGTTATTTTTGTTGCATGCCTTATTTATTGATTTCTTTTTTTCCATTTTGTTGATGTAAGAATTTAGAGAAATAATTTTTTGCCTAAGCACTCCTTTGGCTACATCCCATAAATGTTGGTGTTTTTTCTCATTGTTGTCGTTTCTTTTAAATGCTATTATTGTTTCTATGATTTGTTGTTTGATTCACATATTCTTTTGGATTAGATTATTTGGTTTCTAATGAATTTTTAAACTGTCTCTTTGCTGCCTTATTGCATTATGATCCAAGAATTTCTGCTTCTTCACAATAGATTTTGAGGTTTTTATGCCTTATTACATAGTAAATTTTGTGTAAATGCCATGTACTGCTGAGAAAATAGTGTATTCTTTTCTATTCCCATTCAGTTTTCTCCAAAGAGCTGTCATAAATAACTGTTCTAATATTCCATGTACCTCATTAATGTCTTTCTTGTTTATTTTTGGTTGGACTTCTCAAGTTCTGAGAGGGGAGAGTTGAGGTCTCCTCACTAGTTTTGCTGTTTATTTCTTCCTGTAACTCATTTAACTTCTTTAAAAAATGTGGATACCATACCACTTAATGCATCCATATTTAATATTGATAGAACTTAAATGTCTACGTTCCCTTTTAGCAAGATGTAGTTTCTTTCTTTATCTCTTTAAAATAAGCTTATTTTTTTTTATTTTACTTGTCTGAAACCAGGATTGTTAACTTCCTTTTTTTTTCTTAAGTTAAAGTATAATAGACTGCTCCGGCCTCTTTCCTTTACTCTGTATATGTCTCTCTGCTTCAAAAGTGCTTCTTGTAAACAATATATTATAGAATTCTGTTTTGTGTTTTTTTTTTTTTTTTTATCCACTCTGCTATCCATTTCTGCTTTGTGGGAGAGTTCATTCCATTCACATTCGCATTCACAGTTATGATTACTCTCTTTGTGTTTCCCTCCATCCTAGTCTTCCTCATGCTTTGTCCTACCTCTCTTTTCACACTTTTCCTCCTCACTAGTGTTTTGCTTATATCTATCGCTTTTCCCTATTGTCAGTCCCTTCCCAACCACCTCCCCCCCCCCCGCTTCCTACTTTACTGTTGGGTAAGATAAATGTCTATATTCAAGTGATTGTATATATTATTCCCAATTTGATCCAATACTGATGAGAGCAAGGTTCAAGCAAAGCCTGTAGTCCATCCACCCATCTTCCCCTCCACTGTAACAGGTATCTTTTATCTCTTCATGTGAAATAATTTACCCCATACTACTTCTCCTTTCTTTCTTCCCCCAGTATATTCTTCTTGCTCATCCATTTTTTTTGTCATTACCTCAAACTCACCTTTTACCCATACCCTTTGTCTATGTGTATTCCTTCTAGATCTAGTATTATTAATATTAATTAATTACAAGTGTCATCTTCTCACGTGAGGATATAAACAGTTTAGCTCTTCTGAATTCCTCATGTTTTCTTTTCCTTTCTCCCTTTCTTAGGACTTACATTAGAGATTAAATATTTTGTTCAATTTTTTTCTCCTTATGAAAGCTTAAAATCCTAGTACTTCACTGAATGGGCATTTTTCCCTTAAGGCATTGTGCTTAATTTTGCAGTTTAAATGATTCTTGGTTGTAGTTCTAGCTTCTTTGCCTTCTAGAATCCCTTGTTCCATGACCTCTGATCTTTTAATATTGCAGCTGCCATGTCCTGTGTAATCCTGACTGTGTATCTTCAATATTAAATTGCTTCTTTCTGGATATTTGGAGCATTTTTCCTTTATCTAAGAGTTCTGAAATTTAACTATAATGTTTCTTGAAGCTTTTATTTTGGGATCTATTTATTTAAAGAATTGGTGAATTCTTTCAATGTCTATTTTGCTTTCTGATTCTAGAAAGTTATAGTGCCAACACAATATTCATAGTTCCTTTGACACTATTTTGAAGACTCTCCACGTGGAAGACGGAACCAAAATATTTATTCAGACACCAGGAAGCTGAGTCCCAACACAAGAAAGCCAAATCCATCACAGCAACAAAAAAATTAATATATAATAACAGTGCAAAGGGCACCACCATCCCCAAAACTTCCCTCTGTTAGGTTTCCCACAAACAAGTTTTTTTAAATCAGAAACAGTCTTCCTTAAACAAAACTAAAAAAAAAAGCTCTCTCACTTATACTAGTCAGCTGCCTGCTTGCCCGTATCCTTCTCAGCTCTGATTGCTCTCTGATTAACTTGTCTCCGTTCTGCTCTAGCTAGCCTTTTCCTGTTACATCCTTCCTACTGTATCCATCCAGCAAACTCCTCCCACTTCATGTGACTTAGGCTTCCATGTAATTTAAGCAGGTTACATGGGACTAGTGGCAAAGATCTTCAAATTAAGCAAAAAAAAAAAAATACGTTAACAATAAGCTAAAATGCATTATCAATACATTCGGCCCCAAGATCTTTCTTATTCGTTTCATAGGTCGATGGAGCACCTGATGTCAAGAGAATTGTAACAGTGATAACAGAAAAGAAGCATATAAAAGAACATCTTAGGCAATTGGTGTCAATAGAACTTTAAAACAGTAAAGCATGAATCACTCAAAATAAACACATTAAACCATGTCTTAGGGTGGGGCTTGAGCACAATCACTCCATCATTACCCCCTTGAGTGAATGGGGACCAAAATCTTCATGTAACTGTTTCTTCTTCCACAGATACATCCTGCTGAAACAGGACATAAAACTGTCCCAGCCTCAAAAGGTCCCATTCAAGGGGTCAGTTCCTCAGTTGGCATCTGGAGTTTGGTCGGAACCAGATCCTGGGGTGACACAACACAGTCATGGACAGGGGGTGAAATACAGGAAAAAAGATGAAGCATCTGCAGGAGGAAGGTATTAAGCCTGCAGAAAACAAATCTGACAAACACGAAGAGCAGACAAAAAGAAACAAGGAGACAATCACCAGAAACAGGGTCAGCCACGCTTCTGGAGTCCATTAAACCACCATCATATCCTCATTAGCTGTTGTTTACTGTTTTATAATTTGAAGTTTTGGAGGGATCATTCTGACTAGAGGTATAATTTCTTTTATCTGAATTGGAGCCTGACCAATTTCCTATTCTCACTGCAGCTGTGATCAACTGGTATGCAACGTTCCAGGAGGATCTATAAGGCCAGTCCTCATGTCCCTGCTTAGTCTAATAACAAGCTCCTTTTCTAGAATTCATTTTCTATAGTTAATTAGTTGGAATGGCATCTATTCTTCCAAAATCTACCCCTGCTCTCAGTAGAGCAGTAAGCAGTTCTTTTCTTGTTGCTCTGTTCTGACTTTGAATTCACTCAAGGAAACTTATGTTCTTTTTTAATATTTATTTATTTTTAGTTTCCAACATTCATTTCCACAAAATTTTGAGTTCCAAATTTTCTCCCCATGTCTCCCCTCCCCCTAACCCCAAACACCAAGCATTCTGATTACCCTTTCCCCCAGTCTGCCCTCCCTTCTAACACCCTCTCCCTTCCCTCATCCCCATCTCTCTTGTCCTGTAGGGAAAGATAAATTCCTATATCCCATTACCTATATTTCTTACTCCCCAATTGTATGCAAAACAATTCTCAACATTTGTTCCTAAAACTTTGAGTCCCAAATTCTCTTCTTTCCTTTCTCTCCATCCATCCCCACTGAGAAGACATGCAATTCAATATAGGCAATATATGTGTAGTTTTGCAAATGACTTCCAAAATAGTCATGTTGTGTAAGACTAACTGTTTTTCCCTCCATCCTATACTGTCCCTATTTCTTTTGTTCTCTCTTTTGACCTTGTCCCTCCCCAAGAGTGTTTACTTCTAATTGGTCCTTCCTCCTATTTGCCTTCCTTTCCATCACCCCCCCCCACTCTGCTTATCTCTTTCTCCCCTCCTTTCCTGTAGTGTAAGATAGATTTTCTTACCAAATTGAGTGTGCATGTTATTCCTTCCTTGAGTCAAATGTGGTGAGAGTAAGCTTTACTTTATCCCTCACGCTGCCCCCCTTTCTTACTCCATTGAAAAAGCCTTTTCTTGTCTCTTTTATGAGAAATAATTTTCCCCATTCCATTTCTCCCTTTGTCTTCCCAATATATTCCTCTCTCACTCCTTAATTTTGTTTTTTTAAGATACGATCCCTTCCTATTCAATTCACCCTGTGTGCTCTGTATAAATATGTGTGTATGTATATACACACGTGTGTGTGTGTGTGTGTGTGTGTGTGTGTGTGTGTTTGTGTGTGTGCGTATAACCTTCCAACTATCCAAATGCTGAGAAAAGTCTCAAAGGTTACAAATATTATCTTTCCATGTAGGAACATCAACAGTTCAACTTTAGGAAGTCCTTTATGACTTCTATTTCCTTTTTACTTTTTCATGCTTCTCTTCATTTTTGTGTTTGAAAGTCAAATTTTCTATTTAGCTCTGGTCTTTTCATCAAGAATGCTTGAAAATCCTCTATGTCATTGAATAACCATTTTTCCCTTGAAGTATTACACTCAGTTTTTCTGGGTAGGTTATTCCTGGCCCCAATCCCAGTTCCTTTGACTTTTGAAACCTCACATTCCAAGCCCTTTGATCCCCCAATGCAGAAGCTACCAGATCCTGTTTCATCCTGATTGCATTTCCACATTACTCGAATTGCTTCCCTCTAACTGCCTGCAACATTCTCTCCTTGACCTGGGAACCCTGAAACTTGGCTACAACCTTCCTAGGAGTTCTTTTTTGGATCTCCTTCAGGAAATGATTTGTGGATTCTCTCAATATGTATTTTGCCATCTGGTTCTAGAACATTGGGGCAGTCCTCCTTGATAATCTCATGCAAGATGTTGTCTAGGCTCCACTCCTGATCATAGCTCATGGGCAGTCCCATAATTTTTAAATTGTCTCTCTTTGATCCACTCTCCAGGTCAGCTGCTCTTCCAATGAGATGTTTCACATTTTCTTCTATTTTTTCATTCTTTTGATTTTTTTTGTATAATTTCTTGATTTTTCATAAGATCATTAGAGTCCATCTGCTTCATTCTCATTTTTAAAGAACTATTTTCTTCAGTAAGATTTGCACTTCCTTTTCCATTCAACTAATTCTACTTTTTAAGCATTCTTTTCCTCATTAGCTTTTTGTACCTTTTTTGCCAGTTGTTAGCCTATTTTTAAAGATGTTATTTTCTTGTTGTTGACTCGCTTTTCATGATTTTCTTGCATCACTCTCATTTTCCTTCCTAATTTTTCTCCACCTCTCTCACTTGATTTTCACAATCTTTTTTGAGCTCCTCCATGACCTGAGACCAATGCATATTTATTTTGGAGGCCTCTGATGGTAGGCATTGTTCTTCCTCATCTGAAAGGTTTGAGGAAAATATCTGTTCACCAAGAAAGTAACCTTCTATAGTCTTATTTTTTTTCCTTTTTTGGGGGCATTTTCCCAGCCAGTTACTTGACTTTTGAGTCCTTTGTCAAGAGGAGGATATACTGTGGGGACTTGTAAGTTCTCAGTTCCTCCAAGATGGCATAATTTATGGAGAGGAGGTTACTCCTTTCCTGGCCTGCTAACTGATCTGGGAGCAACCAGAAACTTTTCTTCCCAGAGTCTGAGAGTAGTAGAATTCCCACTCCACAACTCTCAGCTCTGCCATACCCCAGGACCCTGCTCAGGGCTGAGATTCAGATCAGCTGCTTGATTCCCTCAGGAGTTTTCGATGGAGGGCAGGGCTGCCACTCAGGCCTGAGGTTCAGATCAGCTGCTCAATCCCCCTCAGCTTTAGGCTGAGAGCACCGCAAAGGGATGCTGCAGCTGCAGCCTCTGCTGCCACCACTGCTGCCTGGGGCCAGGTCAGGGGCAGACTCTCCTCCCCTCCTACCCTTTGATACAGCCCCTTCACTGACTTCTGAAGTTCTATTTGGTGCCTGTGGCTTTAGGGATCCCAGAACCTGCTGGGGAACCTGACCCCAAGGCCCACTCAAGTCCTGCTCCCCCTGATGCCCCATGGCCGAGGCTGGGCTGTGCTCTTTCCCCCCTGCCCCCATCCAGTGCAACTGACTTTTCCCATGAGCCCTCCAGGCCACCCTGGGCTGGAAATCTCTTCCACTCTGTCACTCTGTGGCTTCTGTGTTTAGAATTTTTACAAAATGTCTTTCATTTATTGTTGCCTATATCTATCTCTATCTTTCTAAAATTATCAATTTTATCTTCTGTAATCTTATTCCTTTTCTGTATATGAACTAGTCTCCTATCTAAATTTATGAAAGGAGATTTTTTCCTTTGCTTCTCTGATTTGATTACATGTTCTTCTACATGAAGAAAAAGATATGATTGAGGTTGCAGTGTGCTCGAGAAAACAAGGACAAGGATATTTAAACCACATATTTAGAGAAGGGCCATTGTCAAAGAATGGGATATTGGAGGAGAGAGGGGAGTATGATGTCAAGTGGCTTCAATATGAAGAGAAGGGACTAAGAACTCATGTCAAACAGTCTAAATTCTCATAGCAAAAGAAGAGGAATAGTCTTCAAATGATATGGGGAAAGAGATATGGGAGGACTGAAGAAAAAAATACTTAGAAATATCTTCTATGATTAATGAAATAGGCCATTAAGTAGAAAGAAATAAAAAGATTATCTTACACGAGTGAGGCCCCAGTTGATGTTAAATAACAGAAATTTAAAATGTACTCAGGCAACAGAGTTTTGTGGTTTCCTCCACCTTTGTTTAGGGCATATGTGCAAGTAAGGCAATAGCAGATAGTGGGAGTAATCCATGACTAGGTTTTTCAAAGCACGACCCTTCTACATCTTGTACTTCTGAAGTGAACATTTGGAATCTAAGTAAAACACCGTATTTATCCTCACTGAACTGTAGTATGTGACATTTAATTTTCTACCCTTTAAAGATTATACTGGATTACTACTAGCTCACTCAGTATGCTTTTCTTTCCAATTAGTAAGCATTTTTTTTTTTAAATAGTGTTTATTAGGTGCCAGGTAGAGTATCAATCTGTTAGATAAAAAGGCAAAAACAGTCTCTGCCTTCAAGGAGCATACATTCTAATGGGAAAAAATACAGTGCAAGCAACTATGTATATATCAAATATATACAATTTAATGAGAGGGAGCCACAGATGGAAGGTATTAGTAATGAAGAGGAACTAGAAAGTTTTTTGTAGAACATGGGATTTGACATGAGTTTTAAAGGAAGCCAAAAAGCAAAAATGAGGACAGAAATTTTTCCAGAAATGGTAGATAGACAGTGAAAAGGCATTAAGTTTGGAGATAGGGACATATGTACAAGGAATGGAAGAAAGTCACTGTTGATAGATTGCATGATAAGTGGGAAAGAATTATGTGTAAGAAAACTAGAAAGGCAAATAAAAGGCAAGTTTTGAGAGATTCTTTTAAAATACATTAGATAACATTAAATCCTAGAAATAGTGGGGAATTTACTGAGTAGAAGGTAACATTATTAGACCTACACTTTTTGGAGATCACTTTAGAAGCTGAATTAAGGATGAACTAGATTGAGAGCTAACCAAAATGTTACAGCAGTATTCCAAATCTGTGGTGATGAGGGCCACTACATGCGAGGTAACTGAGTAAGTGAAAATAAGAGGACATATATGGGAGACACTGTTAAGGTAGAAATCACAAGAGTTGTAAACCATTTGGACATACAGAGTGAGTTTATTGATGAGTGAAAAATGATGACAAGTCCAAGCCAGGGTGAACAGAATACTGATGGTATGCTTAAAAATTCTATAGAGGTTGGAAAAAGGGGGCTCCTTGAGAGGAGTGATTTTGAGTTCTGCACAGGATATTTTGAGTCTGAGGTGTCTACCAGACATTCAGTTTGAGATGCTGAACAGGTAGTTAGTGTCATGTAAAAATTTGAAAAGCATGCTATTGATATACTTATTTAAGTTATTGAAAAAAATTTTAGATATTACAGAGCCATGCTTACTGTGATTTAGACCTAGAAGGGATCTCATATGTGATCCAGTTATATGTCATTTTGTTACAGATTTAGAGCAAGAAAGAACATTAGAAGTCATCTAGAATATTCTCATTTTATATGTAAGGGAACTGAATCCCAGATAGCTTAAGTTACTTGGTCAAGGACACATAACATAAAGGACGTACAAGGTAATGACAGACAAGGTTGAGATTCAAAGCAAAGATCAGAAAATTTAAATCACTACCTGTGGCCTTGTAGAATTTGTTATAATATTTATGTATTTCAAGGGATTTTGACTCAATTTCTTTTCCTGGAAAGTATGTGGTTATTAAGATGAGTACTTTAGTTTTCATTTACTTCTCCTCAGTCAGCTTTTTTCTATCTTTATCAATTGTTCTTAAGCATTGTTTTGATTTGTCTTTGATGTCCTTCCTGTAAGTATTTTTCTTAATTTCTTTGATTGTGAATCAAATACTGTTTTACCCTTCCTTCATTTTAGCCTTTGTGTTCTCTCTCTTCTCAAATCATTTGTCTAGACAAAAGCTGTGGTGAGATCCTGAAGGGAAACTTCTGAAAGGATCCTTCAAGAGGCCAATGTGGTCTGTAAAATGCTGCACATATTTTTAGCCACATAATTGAAGAATTCATCTTTCTCTCTACCACCTGCTCATGAGTCCCTCGGCCAACTCTGTATGCTGGCTGTGATGGGTTTTTTTAGTGGTCTCCTGGATGTCCATTGTTTATAGAAAAATTCCAAGAAGTCTTAAAATTGAACCATTCTCTTAGTTTGCAATTCTATAGACTTTTCTATGTCCAGTAAGCATCCCATCCTGGAGATGCTTTCACCCATGTAGCCTTCTCCTCTGGTCAGTGAGTTCATATATGATACTGTCATGCAAAGCAACTCCGTGGTTTACTGGATAAAATGTGGACCACAGAGTCAAGAAATATTGAATTTAAAATTGGCTTTACATGCTAGCTACATGACCCTAGAAAATATATTTTCTTTCACCTTTAGTTCCTCATCTATAAAATGGGAGTAATAATAGAATTTAATTTCCAGCATTATTCTTAGGATAAAATCAGGTAATATATGTCAATTGTTTTGCAAACCATAAAGCAATATGTACATTCATATTCTACCTTTTTCAAGTTTTTATTATTATTAAAAATAGTAATATTCCCAGTACTGGGTCCATAGTAAATAGTAATAAACATTGCATGTATCCATGTATTTATCCACTATCTCTTTTCTACCTTTCTATTCTGCCTTGATCAACTGCCCATCCCATCCTGTGCTGTACTAGATTATTTTAAATGGCTCTCAACCTCTTCCTTTAAATATTTGCCAATTGCGCAATATTTTATTCAATATTCTTGTACAGCTGTAACTTTTACTTATTCTCCCGCATCAAGGCTGGATAGATTCAAAAGTTTCAATACCTAGGGATCCATGTTTCTCTTACATATGGATAGTGATTGACCCCAGAAGTTGGTGCCTATAACTATTAGTCCCATGAGAAACAAAACACAAGTACAGAATGTGGAGGCAATGTCAAGAGCAAAGTATCTATTGAACATGTCCAAAGAATCATTGTGAAGTAATTTCTTTCAACTTTCCTTTCCTTGATAATATTTTTTATTTTGGAATACTAATCTTATTTTTATTTATTTGTTGCTTTGTATTTTGGAGGTGATAGTGTGATATGAAAAAGAGATAATTTTAATTTACTCATTAAGGCATGTTTTTTCCGGTATTCTCCCAAGCAAAAGTTTTAGACCTTATCTTTCCTTCCTAAGCACTGCTGATATTCAGTGAATATCTTTGTTTAGGGGAATGGCCTAACTCACTAAGTAATGATGATTGCAAAGTTCTTCTTCCCTGCCCTAAAAGGAAGTCCTTCTTCAGTACTTAACCATTGCAAATCTAGTCTTGCTCTGTCTAAGCTCTAACAGATTGTCTCCTGGGAGATGGTTTGAAATAATAGAAAACCAGGGCTTCATAGGACATTAGAAGAATTTTCTTTTTCTGACTTCCTCATTTTACAAATAAGAAACTTGCACTAGATCACAAAGTCTATTAGACACTGCATCATGACTTGATCCCAGATTCCTGGCTCTTACTCTAGACTCTTTCAAATGTAATATGTTGCATCCAGTCATAACTGGAACCATCTTAAACCACTGGCTGAACACAAAAATGACTAGTCTTCATAGTTTATATAAAAAGGTCACTTGAGAAATAGTAAGTTAGTCAACTAGTATTTAAAACCAAATGATAAATTTAATTTTACTTTGCAATATGTACTTCTATCAGCTTTTGAGTTTTCACTTTTCTCTCCTTCCCTTTCTTCCCCTCACCCCAAGATAGTGTGCAATCTGATATAAGCTCTACTTATACATTCATACTACACACTTTCACAATAGTTATGCTGTAAAGAACAATTAGAACTAATGGGAAGAGGGGGAGGAGCCAAGAGAGGGGAGGAGCCAAGATGGTGGAGTAGAAAGACTCAGGTATGCTAGCTCCTAATCCACAGCCTATAAATTCCTGTAAGAAGAACTTCCCACAAATTCTGGAGCACTGCAAGGCGCACAGAAACACAGTGGAAGAGATTTCCATTGGAGAGAGAGCTGGAGAGCCATCCCCAGGGGTCCGTTGTGCCCACCCCAGAGCCCACCCCAGCGCTGCCCTGGCCTCGGCCCCAGAGGAGTGGATCCGAGAAGGCTTCAAAGACGGAATCTCTGGTGGCCGGGAAGGTCCCTCTGCCCACAGACACTCCAGGTCAGTGAGAGAGACGTCTGGGCTGGCCGAGAGGGGAGGGGGGTGTCTTCGTGGCTTGGGCCCCCTTGGGAGGCAGCGGCAGAGGCAGTGGCAGAGGAAGCAGCAGAGATAGCAGCGGCCCGGGACTCCCAGAGCAGCAGGCAGAAGTTCAGGTCTCTGCATAAACCCCTGAGGGAGCTGAGCCTGGGAGGTGGCCCTGCCCCCACCTGCTCCATCACTGAAGGTCTCTGCATAAAGCCCCTGAGGGAACTGAGCCTGGGAGGTGGACCTGCTCCCAACCCAGCACCAGAACTTAAGCTCACATTCAATAGCAGCCGCTCCTGCCACGGAAAGCCCTGAGACTGGGAAGCAGCATTTGAATCTCAGACCCCAAGAACTAGCAGATCTAGGCAGGGGTGGAGAGGAATCTCAGAAGTCAGGTAACTGGCTGGGAAAATGCCCAGAAAAAGGAAGAAGAATAAGACCATAGAGAGCTACTTTATTGGGGAAGAGATGTTCCTTCCACCCTTGATTTCTGATGACAAAGTACAATGCCTGCCATCAGAGAAAGATATGGAGGTCGGGGCCTCTCTATCCCAGAAATCTGAGGTGGATGTCAGTGGCCTCAGGCCATGGAAGAGCTCAAAAAGGATTTTGAAAATCAAGTTAGACAGGTGGAAGAAAAACTGGGAAGAGAAATGAGAGAGTTGCAAGAAAAGCATGAAAAATGGGTCAATACCTTGCTAGAGGAGACCCAAAAATATGATGAAGAAGATAACACCTTGAAAAATAGGCTCACTCAATTGGCAAAAGAGGTTCAAAAAGCCAATGAGGAGAAGAATGCTTTCAAAAGCAGAATTAGCCAAATGGAAAAAGAGGTTCAAAAGCTCACTGAAGAAAATAGTTCTCTCAAGATTAGAATGGAACAGATGGAGTCTAATGACTTTCTGAGAAACCAAGAAATCATAAAAAAACCCAAAAGAATGAAAAAATGGAAGAGAATGTGAAATATCTCATTGGAAAAACAACTGACCTGGAAAATAGATCCAGGAGACACAATTTAAAAATTATAGGACTACCTGAAAGCCATGATCAAAAAAAAGAGCCTAGACATCATCTTTCATGAAATTATCAATGAAAACTGCCCTGACATTCTAGAACCAGAGTGCAAAATAAGTATTGAAGGATCCATCGATCACCGCCTGAAAGAGATCCAAAAAAGAGAAACTCCTAGGAACATTGTGGCCAAATTCCAGAATTCCCAGGTCAAGGAGAAAATCTTGCAAGCAGCTAGAAAGAAACAATTCCAGTATTGTGGAAATAAAATCAGGATAACACAAGATCTAGCAGCTTCTACATTAAGGGACTGAAGGGCATGGAATAGGATATTCCAGAAGTAAAAGGAACTAGGACTCAAACCAAGAATCACGTACCCAGCGAAACTAAGTATAATACTTCAGGGGAAAATATGGTCTTTCAATGAAATCGAGGACTTTCAAGCATTCTTGATGAAAAGACCAGAGCTGAAAACAAAATTCAACTTTCAAACACAAGAATGAGAAGAAGCATGAAATAGTAAACAGCAAAGGGAAGTCATAAGGGACTTATCAAAGGTGAACTGTTTACATTCTTACATGGAAAGACAATATTTGTAACTCTTAAAACGTTTCAGTATCTGGGTAGTTGGTGGGACCACACACAGATGTACACACACACACTTGCACACATGTACATGCATGCACGCACACGCACACAAGCATGCACACACAGAGGCAGAGAGCACAGAGTGGATTGAATAGGATGGGACTGTATCTTAAAAGAAATTAAGGTAAATGGTGAGAGAGAAATGTAGTGGGAGGAGAGAGGGTGAAATAGAATGGGGTTAATTATATCTCATTCAAGAGGCAAGCAGGAGACTTTTTAGTGGAGGGAAAAAGAGGAGAGCTGAGAAAAAAACATGAAGTTTACCCTCATCACATTCGACTAAAGGAAGGAGTATAATGCACACTCATTTTGGTATGAAAACCTATCTTACAGTACAGAAAAATGGGGAAGAAGGAAATAAGCAGGGAGGGAGGAATGATGGAAGGGAGGGCAATGGAAGAAGGGAGCAATTTGACGTCAACACTCTTGGGGAGGGATAGGATCAAAAGACATAATAGAAATAATGGGGGGCAAAATATCTATGGAGGGAAATACACTTAGTCTTATACAACACGACTGTTATCCAAGTCATTTGCAAAACTACATAGATATGGCCTGTATTGAATTGTCTGCCTTCCCAAAGGGAATGGGTGGGGGAGGGAGGGATGGGGAGAATTTGGAACTCAAAATTTTAGGAACAACTGTTGAGTATTGTTCTTGCTACTAGGAAATAAGAAATACAGTTAATGGGGAATAGAAAGTCATCTGACCCTATAGGACAAAAGAGAAAATAGGGACAAGAGAAGGGAGGGATGATAGAAGAGAGGGCAGATTGGTGATAGGGAAAATTAGAATGCTTGGTGTATTGGGGTGGGGGGAGGGGATAAATAGGGAGAAAATTTGGAACCCAAAATTTTGTGAAAATGAATGTAAAAAGTTTAATAAATAAATAATTTTTTTTTTTTAAAAAAAAGAACTAATGGAAAGAACCATGGAAAGAAAGAACAAAACAATTATGAAAAAAAGGGAGAGCAAATCATATGGTTCCTTCTCCATTCAGACTCCAAAGTTCTTTCTCTGGATGTGGATAGCATTTTCCATTGTGAATCTTTGGGAGTTGTCTCAGATCCTTGCATTGCTGAGAAGAGCTAAGTCTATTAAAGTTAGGTCATTACACAATGTGATTGTTGCTGTGTACCATGTTCTCCTGACTGTGCTCATTTTACTCAGCATCAGTCTATGTAAATCTCTCCAGGTTTTTGTTTTTTTTTTTTTTTTCTGAAATCCACCTGCTAAGCATTTCTTATAGCACAATAGTTCTCTATTACTTTCATATACCACAACTTGTTCAGCCATTCCCCAATTTTTGGGCATTTACTCAAAAGAACTGCTATATTTTCATGTTCCATATGGGTCCTTTCCCCATTTTTATGATCTCCTTAGGATGCAGATCTAGAAATAGTATTGCTGGATGAAGCAGTATAAACGGTTCTTTAGCCTTTGGGCACAGTTCCACATGACTCTCCAGAATGGCTGGATCATTCACAATTCCACCACCAACACATTAGTAGAATTTAATTCAAAATTAGGTCAATTTCTTAATTGCCTGCTAAAGTCTACTGTTCTGCTAAGTACTTGGAAGTGAAAGGAACATTTTCACAGAACAAAGTTAAAATCCAAGATTATCAATTTACAATTTTGGAAATCATGGTATCATGCATATAGAACAGTAAGGAACCTTAGAAGACATCTAATTTAATCTCCTCATTCTAGGGAAACTGAGAAATAGACATATTAAGTGATTGGTCATGGTCACAGACACTAAATGACAGGGTCAGAATTCAAACAAAGATGTTGTCAATGCAGATGCCATCTTGTCTTTATAGAATCATACAGACTTTTACAATTTTCTCTGCTTTATGAATGTAGCACCTGAAAAACCCTCCAGAATACAGCCGTATCTATTCATATTCCCACTCAAGTACTTCACAGACCCCCTCATTAGTGTATAAGTTCCTTGAGTCTAGTACTGTGGTTGTTTTTATCTTTCAATTGCCAGAGCTTAAGTAATGGCAGCAAGGGCTTAACAAATGGTTATTGAACATATTCTGTTTTAGACTTGGGGTTCTTTTTTATAACACACCTTTCCACTTAATGTCTCTTAGGAGACACTAAGTAGATAATTATAAAACACATTTTATTATGAGAAGAGACAATCTTTTCCTACAGGTATAACCTTCCTAAGATTTACAATGTTCCATTTTCGACTTCTATATTTTGAAACTGCAGTTAAGCCCTTTGTGATTTTATCATCAAAGTAACAAAGAAAGAAGTAGTATAGTGAGAGAATGAATTAAATATGCCAACTCAAAAAGGGTTACTAGGGCTGAAAAGTTAAAATACATGTAATTGAAAGGATGCCCTCGAAGTTGAGTGTGAATAATTTTAAAGGTTTTTTTTTTCCTCAAAATCTGTTTGTATGCAAATGGTTAAAATATAATGATTCATATGAATGACATATTACATGAAATGAGATCATGTGGTTTAAGAATTTCTACATCACTTGGCAGCTTTTCTATTGCTCAGCCTAGGAACATAGACTTCTGGAATGAAGGCTTAAAATAGTAAAAATGCAGTAGAATTTATGGAGTTGTGCTTTCTCATTTAATGACTTCACACTTGAATATTCAGAATTTTTTTTGTTTTGTTTTTGAAGAAATGTTTTGGCAGGAAGTTTTTTTTTTCAAAAATTTCCCAGAAAAAACATAAATATTTCATATGTTAAATTAATTATTAAACTTGTTTAACAATCAGAAAGAAGCAACTGCTAATAGATTTAGTTTAAAATATTTGGAACTCTGCCTTCTTCCCCACTCAGCTCCAAATAATTTCGTTTTGCCCCACAGGGCAAATACCATAGGAACTGGAATGCTGAGTATCTTCTTAATTCCTTTTATGGATTGGGGAAAGGATTGAAATTCTCTTTACTTAGCTAACTCTTCTTGAATAAGCTAATGGAGACACCCCTTGATCAGAAATGTTAAATGGATGTCTTATGTTTCCTGTAATGTTGGTAAATATTCTTTAGCAATTTACTTCCAGCTCTAGATCTTATCTGATGTAGACTTTTTGATTGTAGAGTCCTAGAGTCTGTGTGAATGGAGGAGGGATCTGTTGTATAACAGTGTATCATTCTAGAAGATACTTCAAGGACTGTTTAGTCCAACCTATGACTGAAAAAGCTGCCTCTATTATGTACTATAATAGAGAGTGCCTTGCCTTCATTTAAAGAGTTCAACAGAATGGAAACCCACAACCTTCCAAGTCAACGCATTATACATTATTTTTTGATTTTAACATTTTTTTTATTTTTAACATTTATTCAAAACAAAATGAGTTCCAAATTTTCTCCCTCCCAATCTTCCCACATCTATTGAGAAAGAAATATTATATTAATTACATATGCAAAGTCATTCCAAACATATTGTCAGATTTCCAATGTTGCAAAAGCAACAAGGAAAAAATAAAAAGGGAAAGCATTTTTCAATCTATACTCAAAGTTCGCCAGTTCTTTCTCTGGATGTATGTAGCATTTTTCATCATGGGTACTTTAGAATTCCCTTGGATCATTGCATTAACCAAAGTAACAGTCTTTTATAGTTGATCAACATTACAATATTGCTGTTACCATGTACAATGTTCTTCAAGTTTGATTCACTTTATTTTACTTAAGTTCATATGCACTTTCCTAGGTTTTGCAAAAAACAAAAACAAACAAAAAAACAATTCTGCTTGTCATTTCCATTGATGTATTCATATTTTTTTGTTATTTTTGTTATTGATATGGTCAACTGTGGTGATAGTTTTCCTAATATTGAGCCAATCCTTAATTCCTGGTGTAAATCCCAAGATGTATAATCATTCTGAAACATTGCTGCAATCTCCTTGCTAATGTTGTATTTAAAATTTTTGCATTGATACTCATTAGGAAAATTGGTCTTTTGTTTTCTACTGTGTTTGCTTTGGTTTAAACATCAGAACCATATTGTGTCATAAAAAAAGAAACTTTGTAGAACTCCTTTCCCTCTATTTTTCAAATGGTTTATATAGATTTTAGATTAATTCTTCCTTCCTAGTTCTTCCTAGTTTTAGGGTTTTTTTTTTTCCTTTGGGAACTTATTTATGGCTTGTTCAATTTCTTTTTTTCCAAAATAGGGTTATTTAAGTACTCTATTTTTTTCTGTTAATATTAGCAATTTATATTTTTTTGTAAATATTCATCCATTTCAGTTATATTTTTATTCCAGTATATGTTTGGGAAAAGTAACTTTAGTTTCATCTTCAGTGGTGGCTCATGCACCTCACTCCTTTAATTTTTGAGGCTGGTAATCTGGGTTTTGCTCTTTTTCTTTTATGCAAATGAATCAATGATTTAATTTTGTTTTTTCACAAATGTTTTTAGTTTTCTTCATTCAACTTTTACTGTTAGTTTTATTAATATCTCCTTTGATTTTCAAGATTTTAATTTTGATGTTTAATTGAGGATTTTCAATTTGTTCTTTTTCTGTTTCTTTTTTTAATTGTATCTACTCATTCTCTTTTATTGATGTATGCATTCAGCAATATAAATTCTTCCATCATACTACTTTGGCTACATCTCACAAATTTTGATACGTTTTATCATTGATGGCATTATTTTAGATGAAACTATCAATTGATTTATGACTTGTTCATTCTTTATCATTAGATTATATAGTTTTTGATGAATTTTAAGCTGTGGTTTCATAGCCATTTATTAAGTGTGATTTTATTGCATTGTGGTCTGAAGAGGGTATGTTTAACATTTCTACTTTTCTTCAATTGTTTGTAGATTTTTTTGTTCTGACACAATGTCATTTATTTTTGTGAAAGTACAGCTAAGAAAAAGAAATACTCCTCTTCTCATTCAATTTTCTATAGTCTATTATATTTAACTTTTATAATATTCTATTAGTCTCCTTAACTTCTTTCTTATTTTTTTTTTTTTACAAGTAGAGTTATCTGGCCCTAAAAGAAAAAAAAAAGTTGAAATTTTCTACCAGTGAAGTTTTATTGTGTATTCCCTTCTATAGCTCGTTTAATTTTTCTTTAAGAATCTGGCTGCTACGTTGTTTGGTGCATATATGTTTAGTTCTTATATTACTTTACTGTCTCTGGTGCCTTTTAACAAGATGTAGTTTTCTGACTTGTCTCTTTTAATTAAGTCTAATTTTGCTTTTCCTTTATCTGAGATCATAATTGTTACTCTGCCTTTTTTTTTACTTCAACTGAAACATAATAGATTCTGCTTTAGCACCTTATTTTACTTCTGTGTTCATTGACCTGTTTCAAATGTTTTATATTGTTGCGTTTGGTTTCTAATCCATTGTGCTATCTGCTTCTGTTTTATGAGTGAATT